>CAXAMN010002614.1:342685-360518 GCA_963970005.1 Durusdinium trenchii
GTTTTTTGCATTGGTTTAGTGGACAAATGCGTTTTTTTCGCATTTTTTACGTTTTTTTTGCATTCCAAGGCATCCTTTGGTGACTTGTTTTTGCGTTTTCTGTGCATTTTTTCGGGATTGGTTTTGCATTATTTTTGCATTGTTTATGCATTTTTTGTTTTGCTGTGTCATCAGAACTAGCTTTAGCGTACATCATAATAGTAGTAATAGTAGAAGTAGTCAGTAGTAGTGGTCATCTGACTGAAATGCGGATGTCGTTCAGGTCGTTTTTTCGCCGAGAAATCTGGCTAAATACTGTCCATCGAAAGTGAGCAGCAGCAGCAGCAGCAGCAGCACGAGCAGCAGGAGAAGGAGCAGCAGCAGCAGCAGCAGGAGCAGCACCAGCAGCAGCGCCAGCAGTGACCAGCAGCACCACCAGCAGCAGCAGGAGCAGCAGGAGGAGCAGGAGCAGCAGAAGGAGCAGGAGCAACAGCAGGAGCGGGAGGAGCAAGAGGAGCAAGAGCAGCAGCAGCAGCAGCAGCGGCAAATACATGATGCACGTCGTTCCCCAACTAAATAACACATTCCACAAAGACAGAAAACATCAGAAATAACTGCGGCGATGCATGGAATTCTGAACGAAGGATCCACAATACTACTTTACATCAATCCAACCTTCTTTTTCTGGCTCACATTAACTTCGACGTATCTTGCACAAAACATGCTCGCGCTTTCCTTCTATCTACCTTGCTAATGCTCCAGCAATTCCGACTTGCATTTTCTGCGTCACCAACTCACCCAAGCTGGCCACCTGCACCCAAAAACATCATGTCTCTAAAAGGCCATGAACGGTGAACGAAAGAAACAGTGAGCGGCACAGCGCTTTTCTCAAACTTGCTTGAACCCTTGCGCCTACCAGGCATGTAGCAAACATGTCTACACAGGGTGAAGCAACGAAAGCGGTTCTTTCACATTCGTCAAAAACTTCTACCCTGTCTTCATGCGTTATGCATGGTTCCTTAGTGGAAGCTGCAGCCATCGCACATTGACCTTTGCTCACCATTCGTCTCCTTTCACGGCTTTGGGGCCAGTGGGAAGCCAGTGCATGGGAGGTCTCAAGGGACATTGAGGCGATGCTGTTGTCCCACATACTTTTTGGCCCATTGATGCCGGCCTTCAATCCCGCCAAGTCGATAGCGAGCCGTTTCTCGCTGGGGGCCCTTGGCGCTCCTTCTCTATGGAGGTGATCATATAGGCTCCTGCAGTCGGTGATGAGGTGCAGGTCCATCAACTTGCCAGCTTCTGACTCATTCCATCGCTCTCCTGTGGTCATAGAAAGCAAGAGAGCTCTCAGGAAGACGCTGTTCTCGAAGGCTTCGCACGCCGCCATGGTTTCACCTGCAAAGGTGGAGCGACACACTCGGTGTGACGCTTTGCTTTTCCAGTCAACTAGACTGAAAGTCCTGGCCTTCCGGAGAGACATTGCCCCAGGTGGCATCGTGGTAGGCGATGAAGCACATGTCCTTCTCCTCAATCTTGTTGAGCCGCAGGCCACATTCACTGTGCTTCAAGCTCATGCTCACGATCTTGTTGGTCTGCTTCAGGTCTCCCACCGTCGGACTCTGCTGCTGTTTCCTTTGGGCTTGGGAGACTACGAACTGAAGATCTGGCCTGGTTTGTTTGGCCAGCCAAGACAGGCACCCGATGCAGGTTCTGTTTTCTTCCTTTTGTTCAGCCGTGGCTGGCTCTTCGTCCTTTGGTGGGTGGAGATATTGATCTTGTCCACACGGCTTCCGGTGTAGCCCTTTGGTCAGGCCCACACTCATATTCACTCACTCATATTCACAGCCCTCCCACTCGTCAATCGGGAAGCGCTCCTTTTTTGGCGTTGTGCACGTCAGGGAGGATTCCTGCTTCAGTCATTACAATGATGTCATCGACGTGGGTGAGCAACAGCCCTCTGGTCTTCCAGGCTGTGTCGCAGAGGTGGAACAGGCAAGGATCGATGGGGTTTTGCATGAACTTCCATTGTTCTTGTCCCATCTCCAACTCCAGGTCCAACAGGTCGTTGCAGAGTTTCAACCACCATAGCTTGGGCGATGTTGAGAGTCCGAACACCCCCTTGAGGACTTCAATGATTTGTCCCGGCTCCAATGTAGGTATGCCTCTCTTGGCAGCTCTGATGTCTCCAACGGAAACTTTCCATCCTCTGGCCTGTGCGACCTGCAGTGCCAGGATGATGGATGACCGTGGAATGATCCGTGGCCATCTCGATTCGTTGAGGTCTGGATCGTGTTGTCCTGCCACACACAGCCTGGCTTTGGCCTTCAGCAGAAGCTTGGCGTCCAGCTTCCTCTTGGCATGGTTCAGGAATCTCTCCGGCGGCACGGTCTTGTAGACCTCATCACTTTCTTCCAAGGACAGTGGCCGAACAGCTTGGAAGTCGACATGTTCCTTCCATTGCTTGAGTTCTGCCGCCTTGTACTCTTCTCTCTCTTCCGGCGGTATGAGGTGCCACGGTAGTTCTTTTTCAAGCTGCTTTTCTTTACCTCTCTTGGAGATGGCCTTCTTGGTGAGGTAGGCTTGATGCGTCTTGTTCTTCTCAACCAAGCTTTTCTGTGGTGGTGAAGGCTTGATGGGCCGCTGCGGTTTCACAACTGGTTCTTGGCGTGCGATGTGGCCGCCATAGCTTCATCCACCTCAAAGCTGAGAATGGCATGGTCCTCGACAAGCTTGTTCCAAATTTCCTTCCAGGCTCCTCCGTGTCGTTCTGCAACTCCATTTTGCCAGTGTGCTTGGCCGGCCGAGCTCCGCACGATGACAGACCTGTCGGGTAGCACTTGGAGGAAGACGTCCTTGAAACCTGAAGGTCGATCAAGAGTTGCGTTGGAGCTCCGGCCCAACTGACCCAGCCGGAAATCAATGCCTGAGATAGTGTCTCTGAGGTGGTGTTCTTGACCAGCGCCACCACCTGGTATGTAGAAGCCAGGTCCACCATGTTCAGTGCTTGGAGGCTTGTCTCATCGATGGTGTCCACCCAAATGACGTCCACTGCCACGACCTTGTTGAAGTCAAGGGCCGCTGCAGGGTGTGTCACCTTGGCCGATTTGGCCTTTGCGCTCTTCTCACACGTCCGGCAGGACAATTGTTCTGCGGCACGGATGATGTTGTCGCTTGCGCCACCCAAGCGTAGACGCCGAACAAGTTCACGTTGAGGTGGATGTCCAAGGTTTTGGTGGATTCGTCTCAGCGTTGCCGCCACGATCGGTTTGACCTTCCCTTTGAATGAAATGGCCTCCGCTCCCCGGGGATCCTCTTTGGCGGCCTCATCACCGGGACTGCCTCGGTGGGGTAGTTCATGTGGGGCTCTTTGCCTCGCTGATGATCATTCTCAAAGGCCCGGACCACTGCCTTGGCAAAGTCCACCGGGTAGGTGGCCGAAGCGGCCTCCCCCTGCGATTCTCGATGACAACCAGGCCGCCCAAAGACGACGTGGCTTATACTTCCAGATGTCGTTCACCACCTCTTCTTGGGTCTCCACGCACCGCAAGTCGTGGTTATACTTGAGGTCTCTGGGCTCCAGGACGGTTTTCTTCTTCTTGGCGAATGCTGCCGAGATGTTGGCATGACCTGCAAAGAGTTCCAAACAGTCTGCACGATCATCTTGTGGAAAATGGTGTTGAGGTTGCAGCAGCGCCCATGCATCGTAGGCCGGAGCCCCCATCCATCACTTCTTGCGACCAAGCTCCAACGGCGGCGGCACATACGGCCATCACTGTGAAGAGCTGTGACACTGCATCCCTGACCTTAGCCCTTGTGCCACGGCCTTGAAATCGCCGTCGCCTCATACCAGAGAGAGCCCTCTCCCAAGCCTCGGCATTGGACAGGGGCGTCCTTGATCTCGGCGACTCATTGCCAGGCCGCTCTGATCCGCTGGTGGTCGCATTGTCGTCGTCAAGGATCGCTGCCATGGCCTCTTTCGGGGAGTTGTTGGCACCGTCCATATACCCGTTCTCGCCCCAACCTTCGCTATCAGTCTCATCGATGACAATTGGCCTTGACTTAAGGGCTGCATCCCAGCTCCACGATGTTCTCGAGGATCTCCGTCGGAGCTGTCGTCGCTGTCCAAGTAGATCTCGCTGTCCAAGTAGATCTCCGGTGGCCGAGCGCTGGTCATCAGCGCTTCTTGCCCGCCACTCCTTGCTTCTTCTTCTTCTTCTTCTTCTTCTTCTTGTTCTTCTTCTTCTTCTTCTTCTTCTTCTTCTTCTTCTTCTTCAGGGCGGACAGCTGCGCCTCCAACGCTGCAATCCGGTCGGCCTGATCCTCCAGGATGTCCTCGGCGATGTCCGTGGTCAGGTCGACCTCCTCCAGCTTGCGGTTGGCCTTCTGTGGAGAGGGTTTGGCCCGCGAACCATCGGAGCTGCTTGCATAGCCTGTGGGAGGCGGCGGCGGCACCACTGCGATCGCCTCGGGGTCCCTCCCCACATCGGATGTCTTCGGACGAGCACCCGCTTGGGACCTGCCTTCCAGGTCTTGCACCCCCCAATTCGCCAGCCGGACCAAATCCTCGTGGGCGTTCGGGTTGTTCTTCACCTCCCGGTTGGCCCACTCCAGATAGGCGACTGGCACCTCGTGGTACGTCCATCCTTAAGATTCCAAAGGAGGAAGTGAACACACGGGAAGCCCCAAAGCGGAAAAACTCCTCGCGATCAAACACGTTCAGCTCAAAGCCAAGGGCTTGTGCCATGTCGGCATAGCGCTCGAACCATGAATGCCCAGCGACAGTTCGAGCGCAGGCCGTGTCAACGATGGCGTCATGAAGCCTCATTCTCGGCCGTCACATAGCAGGAGTGCACCGCGTCACAAACCTGTGCGGAATGCACAGTGACCTGGGCTTCATTGGGTGCAGCAGCAGGTCCAGTTGAACGACCTCGTAGTGGGCATTCAGGGTCTTTATGCCAATGTCCACGTCGCTTGCAGGCCGAGCAATACGATCTTCGCTTGGCCAATTGAAGTTGCTCAGCCGACCTCTTCTTGATCTCTTCCATGTCAGCACCACGGCCCTTCAGGGCCTTGCGGTACTTGGATTTGGTGTCCTGGTAGGTCATATAGGCTTGGTGCTCTTCGCACGCCACCTCCTCAGCAACCAAACCATCTTCATCGGCCGGGGCCTCTTCTTCGCTGCTTTCCTCAACCTGGTCGGTGATGTGCACCGTGTGGCGCCATTTTCCCCCAAAGCGGCCCTTCCCACCTCCGGCCTCCGTGGAGCTCAAAGTGGGTTTCCTCAAAGTACGATCTTGTAGAAGGGCGGCTTGCTGGAGCTTTCGAGCATCAAACTGGTTGTTGACGCTGGACAACAAAGTGAGCTCTTCGTGCTCCGTCACCCTTACCTTGTCAAGGTACAGCCAACCCTTGACCAGGGCTGGAAGTTCACATTGTACCTCACGGCGTCGGAGCACCAACCTTTCAAACTCAACATTGAAATCCCTCACCGACTGGTCAGGGCGTCTCTTGCAGCGGCGGAAAAGGTCGCCCATCATGTTGGAGACTTTGGTGATCTCTACCTCCATGAACCTCGTTTGAACCCATTCCAAAAAGTAGGAGACTCCGCTATCTGATGCTAAGACATCAACATCCAGTTCCTCGGCATAGACCCAGGCCCGGCCAGTCAGCTCATTGTATAGGGCGAGTGCTCGACGATTGGGTGCGAGTTTGGTGCACCTCAACCAGACCTGGACCTTCCGGATGTAGGAGCGAGCGGAACGGCCAAGGTCCTGTTCGGAACCGGACTCACCGTCAAAGGAGGGCACGATGATCTTTTCAGTGGGTCTTCCCCGGTTCTGCTCGGAGGTCGACCACCCATCCCACTCGTGCGGATCATGCCCAGTCCGAGTCCCTTGGAGACCTCGGTCACGACCATGGGTGCCAGACCGCCTGCCGTTGACGATGTCGACGGTGTTGTTCACCTGTGCAGTATGGAAGTTCCTAAGCTGCGAGTCGGTCAGCCATGCATCGGTGGTGCCCTCCCAGACCCAGAGTCGGGGGATCACTCCCTGGCTCTGGTCCATGTCCAAAAGGGTCACCGCCATGATCGTGATCATGTAGCAAACCAGGGCGCCACACTGGGCGCCATGAACCCATCCTGGAAAGTTGCCAGACGCTCCGCCGTACCAATCTAAAAGGCCATGAACGGCGAACGAAAGAAACAGTGAGCGGCACCGCGCTTTTCTCAAACTCGCTTGAACCCTTGTGCCTATCAGGCATGTAGCAAACATGTCTACACAGGGTGAAGCAACGAAAGCTGTTCTTTCACAATGTCATTATATAAGTGTCCTCTGCACCCACACCCCATAAACAATGACTTACAGTACTTTGTGCAGACTTCAGCCACACATAGCTTGACTGGTTTTACGGCTGGCGGTGTGGAAGGCAACCTTTGTATACAGCTGATCAATGCTATTCGACCAGTGCGGCTTAATGATGCAACCTTTTTGCTCCTTGCGAGGGGGGGTTGACGGCAGACTAGATAGGTCCGAAAGGTAGGTGAACTGAAGGGCACATCAATAGACAGGAGCATAAACATAGTAAGCCGAGCTCTCACTCTGGTTGGTACAATTTTGCTGGTGGTCAAGCGGTACACATATTCCCCGCGAGTGAAGCGCTGGGTTCTTGAGGGTGGTTACCTGTGGGCAATGATACTTTGACGGTGGTGAACTAGAGCATCTAGTGGTGATGAGAAGCCGCTGATGACCATGATACCTTTTGACCAACTGTCAAGTGTGTGCAGAATAGACGTAGTCGTAGATGGTTACTGGCTGGTCTTCGTTGTCTTTAAGAAAGAGTTTTGTCCTGTCCTGAAGCTGTCGCGACAGCTCGCCCTTGTTGTTTACCAGGACCAAGTGACTGCAAGTCATGCACATCATCGCAATTTGGCCGTCAAAGGTGCTCCCTTCAGAACCAAGTGACAGCAGACCTTCGGAATCAAGTACTAGCACAGGTCGCCCAGAATCGCTCGCAAAGTATGATGCATACAAGCCACGAGTGCAACGTCCAGAAGAGACTGCAAAACCACTGCCAAACAAAAAATTCAGTAAAGTGGACTTGGCAGAAGATTGAGCACCAATCACCGAGACAACAAAAATGCCTGGCGTTTGAGGCGCGCCAATGCTTGCCAGAACGCTCCGCAAGAACTGACCTGCCATTTGTAGAGGGCGGCTGTGCAAAACTTGGAAAGGCTGTCCTGATGCCAAAAGGGATGCCCAACATGTAGCAGCTCTACTGAAACCACCACTTGTTTTCTGAACAGGGTCAGCCAAGTCTTCTCGTGCTTCGCGCAATGCCAGAAGTTCAAGCTCTGTCCAAAATGTATCACCACTGAAATCGAGTTCTGCAAGTTGACCCATCACTTCATTTAATTCAGCAGGCCCAGACCCTGCCCCACTTGGTGTTTTTGGTCCACCTGTCTCCTCAGGCTCCCTTGGCACGTGGACTCGGCCCACAACAGGGGCATCGGTCAACTCATCAAGCAGTTCACGCTGGCGACGAAGCAATGGCTGAACCCTTGGCAATTTCCAGGCATCTAGGTAGTGACCCATCTCAGCAATTGCAGACAAGGGGTTCTTGGAGGATAGGCAACTTTCAAAAAAATACATGGCCTCTGACTTTGACGCTGACTGAAACTCCTTGCCGAGTTCTGCAATTTGGGCGGCCCGTGCTTTCGCTAAATCTTCTTCTCGTCGCAGCTCTTCTAGTCTGGTGCCAACTTTGGGGGCAACATCATGACAAAGAGAACGAAGCCGCCTACACGAGCCACAGAACAAAAAAGCAATCAGAGATACAGATGCGTAACCTATATGCAGTATGCAGCTACGCAGATTTTTCTTGCCAACTCTTTTTCAACTTAGCGCTAAATCCATTCAAAACAAAATACTGCAGTTTGTTTCTTTTGGTAGTCTCATGGGAGGTCTATTCAAATTTCCGAATACCCATGCCCTGCATGTTAGAAAACCGTGCAGGCCCCGTGATGGAGAAACTTAACTCCGGTGTGCAGTCACGAGTGATGAGTGCGACTGGGGCTCGCACAGGCACGAATATGTGTGATATGTTTGTACATGTGTGGCCGTACGGCGGTGCCATCAAGTCAATATGTAATAGAGTGATACGAAAAATGAAAAGCACCACGCGCTCTTTTCAGCGCACAGATTTGGGCCTAGATACATAGCGTAGTCCTAATGCACACCTGATGCTATCATGCCTTATGACCTTTCTGCTAGATTCAACACGGCCCCCATAGCGTCAGGTATGCAGTGTGTGTACGGTTTGAGGGCTCTGACACATGTGCTGTTCACAAGGTGTCCACACCCCTGCTCGTGGAAACATGAGCTCGTTCTGCCCACGTACCAGACCTTTCGGTCTAAAGTGAACTTTGCCTCTTCCAGTCGTTCCCTCAGTTCATCTTGTCCCTGTCTCTGGCATTCCGTGACCCGCTTCTTCCACATTTCAACAACTTCCCATGCTCGGGCCACATCTTCTGCCATCTTCTCCATTTCTTGGGCTCGTTCATCATCAGTTCCGGCGGCCCGGATGGCTTTCTTTCTTGCCTCATCTCGTTCCTCCTTCACTGCTTCAAGCTCAAAGCGTAGCTCGGAGCACATGTTGTACATTCTCACCACTTCACGCGTTTGACGATCGCGTTCTTCTCGAGCTTCTTTCAATTTCTCTCCTTGCTCAGCCACAGCCACCTCTAGATGAACTATTTGCCATTGCATGTTCACCTTCTCGGGATCATTCTCATAGTGCGGCTCTTCCGGTTGTCCTGCGGCTTCTTCCGGCTCTCTTCTCACATGCGGATCACCCGCATCTTCTCGTTCTTCAACTTCTCCTTGTCGTTGCACGGGATGCTGATGGCCTCGTCCTCTGTTGAACCATGTCTGCAATGTCTGTAGGGTCATCCGTGTCAAGCTCAAGGCCCCGACACTTGCTAAGCAGATCACGGTGACCAACAGCCGAATCCACCAGGTGTCCGTGCCCTCGTTCTCTTCAACCTCGAACTCTCCTGTCTCTGCACCCTGGGCCCCCTTGGAGTAGGGACAATGCAACCACCACTGCAACTCTTGCATTTGCTCCTAGGGTCTTGGCCAGCTTGCCTGTGTTCTTCTTCAGGTCCTCCTTCATCTTTATCTCCTGGTACTCGGCATACCCAATCTTCTCGTCATCTCCATTGACCATCTTGATGAGGTACTTCAATCCACTCATCCTTGCTTTGCTCAAGACCTTCGTGCCGATGTCACTGGTGTTGACTGCCGCAGGAATTCCAGTGACCCTCAACTCTTTGGATCCTACCTTCTGTTGCAGCCATAGGAGTCCTGCTGCAATGTGTCGTGTTCTTCCGACACCCACTCGGCCAGCCAATGATCGAGCTGCTGACGAGTCACTGCGGCACACCATCTCCAGGTCCTCGTTGGTCAGGAACTTCCAGCAATGTTTGATGAACAGTCCCTCGCTGCAACCTCCAACCATTGCCACATACTGGCTTTCTCCTGATGACAAGGCAATGGATCGCTGGGTCCTCACATAACTCTCCAGGAGGCATCCGTCCAAGTAGATCTGGACTGAGCTCACGCTCTTCCTGCTGTCTCTCTGCCCTGCATAGTCAGCATCACACACCACTTCAAGCATGCCCTTCACATCGTCATTGATGTCCCACTCATAGACATTCTCCTCAGTATTCAGCATGCTTCGGCCTTTGGGTCCATGCTCAAACAAAAGGCCTTCATCTATGGTACCTAGCAGGTACGAGCTGACGTGTCTCATGGCCTGCCAGCTCTTCTTTGTGGGCTTCTGCATGAATGCTGCCAGACCTTGGGCAATGTACTGCACATCAGGTCGATCTGGGGCAATGTAGAGCAACTTGCCAACTGCACTCCGGTAGACGGTGATGTCGTTGTAGTCCAAAGGATCATCTTCTTTGCTCAGCTTGGTGAAGTTGCCGTCTCCGGGTGTAGACCTGCATTTCCTCTGCTCGACCTTGGTCAGTCGCGCAAGCTCTTTGATGTGCTGCTTGTCGGGCCGGATCGTGATGCCTCTGTCAATCAGCTCCATCTCCCTCTTCAAGTAGTTGAAGCCACCTGAATACAATGGCCACGCTTCTCCGTTTTCCAGCCTTTGGTCTCCATATACTTGATGAACTTTTCCACTTCAGCTTCATGGCCAATCAACAGCAAATCGTCCACGTGGATGGTCAGATAGAGCTTGCCCTCTTCGTTCACCTCATTTGGACCATCAGGCTTCTTCATCATCGTGGGCTGCATCACATCCTGCACCAACCCGAACTCCTTTGCCACCCTGCAGAACCCTTTGAACCACTGGGCTGCAGCGTTTCTCTGACCTGGGAGGTTTCTCTTCAGCCTGTAGGCGCCGTTCTCGGTCACGATCATCGCTTTCTCATCCTCAGGCTGGTCCATGAGCAAGAATGCATCCTTCACGTCCAAAGTGTAGAGAGCCAGGCCGGTCTTCATCTGCAAGCGGAGGAGCATTCGTACCACCACTGAAGCTGATGTAGGAGCGAAAGCATCCTCTGTGAAGACTGACCACTTGAACTGTCTCCCAACCAAGCGTGCCCTTCTGAACCAGCCGCCTTGTTCATCTCGATGCTTCCAAGTGATCACCATTTTGGATGTCAGGACATACGACTCCTCATCGGCAGCTTCTCCTTCCTTCAACTTCTCAAGAACACCCATCTTCTCAAGGCGCTCTTCTTCATGCTTGCATGCCTCCGCATCCAGCTTCTTCAACTCCTCTTCATCAACTTCAGGAGGCTTTCCTTTGCTCATGTCGACGTCTTCATCGTCACTGACACCATTGAGCTGCTGCTGCAACACCTCCTCGGCCACCATCTCGTCTCTTCCAGGGAATTCCTCTTGGACGCTCTGGATTCTCCTCTTTGGGCTCATTCTTCTCTTTTCATCATCTTCATCGTCCCAAGGCAGAGCATATTCTCGCTTCGTTCCAAGGGGAGGTGTCACTGGTGCAAGGTTTCCAACAACCTCTTCCATCCTCTGCCTCTTCGGACTTGTCTCCACCTCGTGAGGTCCTGGTGGAAAATTCCGCGCTGGCTCACCCCTCATGGCCTCGGGGATTGGAAGCCTCACCACCTTTCTCTTTGGACTCTCGTCCTCCTCCAATGCCAGCGGGATTCGAGGGAGCTCTCGAGGTACCAGCGGTCTGTCACTCTTGTCACCTGATGGTGCCGGACGTGCTGGTGTCTTGGGTGCGACCGCTGCTGCTGGTGTTGCTGGAACCGGCACAATGGTTGGTGTTCGAGCTGCTGTTGTCTTTGGTGCCGGAGTTGGAGCCATGGGTGTCTTACCTGGAGTCTTGGGGTACCCATCTGGAGGAACACCTGGTGTGTTTGGTCCTGCAATGGGTCCATGGCCATACATGCCAACAGCCACTTGTTCCCCGATCAGCTTGGCCTCCTTTTCCACCTGCTCGTCACCCACAGCATCCTCTGCTGCGTCTGCCAGTCGTTGACGTGCTGCAAACTTCGTCTTCATGAGGATGCCTTGCACGGAGTACTGCCAAGGGAGACCTCGGCAGTTGATCAGCGTCTGGCCATCAAACTGATCAGGTAATCTTCGAATGGATCGAGCCTCAACTGCACCACTCCTCGTCAGGCAAATGTGGCTATCACTCCAGGAACTCTTTCCAACCCATACTCCTTTCCTGTACACAGGCTCACCCTTGTGCTTGAAGGCTGTGACATCCTTGAAGAGCACCGTTTCTCCCCAGAGAGCTACTTTGCCCACATAGCGCCTGTCCGTCAACACCTCAAAGGACGTAGCACCATTAATCACCCTGTACCTGAGCATCAGCCATGCAGCGTGTCGAAAGCTCCACGGGTAACAGTGCATATCTCCAGTCAGCTTCACACCAGACTTCTCCTCAGCAAACTGCCGCAAGGTGTTTGCTAACTTCCTCACTGACTGCACTGTCCTCTCTGCTTGGCCGTTGGATGCATGTTGGTCCCGGGACGTTATCCTAATCTCGGTGGTCAGGCCAAGAGTGGCTCGAGCATGCTGGATGGCCCTCAGGATCTGGCGTGTAGCTCGCTCTCCATCAGACTGGAAAATGATGGGCTGGGTGTTGCAAACCTGCATACTGAACCTGGTGAGCTCTTCTGTCACTTGTTTGAGGGAAGCACTGCCTTTGGCTTGCACCGGGATGCACATCGTGGCCTTGGACTCGGACTCTGCCACATACAATGCAGTGCCCCATTGTCGATCCTCCGGAACACCAGTGGTGTATGTGAACCCGTAGTCGAAGCTTATCACGGGTCTTCCTCGGTCCTTTCGATCAGCTTGATCTTCTTTTGTCCTGGGATCTTCTTTCGACCGAGTGGCGACACATTGTTGGCACCAGGACTGAAAGGGCAGGTGCGTGAGCTGATGAAGCTCTTGCTCATGGCGGCTTGGTAGCTTTGGTGTCTTCAATGGAATGGCTTCTCGCCTGCTTTCACTGAACAACCTCTGGGCGATCTCATAGGCCATTTTCTCCTCCTGGTGGTGTTTGTAACTTTGAAGCCGCCGCAGCACCTTGATCTTGGAACCAGATGTTGCCAAGCCCAATTGTTTGCACGCTTCCTGCAAGTCCTTCAACTTTGTCTCCTTGTCAAACCAGGCCTCATCTATCTGGATCCTCAACTCGTCGGGGTCTATGAGGGCAGCATCTTCCAAGATCTTGATCTTTGCCTTGTTGTCCAGCTGATGCGGTCTTGTTCAACTCTTGCCCTTCTTGGTCTTCTACCTTGTTCACACGCTTCGGGCTCCAGCACTCCCGAGCAAAATGCCCAGGCCTTCCACAATTGGGCATACTCCATTGCCACCCTTGCCTTTCTTACCATCTTGCTTTCCTGAGCCCTTCGAACTCTTGCCGCCCTTCTTGCCTCCATCTTTGGACCAGGAAGTCTTCCCCTTTGAACTCTTTCCTTTGTCCTTGCCTTTCTTTCCTTTCTTGCCACCCTTCTTGCCTCCTTTCGACCATATGGCGTCGATCTCCATGGGTTCTCCTTGATCTCCTTGGTCCATCAGAGGCTTCACACCCATTTGCAGGCCGCCTTCACTGGTCCAGCGTTGACTCACCTGCTCATACATCTCAATCCGCTGCCTCAAGTCCTCAAACGTAGTGTCATCCTGCAGCGTCATCTGTATGTGAAGCCTGAGGGTGGCCGGCAAGGCTGACAACACCGAGGCAATCTTTAGGTCGTCCGGGTACGTGACGTTTGCACTGCGCTCATACTCCCTGACCATCAAGTCATACTGTGGCAGCTGCTCGGTCACGGTCTTCGTCCCGTCAAACTGGATCTTGTTCAGGGACTGGATGAGTGCAAGTGAGCGCTGCCGTGTCTTCGGTTGAAGGTCCTTGGTGATCACCCGCCAGGCCTCGAGACCATTCTGGTTGGTCACACCTCGCACCAGTCGGAGGGGTCTCTGCTTCATGAGGCCTGTCAAGAGGGAGTACAACCTTTCTGACTGGGACCTGACCGAGGGAAGTCCATCGTTGATGGGGTTTTCTTCCTTCTCGGCATTCTTCATGTGGGACAGCATGGATGGATCAACTGCTCCTACGAAGGTCTCAAACTGGAATCTCCAATCCATCCACTTGTTGAGCTCGTCACCACGGTTCTCTGGGGCAAACATCGAAGGGGGTTTCAAGTGTTTCGTGAACCCCGAGCTCCTCTGGACATCGATCAAGCCATGCAAGGCTTGAACCAGCCCCTGCACCCCAGTCAGGGCACCACCATTGGACGCCGCCGCAGCCCCACCAGTGCTGTCGGGCTCGGCCGTGTCACCCATGAGCGCGACCCGGATACTAGTCCACTCGGGATTTCAGTGGACCGTCAATCCCCGGTGGTTTGTCCCCCAAAAGGGTCTCCGCTGGAGTTGACGGGGGCTGCCCGTCAGAGCTCCGCTACCATGAAAAGCACCACGCGCTCTTTGCAGCGCACAGATTTGGGCCTAGATACATAGCGTAGTCCTAATGCACACCTGATGCTATCATGCCTTATGACCTTTCTGCTAGATTCAACAAAAAAACAAGATTACTTTCGACGTGCACGTGTTTGTAGAACAAAAGGAACGTAGCGACTGTCCGTTATATCTAGCATCTGTGATCTGAGGCAAGGTGAGATCGAACTATAAAACTAAGGGGAAACCAGGAAGCCGTGAAGCGATTCCTCGTGGTTGATGGAGAAAGGCAGCACCAACATAATTGTATAATGATGTTTTCACTGAGGCGATCCCCTATGACCTTCCAGCACGACTGCTTCAAGATTTGCAAAGTGCCCATATCAACTTGTGATGGGGGTGGCAACAAAACAGTTGGAGTTGAGCCTATATAATGGTCCTGCGCAAAAGTTTTGAGAGCCTACCAGAAGATTGAACTGGACAAGAGTTTGGGCATGCTAACTCACTTTTATTGAGCATCATTGAGGGCAGTAAGTTCAACTACCATGTCGGAAAGGCTGCGTTGATTGGAGGAGGCCGACAGAGCTTGAAAAAAGGACAATAACAATACATTCCAACGATCACAGGTGTTGAACGCCGGCGCTTCCATGCTGAAATGCCTGACGTGAAGAGCACAAGAAGTCGAAACCTTACGAAAGAACCTACCTAGCTCTGCGGATATGTTCTTCAAGTACGCAGTGGGAGGGCACTTTGGGACCCACGATGTCCAAAACCGGCTTTGATGAGGCTGCAAACATGTCAGGAGATAAAGACCTTCGGCACCTAGCGCGGCCCTGAACTGTGAGAGATCTGAAGGTCCTGCACCATCATGCAACATGTACGCGGCCTGTCGGCGATGCAGGTGGGGCGTAATTGTTGAAAAGGCCGGTGTTCATGCTTGCATGCTCCGTCGAGCACATATTTGACAAGAAACCGGGTATGGATAAAGCGTGCCGTTGTACATATCTGCGGGTAGTAACACTTTTTCCCCAAACAGGTTACTGTTGGGGTTCTGTCTTGGAACAAGAGGAGCTGGCCACACTCACTGGCCGCGCCCCTGAATTCTGTGTCTGTGGCTGGGCTCTGTGGCCCGGCTCTGTGTCCGGGGCCCTTATCCTCCTCTTGTCCTTGTCTTGGGCGCGCCCCTGAACTCTGTGGCTGGGCTGCGTGGCCCGGCTCTGTGTCCGGGCCTTGTCCTCCTCTTGTCCTTGTCTTGCTGCGCCCCTGAACTCTGTGGCTGCGCTCTGTGGCCCGGCTCTGTGTCCGGGCCTTGTCCTCCTCTTGTCCTTGTCTTGCCGCGCCCCTGAACTCTGCGCTCTGTGGCCCGGCTCTGTGTCCGGGCCTTGTCCTCCTCTTGTCCTTGTCTTGGCCGCGCCCCTGAACTCTGTGGCCGGCTCTGTGTCCGGGCCTTGTCCCGCCCCCCTGAACTCTGTGGCTGGGCTCTGCGCCCGGCTCTGTCTGGGCCTTGTCCTCCTCCTCTTGTCCTCCTCTTCCCCTTGTCTTGGCCTCGCCCCTGTCTGTGGCCCGGCTCTGTGTCCGGGTCTTGTCCCTTGTCACCTTGTCCTTGTCTTGGCCGCGCCCCTGAAGTCTGTGGCTGGTCTCTGTGGCCCGGCTTACTGCAGAAGAGTGTGGCCGAACAAGTAGCGATGTCGATGCCGACAAAAATGATTGATAAAGCAGTTTGCTCTTGGGGGGAAGGTAGGGCGTACCAAGAAATCATTTTTTGACTAATACTGGTCCGAACGAATCGTTTTAAAACTGTTTTGGGTCTATGCTGGTATAATGTTACTTTTGTTGGGCCGAGGCCCGCGTAAGAATTACAAAACGCTGGCGCCTTGAGTTGTCAGGTTCTTGCATACCAGGACGGAGAGGCATGGCCTGGGTGAAGAGACAATTGGCCGGCACTCACTGAAAAGCGCTTGCTCAAGGATTGTCCGGGATGGTTGCGAGCATTTGGGGTCAACAAGTGGGTGGTTCTGTGACCTCAAGACCCACCGCCCGCTGCACGTGAGAGATCTTGACACCAACGTCATCAAAAAGGAGGAGCGGGCTATGTGTCAAAAGGGCTATGGCTATGTGTCACAAGCCACACGTAGATGGGAAGAAAGGCGCGGGGATGAAGTCAAGAAGCCAAACCGCAACGCCCTCCGGAAGTGGGTTGGCACTTCCCAGCTCCCTGGATGTGGAGCATTCGCCGTGCATGGGTCTCTGTGGAGGGATTTGGCGTCCTGTGCAAGTCAAAAGCATAGCGGCTATATGGCCGGACCTGGCATTTCTAGTCGGAGCCATTTCTGGCTTTGATTGTGTTTTTTCTGAAACACTCGGGCATAGGCGTTTCCATGAGGGCCCTGCAAACTCTTTCGACTTGCATTTCCCCCTTAATGATTTCAGTGAGGCGCTCGGCGAAACCATATTCTAGTCCGTCTTTGTCATGGGGTTTTAACTCCTTTGTGGGTAGGACTGTCAGATCCCCTTTCCCCCAAAACCTGAGAAGGAAAGCCATGCCCCCCCCGCGTATGTGCGACGGGACCCTACTGCATCCGTCGTGTCTACTTGACTTTCTTCGTGCGCCCACCTTCTCCTTCTACTTCCTGCTTTCTCCCTGTAGCTTCGGACAAAGCGCGGCATCGCGGCGGCTCGCGCAACACGGTGGGCGCGTTGTGGAAAGGGCCGTCCGCCTACGAATGCCTGTTGGTTTGGTACGTAATATTTGTGGACCTTCAGAAATGCTTGTATGTACATTTTCTTTGGCGATGGGCGGTTGGAAAATACGCCCGCAAAGACCCATGCGCGAGCGAATTCTTTTCTTGAAGGTTCTGAGGCTTCAGTGAAGAGGCTTCCCAAGGACAAGGGCAACGATGGGCAAGACATCTTTAAATGGTACAAATGGACCCTTTAATGATCTACATGGCCAGTACAAATGGTATTATGCTTCATGATGAACGAACATCTTGGTCGAGGCATGGCACCACTGCTCTGTCCCAGTGTCCTTGACTTCGCTCAGCAGCGACCGGCTTGCACTATGGATGCACGAGTTTGACGGGCTGCAGCCCTGATGAACTCGTTGGCCAAACGCCCAATTCAAGGTTACGTGTCCACCCAAAACAATCACGACGTGTCCATTCCAGTACCCGGCTGTCCTGCATTTTTGACTGTCAGTGAATTCGCACGCGAAGGTCTTTGGGTGAGCGCATTTTTGGTGTTCCGCTGCTCTGTTTTACTACATGTGTGCGCCGACCAGGACCAGCATGGAACATTGGAAGACACAAAGCAACCAGAAGCAAAAGACGAGCTACAGAAGAAGGCCCTTGTTCTGCTGGCGGCCTACTTAAACAAAGGCTGCAAGGACCCTGATGAGCGCACCCCTTGACTTCGCTCGGCGGCGACCGGCTTGCACTGTGGATGCATGAGTTTGACGAGGCTGCACCCCTGATGAAATCGTTGGCCAAACGGCCAGCGGACCCTTCTTCCTGCTTCTTTCTTTCTTTTTCGTTCTGTTCCCCTTCTTCCTGTCTCTTCCTTCTTCTTGCCTATTCCTGCCGCCTCCTCTAAAGCGAAATGTAATAAAAAGATATGCATAAGCAGCAAACACTCACAACGTGTCTTCCAGTACCGAACTTTCCTGCATCTTGCATGACCCTCCTTCTTCGTTTCCTTCTTTTTCGTTCTTTTCCCCGTCTTCCTGTCTCTTCCTTCTTCTTGCCTATTCCTGCTTCCTCCTCTAAAGCTAAATGTAATAAAAGATAACCAAATAGCAATGGCCTCCAACCAAATAACAATGGCCGCCAACCTAACAGCGATGGCCTCCAGCCAAATAGCAATGGCCTCCAGCCAAATAGCAATGGCCTCCA
>CAXAMN010002614.1:382535-400101 GCA_963970005.1 Durusdinium trenchii
TGCTGGCTTTGCCATCTGGACAATGGCAGCCAGCGTGCTGGCTTACCCACTTCAACTATGATGTTAGCCAGCGTGCTGGCTTTGCCATCTCAACAATTGCATCACCACATGCCGCACTGCAGACTGAACAACAACGTGTGAATCATCTGCCTCTGGTCATCCTGGTTGACGCTGAAGAAGTGGTCGTCAACAATGCCAAGGTTCCCTGGCATGATGGCTGGGCAAAGAGGAATAAGAAGGCTCTGGTTCATGTGCGATTGCAAAAGCTTGTGGGTTGCGTGAACCTTCTTCCAAATATATTCGTCACTGCTGTTGAGTAGATATTTTAGTATAACCAACCACTATGCTTGTCATTGAGTAATTGACTGTCTCAGAGAAAAACGCGACAAAGTAGCGTGAAGTGACACACAGCAGGCACTGTAGATGTTTTAGCGCACTCTTGTTGTTCGGCTCGCGACTAGTCTTTGTACACAGCAAGGATAGCGTTGTGCTTCCGCAGAACGACGTCCACACAGAATATATCAGGAAGAAGTCACGGTATGAGACACACAGTTGGTTGGGTCTAGCGCGTCCCCCCGAAGCAGATCTGGATGGTGTAGGCATCTGTGAAGTTGCGGCCGTTGTTCCTAACCCAGTCTTCCCATCCACTGGACCACTGGACCACTCGCCAAAACTGCCAGGTTTCTCCATGGGCAACCCAGCATCTGGTTGCTATGGACTGGTTTGGCCATCTTTCATGGATGAGCTCTGGCTGGTCGTCATGGTATGTCCTGCTTCCATAGGACCAACAGAGGCACACCTGTCTCTGGTAATCCTGGTTGGTATACAAGAAGTGGTCGTCAACAATGCCAAGGTTCCTGGCATGATGGCTGGGCAAAGAGGGAGACCTACGAGCAAGTGGGCTGTAAAGTAGTAAATAGCGCATGCATAGCCATAAGAAGGCTCGGTTTGCCTGGTAAAGGTTTATGTGGGAAATGAATATTGCAAAAGCTTGTGGGGCGCGTTCAAACTTCTTGCTAGTATATTCTTCATGGCTGTTGAGTTGATATTGTGGTAGTTGGCCCAAGTTGTATGGAGACTTCTGCAATGTCACTGTGAGCCCCGAAAGGTCAATCACGGAAAACGCACAGTCTGTTGGCACAGGCGCTCTGAGGGTGACATGTGCTTCGCTCTAGATGTAGTTGAGAACCACTATGCTGCTCATTTTCCAATCGCCTCTCCTACAGAAACATGCAACAAAGTAGCACGAGGTGACACATAGCAGGCACTGCGCATGTTTTCGTATGCTCTGGTCGTTCAGCTCGCGACTAGCCCTTGTATAGGGCAGAGACTCCCCGACACTATGTCTATACTTGTCGTGCTTCCGCAAAACGACGTCCACACAGGATTTGTAAGGAAGAATTCGTGGTATGAGACATGCAGTTACCATGCGAACATCTAGGTGACACTCTGCGTCGGGGAGACTCTCACTGCGTTGTCCGCTCCGGAGACACGGCGGCGACCATCTGGGCCAACTGGGCGGCGTCGAGGGTGCCATCTGGTGACACGTCCGCCAGTGGGATGCGGAGCGGGGGGTCCACCTGAACAAACCTGCCAGTCTGGTCGTGGTAGCCGCTGAGTTCGATGCAATAGGGGGGGCGTGGTATTTGCAACGCGGGCCGCTTCCCACGACCGCCCAAGACGCTGGCATGGTCGACAGATAAGGTGATCGGCATCGCACTGGGTACAAACGGCGTTGCACGGCCGCAGTGAACAAGCCTCGCACCAGGAATGCGTCCACTGCCCGCAAAGTTCGCAAGGTTGGGCTCCGAGGTCTCGTCCGGGTAAGTTTTCAGCCGCAGTGACCAGCGCAAACGCCGCCCTCTTGGGAAAAGATCGCTGGCGCTCCTCGCGTGGCACTCCGCGATGGTCCTCGCGCGGATGTAGGCGCAACCAAACCTTCGCTTCCGCCACCCACGCTTCCCAAGCCACTGGGCGCAGGGCAGTCATGGCACAGCGGCGTGGTGAGAGGAATGACGACGAGGTGCGCTTACAAGTGACTGGCTGCGAAGCACCGGAACCCAGTTTCCAAGTAGCACTGACGCAGCGTATAATCGTGTGTACTGTGGTATTCGTCTTCGGCCCTCGCCCGTCCTCGCCTTCTTGTCGAAGAGCACACCTGGCGAGAAAAACAAGAGAGTTGGCGAGAAACCTCTCAGATGTCTCTTGTGCTAGGCTGTTTCACGAAGCTCAGTGTGGCACCGCGCCGATGAATTTGTCTTCGTCTTCTGCCCTCGCCCGTCCTCGCCTCCTGGTAGAAGAGTATACCTGGCCGGAAAAAAAAACAAGAGCTTTGGGGAGAAACCAAGAAGATATCTCCTACGCTAAACTATTTGCTGAGGTTAGAGGCTGAAGCTCACGGCGGCGCCGCGCCTATTTTTGTTTGCCTGCGCCGTCTAGTCCGCGCGACGACACTTCTGCAGAACAGCGTCCATGCCGTCGCGGTGATACATTTTCGCAGAGCGGCGTCCATGTCCCGAGCCTCTCACAGACTCAAAGCCGCGTGAGCGTGCTTGGACAGCAAAGTCTCCCAATGCTTCAGTGCCCATAGAATATAGTCTCGATTTTTCCATGGGCGCAAGGAAGGTCGGCGCCACAAAATCTGTTCAATAGCTTCCTGCGCCTGAAGACCTTCCCTGGCCATCAACGTCGCAGCCAGTACCGCGGGGCTGCGATGTATGCCACCGAAACAATGGAAGAGCACGACTTGTTTCTTCCCCAGCATGGCACGCCTGGCATTCAAAGTGCGTGCGATCTCTGACCACACCCGACAGTTCTTCTGGGCCTGCTCCGCGTACAGCGTCGGATCTTGGGCGACTTTGACCGTCAAATCGTCCAGAGCGTAGACACATTGTTGGGCACTGTGCAGGCGTAAATAGGCATCCCAACTCTCTGGTGTCCCTTTGGCCTGCAACTCCTTGGCACAGAGCGTCACGAGCGTGTTCACTTGGACGCCGCAGATATGCGCCACTTCGGCCAAGTTCGCCGCCGACTTCAGACTGCCCAGGACATACACCATATCGTTCGACTCATAGACGATGGTCGCGTCCAAGGGCCACGCACGGAGATCTCCCAAATTGTAAGAATGGTTCCAAATGACACGATCCAGATGCCTCCATGGCCCATGGTAGAAGTACGTCTGAATGAGATCCTTCATATCGTCGATCCACTCTTGCGCACAAAGCTCCACAGGCAAATGTGGCAGGGATGGCTGCAGGTGATTCATACCAGCGCAATCTGTCCGAAGCCTAGACGTTATGAATACTGGAGCCAAAAAGCTATAACCCTGAGAGAAATGGTTAGTTGTTGTTGAAATGGGCAAGAACCAGAAACTAGCGCCAAAAGAAGCGCGCGCGCTATCATAGATGTAAAGCCGAGCTTTTCTCTCTGGGATCCCGCGCCTCGCTGACGCGTTGCGTCCACCGCAGTGCCGAACTTCTTCAGAAGCACGTCCATGCCTTGAGAGACAAAAGCATAGAAGAAAAACAACGAAAGGAGCGCGTGATGCAGTCTTCCGGTCAAACTTTCATGCTATCGTCGATCTAAAGCTAAGCTTTTCTCTCTGGGATCCCGCGCCTCGGTGTCGCCCTGTGTCCACCTCCGTAAGAACTTCCGCAGAAGCGTCGGATCTGGAGCAACACGCAAAGCAGACTATAAGACAGAAGCAGAGTTCTCCGGCGGACTATTATGCAAGTTGAGACCATTACAAAGGACAGCGTTCCCTAACAGATAATTGCCTCGAAGCTTGCTGAAATTGCAAAGCCAAGTGTAACAGAGGACCAGAGTTCTTCTCATCACCATTGCAAAAAAGAAACTTGAGTAGAAGCAGCTATCTAAACATATAAAACGACATGCAGAGAAAAACATGAGGAGCTAAAGGCAACAAGTGTGTATCCGCCTTGAAACAGAGTCTCTCCAAAAGTACCGGTTGTGTCGTCAGGCGCACGGAGACTCGTCGTTTTCTGCCGGTTGTAAAGTCACGGACACGCAGAGCGTGGGTCGCTGACACAAACTTTCGTAGAACGACGTCCGTCTGTGTCGACGTCCCTTCAGCTTCCCCGTCTAGGTGCCCGTCGTCGCGGTGTGAAGTGGAAGACAGGCAAATTTCCAAGGTGCTCGACATGGAGGTCGCCTCGCTCCACGTCTTGCCGCCAAGCCGGGATGAATTCAGATAAAACTTCACTCGGTTGGACTTCCAGACAGCCGTGGTGATCTACATTGACCAAGGACACATCACTGGCAGTCATGGAAGTTCCTCGGACAACGTAGGCGAGAAGATCTGCAACAGTATAGAAGCCATCTTGCAGGTATGTGTTACATCTCTCATCCACGTGGAAATAGATCAGAAGATACATTTCCGGATAGTTGCATCCCAGCCGGACCAGCTCACCGTCCGGCCTCTCCAGGTGCAGCACAGCTGTTTGCTGAACAGTTAATCCAGCCCAGAAAATACTCGGCGCCGAAGTGTCATGGCTCTGACTTGGAGATCGAGATCTTCTCGGGGCATGCGCGTCCACGCGCGCGTCCCAGTGCGTGTCTGGCAGAATGTCTAGCAGCGCATTGACTTGAGTCAGCATCGTTTGTAGACTACCTCGGAAAGCTAGCAGCTGCCGTTGCCAAGCAACGAGTCCACCAGGCATGGAACCGATGAAAGCACTTCCGGCAGCGGTCGCGACTCAAAATAGGTCAACCGGAAAAAGCAAGGCCGCAGAAGTGTTGCTCCATGCTGTCTTGCAACGTTTACTTTCTTTTCTGTCCCAATGATATGGCTACTTAGCTTTTCCTCTCGTGTGTTTGTAGCATTGTCAAGCACTTCTTCGTGCACCTTGAGAGAACAAAAACAGAGAAGAAAAATAAAGAAAGGAGCGCGTGATGCAGCCTTCTGGTCAAACTTTCATGCTATCGTCGATCTAAAGCTAAGCGTTTCTCTCTGGGATCTCGCACCTCGGTGTTGCCCTGTGTTCACCTCCGTAAGAACTTCCGCAGATGCGTCGGACCTGGACCAACACGCAAAGCCAATTAGAACACAGAAGCAGAGTACTCCTCCTCACTATTGTGACAAGAAACTGTCGTGATATCGGGAAGATCCACAGCTCTTGTGTGTCTCAGTCGTGTTGCGTGATAACGTTTGCGTTGTTTTCTGTTCCAACGATATGTCTACCGATCTTTTCTGTTACACCTTGCGGCAGCCGACAACGGCAAAAGCTAGCGGGGCAGCGCAAGACTTCGCAGAAGGACGTCCTCTCGCAGCGTGTCCCGGAAAATATTACGCTAGTCTGTGCCCCAAGCCGCGCATTTC
Source organism: Durusdinium trenchii (assembly GCA_963970005.1). Classification (NCBI taxonomy): domain Eukaryota; class Dinophyceae; order Suessiales; family Symbiodiniaceae; genus Durusdinium; species Durusdinium trenchii. The sequence continues at coordinate 387,874 of CAXAMN010002614.1, forward strand.
ACCTTGGAGGGAGTTTCACTCACCAGACCCGACGCCGGTCGCTTATTGCGAGTGGTCTGAGGGCTCGTAGCCAGCAACTGCCATATGCCAGCTTGCTCAGCTTGCAGTTTGGAGACTACCTCCCCCACCTTACCGCGCAGCCACTCAATGTTGAAGGTGATCTCCCCGGTTTCGGGATCTGCGTGGGGGCGGCCCACTAAAATGCGAGGCTGGTTGTCCCCCATGTTGAAGAGGTGGCAATTCTTGAAGTGGCAGATGGCTTCCGTTTTGAATGGTCTACTGCTTGCGCCGTTGAAGGGGAAAACTTGCTTGTGGAAGGTGATCAAGCGCTTCTCTCCGTCCACCTCCACTTCCTCCACGTCGGGCTCGTCGCGTGCCTCCACCACGATGCACGCGTAGCTGACGAAAAGTTGCCCCCGCGGAAAGTAGATGCCCATGTCCGAAAAACTGAGATCTTTGTAGAGGTCCGTCACGGGCAGCACAGCCCCAGCCGTGGATGCATTCTGAAAGCGCGTGATTTGCTTCACCATGGGCCTCTTGTCTTCGGAGTAGGCCCAACCAAAGGAAGCACGGCAGCCTAAGACCTCAAATTGACTGAGCAAGTTTTCTGTCTGATTGAGACCTGGACGCCTCCACTGCTTCATGAATTTGGCTGTGCCCAAGCGGATGTCATAGGGGCCACGAAAGCAAAGAGACTGAGGGCCATGAGCTTTCACCTTGGCAATGACCTCGGTCTCGGACGTCAAACCGCCCAACGCAGTCAGTCGCTCAGCGTTGACAAGTACATCTTCCACGACGCCAGTGCAATCAGCAATTTGTGCGTGTGCCAAGACGGCCTCTTGGCCTCTCTCAGTCTTACAGCCATGCATTGCACTCCTCTTACAAAGGCCGGTCTCCGCGTCGATCTTTGTGTAACAAAGTTTGCAAGCTGTGTAGACAGGATCGCCGCGGATCTCAGTGATCCATGCATTGTGTAGGACCACTTCGACTTGTTCCTGTGTGAACAAAGATTATGAGGGAAACAAACAGAGCAAAAGTCCAAAAATCATGAAACTACATTGCGCCGGAAATTCGGCAAACCAGCGAACCATACCTGCGAGTAAATGCCAACACACTGCGGGAAACAAAACAACAGCGGTCCTCGGGAGCGCCGTCCTCAACCGCCATGCCATACGCAGCGACAGTGGCCGCGCAGGCGACGTAGCAGGCTCCCAGATCTGACTTCAGGCGGCCGCCGCCGACAAGGGACGGAGCCCAAGGCAGCGAGATAGCTTTCCCCCGGCTGGTTCCCAGCTCCTGCAATTTTTTGGCCTGCTCGCAGTTCGGGTTCACGTGCACAAAACCAAAGCTATGTTTCTCACTGTCCTCGAAATGTTCAACGGACCCCTCCACCGAGCTATCGTCCTTCTTGTGTAGGTTGCAGTTGTCCACCATCAAGACATCACCTGGTTGAACGTCTCGCAAAGTCATCTGTAGCTTCGGACCCCAAACATTGATCAAAATCTCCCTGTCGGAAAAGTCCTTCAGCCAGACGTTTGTCTTCGGCTTGGACTTTGTTGGAGCTGCTTCGATGTCTGTCACCAGTCCCATCAAGTCGTGGCGCTGTCGGCCTTGGCAGGTGGACTCGACAAGGCTGAGATCCAGGCGCGGCACTGGTAACGAGGCTTTCAGAGCTTGGTACTTCGGATGTACCTCCCGGAACTTGGTTGGAGCCCTTGTCGCTGAGATCCACGAAATGTCCAGCGAAAAAATTGTTCTTGGTGGTTTTCAAGTTCTTGACCTGAATCGGAGCTTTCAAGTAGGGCTCGGCCTTCTGGAGTACATCTGCTCGACTCTTCCCTCGCAGCTCTGCGTATAAACCCTTGCCGGTCAGGTCGGTGAATCGCATGACCATCTTCGCCCAAGAGCCGCTGGCGCCGGTCATCTCCTTCACCACATGATACAGAGGTCGGAGGGGTACGGTCAGACAGTGGAAATTTTGGGCAGTCAGGCGATCTAGCGTCCCCTCCACTGTCTGCTTGGTAGACATAACCAAAGGCGCAGCAAAAAGCGTCAACGTTCTCGTGTACTTGTTTTTGAGCCCGCCGTATGCTCGCCGGTGAGACGTGGGCACACAAAAAAGAAAGGTTGATATCTCAGGACCACAACAGCAAGCACAGTCAGTAGACTAAATCGCTCGATTCTTGCAGTCTTCCCGACCTCTGGAGCGATCTTCGCATATATCTCACCTGCACGATCAACAGGCATGCGCTGGTATAGTTTCCACGCAGCCTGAATGTTTGTGTTTAGATCCTGTTAAAAAGACTCATATATGGATTCTGAAGAGAAGCAAGAGTGAAAAACTGGGAGATACAAATCCGTACGATCTGACAGAAGCCTTCATGTTGTTAACACCTGCCCAGCGAGAGCTCTATTTTGCACCAGAACTCCTCGGTGTGTCTGCCAAGAGTCAGCCCGCCGGTCGAGTCTGCAGAACAACATTCTCGACCGCGGTCCAACTGCCTCACAGCAATTCCAAGTCAAAGGTTCCAGGTAACAAAAAGTTCCTCGAGCTCCTGCGAGACAGCCTTCGTTCCGTCGGCGCTCGCCCAAGCGCGGGCGTCCCGGCCAGCGGACCTGCAGGCGACGTTGACATGTGGAGCATAGACTTGTAGACATTGAACGCATTGCTCGTGTGCTGCATAGAGGAAGAAATATTCCAGCTGCTTCTCTCTCGGCAAACCAGCGTGGCGCTTCCACCGTCGACAGTGCGGTGCAGCTTGGCAGTTGGATGACAGTACGTCTCCCCGTGCCGTGTCTCTCTGACAGGTCGCGCTCGAAGGTCCCATCCTGGGGTCTTTGCCTGCGCAACTCCTGGCGGGGTCCTCGCGCACATCGATAAAACTTCGCTTCTTGGAAACACTAGGCTTGGGACCAGTTTGCTTTTTGGAGGTACTAGGTCTGGGGAGAACCTTGCTTGCGCTGGGTGGCCTGTCTTGCCTGCGGTCAATGAAGACATTGAAAGGCTTCTGAGGCGTCCAAAAATGTTCTTTGCTCAGTTCTTCCGGAGGTTTCCCTCCCAAGACCTGACGCCAGGCCATAAAATCTCGGTATTCCAGTTGCAGTTCTTCTTGCGTCCGATCACCTAACTTGGATCCCACTGCTTGCATGACTCTGTCCACCGCAAACAAACCGATCTCTCGTGGCGGCACGGGAGATGGAAAGATCTTATTCAAAAAACGTTGCATTTTGCTCTCGAACTGCCTGCTGGCCTCTGCTTGGGTCTGTTGCTTCCAAGTTTGCAGCTCGTCCAAGGCTCGCAGCATGTCCCACGTGTTCAAAGACAGCAACTCATCAGACTTCGCTTCAAGACAGCTAAGGGCCTCACAAGCCTCGACCACGGTTTCGAGTCTTATCGCAGGTAGCTTCTCTCTGATTCCAAGTTCTTGCACGAAGCGCTGGTGCTTCGCCGCTAGATAGGTTTCCGTCATCAGTGGCTATATGAGAGTACCAACAAGGCTGTTTGGTACCATAAATATAGACATGTACATATGTACATACAAACCTCATAGAAATATATAAATATATCTCTCAAACCTGAAACACAGATATGTATATATATATGTGTGTATAAGTCAGCAGGCTTTCACGTCTGAGCCAGTGTCACTAACCAAAGCGTCGTACGTCTTGAACCTGCTACACATTAAATAGAGTGGCAGCGTAAAAACAGTTCTGCGCCCCTAACGCGATCACAGACGCAAGTGCTGACTGAGAGCAGGACGTGCAAGTACCTAAGCACAAACGAAGAACAAAACAAAAGAAACAACAAACATAGACAGGCATAACTCTAGAAGCAGGACTCTTCGCGATGCTGTTGGTCGAGAAATCTACTAGGTTTGGCACACCATGTGACATTTCCGCATAACTGCGTCCACATCCCCGGCAGGTTTGTCGCGCCAGCGAATGCAGCCGAGCGGGCGTCATTGCGCCTCGGTTCACGCGGCCGCCGACCGTGGAACGCTTCCGCAGAACGACGTCCACGTCCCCGGTCGGTCAGGCACGCCACCACTTACGGGCGGTCGGCGGTGAGTTCGGCTACGCTGCCTTGGCTTTCTGCAACTGTACAAAGGCAATTTCCATCGCAGCCTGTAGTGTCGTCTGCGTTGCCGCAACGTCGATTTCCGTCTCGGACAGAAAGAAGTCCTGCAGACCATAGCTTCGACTCCAATGCGCGTGCGGGTTCTCAAGGTTGTCCATCTCACAGCGAGGACAGGTCTTCTTCCACAACCATGTGCGCAATCCGGCTATGACCTTGGGCAGACCCGTGACAGAGAAGCCATACTCCAAGCGTTCCTCATCTTGCAAGAAGCAGTCGTCAGGTATAAATTCTTTGAGCTCCACCGCTTTTGCGTGCTGGGCGAACTTGCTAAGCCCTCTTTCGTTGCGCAGGAGCATCTGCACTGGTTGGACTGGCACGGCGCGCTCCCAAGGCAAAAGTCCATGCAAGTTCTCCAGCAGTGCCTCAGCCAAATAACCGCGTGGACGCTGGCATGAACAAGTTAGAATCTGCAGCCAAGAAAAAGATCAAGAGAAAAGAATACGTGCATTTGCGTATACTTTGTTGCCAAGAGACCATCAGCGGCTTATGTATGTGAGCAGGGAGTTGGGCTTGTTGTCTCTTGCCGGTCAAATCTTCCTTCTGCCACACGTCGTGGTCAACTTCTCTTTGTTCTCTCGTCTTACTGCGGGGTCCTGCGTGAGCGACCTTGCGCGCAGAGCTCAACCCCGCTTGTTGTACCATCCGAGCATATTTGGATCCACGTGTATCCGCTCCTGCTTTGCTCGCAGCAAGCGATAGGAGTTTTCTGACAAGAGGCCCTGAAGTTGTAGATTTGTAACAGTGTAAGTCTCCAACGCCTGCAAGTCTGCTCCCCAACTCTTGGTGACCAAGCGATCCCAAAAGACAGGTAGCAAGTTCTCGTTCACGTAGAAACAGTGAGTCGCCACCAAACACCCTGCCTCCACTTGTGGTCGGACGTCGTTCACCTCGAGCAGCGGCCACATGTGAATCTCCATGCGTAGCCCCCCGTCAAATCTTTCGCCGGGCAGTGCTGGATCTTTGACCAAAACATTGACCCAGAAGACTTGCTTCTCCGTGGAATTCTCCATCACGTCTTCGTTCGTCACCAAGCCAAGGACATCATAGCTCTGGACAGAAGTTCCACCAGACCTGTCATTCAGCATCGCGCAGACTCGTAGAGACACGATGCGACTTGTCCCAAGCTCGTCTGTCTGCAACCGCTTCGTGGATCCTACCCGGCTGTCCGCTGCCTGTCCAGCCCCGCGTCTGCCAGACAGTGTATCTGGCGGCCGCTCGACGCGGGCGGTCTTGGCTGCCGCCGGCCGGGCGGGCTGGGTGGCCGCTGTCGGTGCCTGGGCGGCCGCTGTCCGGGCCTCTCTTGCCGCGGCTTGGCGCTCAGCGTCGGCGATGGACTGAGTCACCGGCGCAAAAACCTCCTGCACTGCTGCAGCGATCGTAGCTGCGGTCAGCCTGTTCAGACAAAGCAATCGGCGCAGACCATGAAGTGAATACATGTATGAAAACAAAGCATCAATGTTAGAATCTCTCAGCGCAGAAAATGAAAACAAAACACGCGCAGAACCGGACCAACCGATTCGCTGTCACACTCTCGAAGAGGGCGATCCGCTTGCTTGCCTCCACTCGCCATGCAAGGTCGTCCGAGTGGGATTGCGCGCGAAGACGGCTGTAATCGCTTGCAGTACCTTCTCCAAATGTGGCTGCCAAGAAGTATGCGCCAGGGGCAGGACTTGGGCGCGAAAGTGTGCGCAAAATTGGTTCGCCATTTGTCGCATAAAGAGGCCATCTGGCTTCTGCTGTTCCCTTTCCCGAATAGGCCAGACATCTATCACCAGCAACAAGTCGGAATCGCGCACGCTGATCCCAAAGTTATCTGCCTTGGCGTCCCAGAGGCATAAACCGAACTCCAGGAAAAAACCGACAAGTTGGAAGCACTTACCCCACCAACGGTAGCCGGAAGATATCTTCCACAGTCCTGGCGGCTCGCGTGCAGATCATGGCGCCAGCCTCGACGTCGGGCCCCATCGACTCCCCATCCAACGTGCCTCGAAGATAAGTCAACTCCCCATCCAATATGCCTCCAAGATAAAAAGCTTCTGAGTAGTAAGGCAGGTGAGGTCGCAGAGACTCGTGCTTTGCCCAAGCCATCTTCCACACCTTGAATTCGGCAATTGGATCATTGAGGCCTCCACTGTGCCATCCTTGCCTATTTTGACCAGCTTTCGGCACTAGCTTCAATACTTGTTCTGTGCCCTCAATGCTGAAGCACACCTTGGCAACGCCATGGCCCAAACGCTGCAGTCGTCTCTCTTTCACTTCCGAACCACAACGCAAGTGCAGTTCCCCCGCAGTCATGCGCAGTAACAGATGCCCGATCTTCTTTTGGCTTGTCCACTCGGTAGCCACAATTTGCGCCCAGGCGACGGATCTATCCATGGTCGCCAGAGACTCTACAAGGAATGCAGCGAGGGTAACGTGCCCAAGACTGTCTATTGGCTATGTAAATACACATAGTAGACATTTCTTGCAGTGGTTGAAAAGATATGGGCGATGCACTCCCCGCGACGCTTCCGCAGAACAGCGTCCACGTCGGGTGCCTTACGTGTATCATATGTATCTTAGACCCTGTCGATTTCTTGATGTGCGCATACCTCTGAAGAACATATTAACTTCTCCATGCCTGCTTAGAAGCTGCCGGAATCCGAAGCACAACTACCTACAACAGCGACAAAAAGCAGCGACATGCACAGGTAGAAGTCTATACAGTGAGAAACACCTGTTCTGGTTCAGGTCCGCGCCGGCTTGCACTCATCGGCAACCTCAGTCGTAGGCGTGGTATACAGTGAGAAACACCTGTTCTGGCTCAGGTCCGCGCCGGCTTGTACTCATCGGCAACCTCAGTCGTAGGCGTGGCAAATCAAGCCCCTACAAAATGCACGAGCAGGGTGTTTGCTTCAAAGCCTGAAAACATAGCTAATATACGAGGGAAAGCTTCAGAAGTCTGAGGCGTGTACGTCCAGTGCTCTGATGCAGCCTTGTGCAGTTGGCACTCTGGAGCACTCCGACGTAACCAGAGACTTGCTATTGGAAGCATTTGCACAGGCTGCAAGCTAACATGAGGGAACAGCAAAGTCTCAGGTCCCCCCCGCTCGCCCTCAACGACCACTTTTGCTCACGCGTGTGCATCCGTGCCGCGACTCCGCAAGACTACGTCCTCGTGGCTCGCCAAAAAAAAAGCGTCCGCCAGTATGACGACTCCGTAAAACAACGTCCTCGTCCGCCGACCTCTAAACGCCGCGGCCTAACCGCTCACGCCCTCGTCGAGGTTCACCGTAAAAAGCTCGACGTCATCCATACTGACTCCGCGGGCTTTGAGTCCACTTTTGAGGCGCCACCAACCTCGATTTGCGTCGACGCACTCCAGAACGTCGTTCACCTCAGAGACACAGAGAAGGGGCACTGTACGGATAGAACGACTCAAGCTACAATTATATGGTTATCAAGGTGAGAAAAAGAACACCTAATTCAAATATGACAAATGACCAGTAGAGTGTTCATTCCCACCCCAGTGAACACTATCTCATAGGCCTTCACCTCCTCGTATGACTCGACAAGCGGACGCCTGCGGCCTTGCTCCCAGACAGAAGCATCCGTGTCGATGCATCGTGCCACAGCCTCGATGCGCCAATCTCAAGGATCTGGCGAGGGTTTGTCTAATTTTTGGGGAAGAGGGGAAGAGAAGTGAGGAAAAAAAAAGAAACTACACAGTCAGAACGTACAAGGCACCTCTGTTGGCTTGCGTCGCAAACCAAAGCGTCCTTGGTAGGACCCGAAGATGGTGCCTCCCTCCTCCAAAGTTCGCTTCTGTGACACCGTCAGTCCGATGTAGAGGTGATACTCCGGCTCCGCGAAGACATCTTCGTAGAGCGGCATGACGCGCAAACACCTCACGTGTCCGCGGAACGACGTCGACGTCGGCTTCGCGTCTTGGTTCCTGTCTTGAGCCGTTGCGCAGTTCGTCTGAACAGTCCCTGAAGCAAATCCGACACAGCCACCTTGCGCAAAGAAACATGAATGTCTGGAAGACAAAGTCAACAAGAAGTCTGGAACACAAAGCAAACAAAAGTCAACAAGACTCCGCACACTTTATCTTCGCCAGACCTCTCCGCAGAATCGCGTCCTTGTCCCACGTCACTGCCACGCCAAGTGCATCCGCAGTACAGCGTCCGCTACCTGTGCGTCGCAAAGAGAGATGGAGTCATAGCCCCACGCTAGACAACCAGGCATCCAGCTCGGGCGGCAGGACCTGGTCTTTCCTCTGTTCTGCCCAGGCACGAGCGTTCTTGCGACAGGACTTGCAGTGCACGTTGACGCGCGGAGCGTAGAACTGAAGGCAGGGTACACAGTGTGCTTCGGCAGCATAAAGAAACAGATATTCCATCTGCTTTCCTTCGGCCAACCGCCCACGCCGGCTCTCCCAAGTTCCACAGTGTGGCGCTCCGCTGCAAGGCGCAAAAATTCCTGCGTCTCCGGACGACGCAGAAGCAGCGGCGTCGCCCTCTGGTTGACGCTCCCACGACGACTCGCCGCTGCCAGCTCCATCCCGCGGTGCATAGCCACCAGTGGCGCCGCTGGTGTAGGCGTCTGCGGAGCCTGTGCTCCTCCGTTCGCGACGCTCTCGTGCCTCTGCGTCCTCGGCTGGCCGCCAGCGGAGGAACTCTGGCACTGCGCGCGTCAGAAACTTCACCGTCTCCTCATCGCCTTCGGACGTCTTGTCCGGATGGTTCTGGAGTAAAAATTTTTTGTAATGCTGCTTGAGTGTCTGCACCTCAACATTGTAGGGGGTCGTGTGCGCAGGTAGAGCTAGGATCTTGATAGCCGAGCTGCCGGCATGCTGTGGAGTGTAGGTGCTTTCAAGGGCAGAGAGCCGGTTTCCCCGAACATTGACCGAGCGGTCAGCATCGCACCGGTCCAGGTGGCGCTGTTTCTGGGCGTCTATCTCCTGCCGCTCCAGCTTGGTCAAGCAATGTTTCCTGCTTTCGTCAAAGTCTGCGCACACATTGCATCTGACTCCTCCTTTAAAAAGGAGGAACTTCTTCCAGTTGCGCTGAAAAGCCTTCCGGAACGTGTCTCGGCTGACATGGGCCTGGTCCAGGTGCTGCGTCTCGTATGCGTGCCAAAGAGAGTTCACATCCGACTGGTTTAGGTACCTTTTGGGAACTGTGTGGCCGTCAGAGCCTAGGCCCACCGACAAGGCATACAAGGGGTGGTTAATGTCGTTCACCACTTCATGTTGGTTGGCCAAATCTGGCAGCTCCTCCACATGCTGATATCCACCGTCATCGCGCTCCATAGGCGTGGGCTCAGCCAACCCCTGGTAAATCTGGAGGAACCACACGTCAACTTCGTCAGTCTTTGGTTTGGAGCGAGGGAGTCGAGCGCCTTTCTCTGGCAAAGCGGCGTGGCCATTCTTGGCCAGCTTGACCCACTCATCCATGACACTGTGGCCAACTGCATGGTAATGTTCCCAAAAGGGCCTACACACTTTTTGGCCGCCAATGGCCCAAGCAATCCTGCTGGTCTTGTCTGGCAGTTCATCGACAAATCTCTTCACCTTGTTGAAAGTCTCTTGCTGGCGGCGAGTCAAGTCCTTCAACTGTTCACTACGAAAGACCTCCACACTAGCCTCATCAAATTTCGCATGGCAAGACAGTTTGCAATTGCAATGGCTTGTCAAACCTGAAGGGCGATCGTCGTCCACATCCGGAGGCAACTCCACGTCTGAATCACCAGCGCTTGCGTCGTCAAGCGCCTTGCAATGTGAAGCTGCAATCAGAAAACCCTCGCAATGAAACAAATCTGAACCACCAAAACAAGAAAAACGATACGCATCATCTTTCTTAGACAGCGCGCCTCCTCAGATGCCACATCTGATGGCAAGCTCAAATCGCTGGACATTGGAGTGCAATGGAGGGGCGTTACAGCCAACAACTGGTTGTGAATGACATGGCATAGACTCTACACAAATGAGATGACCTGGTTTCTGTCACTGTTTTGCGCACGATCCAAATCATGCCTGAGGCCAAGTCCAAGTCTGAATGGTTGCCACCACATCAAAAAATGCTTCAAGAAACGTCCCACAGCAGCTCTACAGCAGAACTAGATGGAATTTTTTGAGTCCTTTCAAAAAGCGAGCCGCAGGCGTCTCAGATGCAAAACAAACACATCGCATGTAATTTCAATCAACTGCAACGGTGGCAAAATAAACGCTACACTGCTTTCTTTCAAAGCGCCATGTTGAATCACCAACAGGCTCTGATTGCCCAAAGCCATGGGCCAAAACACTTCTAAGGACCTAGGGTTGAGCAGAAGAGTTTATACCTCCTGAGAATAGTAAGGGCTGTCTGGGTCATTCTCAAGACCAATGATGCCCAAGCGGATGTCGTCCAAAATACTATAGCACGCCACATGGATGTCTGAGAGCAGCCCGTCCACACCAAACAGGACCTGGTACTTCCTCAAAGTTGCCACGGCGCTGCCCAAATCCTTCCGGAGGGCTGCCAACCTGCGCGCGGTGTAACCAGCATAGTAGAGGCGATCCAGTAAAGAGCAAAGACCATCGCAAGGACTAGACCTCACCCACTCAGGCCCTAGATCCATTGGCGGGTCATTTGACATGGACAAGCTGAACGCGCGCACCATGACGGCCAAGAGCTGCATTTTGCGCAGTGCCATTTTTTTGGCAAAGCATCCAACCAGCTTCTCACACTGCACGCAGCATTCCTTGACAAGTTCGAAGGTGTGGTCCGCAAAAAAGTCGAACTCTTCCCGGGGCCATTCCAACATTGGCTTCAGGAAGAGAGGCAGGAGCTCTTGCTGCTGAGGTGGGGCCCACACCAGAACAAAAGACGGTTCGCCCTCACAAAGCTCTTCGCAAGCCATGTCTGCTTGCAAACAAGACCGTCCTCTTTTCGAGCCTTCTCAGAGCCAGCTAATGAAACGCACAGGGCGACCAAATAGCAGCACAGTGACAACGAGAGCATGTAAAGTTGATCCGCAAAAACGTTGAGCGCCCCTAAGGTCGCTTCTAGTTGACTACAGTACTCTATGTATGTGCGCTGTATAATTGACAATCAACCGGTTGACTGAATGCTGAATGCTGGAAGCTTAATGCAAAGAAATTCAACCTGACTGACGTGTGTGCGTGTGTGCAGTGAGTGTGTGTGTGGGTGAATTTGGTGTGTACCACATGAAAACAATACGACGCAGAATATTTATTTCTTCATACTTTTCCCGGGTTGCTGGGCAAGACGCGCACCTCAATGCGTTTGTCAAAAAATTACAATTAATGAAGTAACTAAGGATGTGTTGTATTCGCTACATACTGCGTGGAATCTTACTGTTCTCCAAAAAGAAAAGAAAATTTTCAAACTTCCTACGCTGAAACTAAAACTATCTGACCTGGCTGGCGCTCCCTATGGCACGCCCGTCCGCGCGTGCCCAGACTACTAGGCTGCTATATAGTTAATTTATCCCTGTGGCAGGCAGCTTGACCTAGTCTCTCTGCGTGGTGCGCAGGTCCGCGCGTGCCAAGACTGACCGGGCGTTCTCCATACCAAGGATAAGTGCGCAGAAAGGAGACTTCCACTCACCTCTCTGACTCAGTGATGGAGTTCTATGCTGACACCTATTCTAAAAAAGTTAACACCTAGCTTAAAGCAAATTTCCTTAAATGCACCCATCCCCTAACACAAATTGGGTATCTTAACCAAAGTCTGTTTCGTCTTATATCTAGATGTCTTTCATGAAACCGTCCTCAACGTTCGGATGTACCGGTTCCTGTCAGGGACGCGCAGCTTTCCACTATCGAGTCTAGCCAACACCTACTTCAACACAAACAGCTTGTGTGCAAAGTTCAACACCGCTCTACGCCCATACCCTGAATCCACCCCTCCTGCGATGAGAAGCTCTCCACTATGGATTCCAGCAGCTGCTCCTTCCGAAGGGTTCTGCCGTCGCGCCTCTGCGGCAGCCCCAACATAGCGCACAGCTGCCGCAGGTCGGAAGTGCTCTTGGCCTCCAACTCGGTCCGCAACCATGCCACGCCTCCCTCTCCATGTCCCTCTCGCAGGCGCTGCACCTCTGGCTCC
>CAXAMN010002614.1:402592-423530 GCA_963970005.1 Durusdinium trenchii
GGCGCGAAGTGCAGGTGAGATTGCGTTTTGGATTTGTCGCGGGCAACTTGTCCGGCGCAAGCCTCTGCGGAGATCGTGGGTGTTGAAGGCGCGAAATGCAGGTGAGTGCGCGCTTTGGATTTGTCCCGCGCAACCCTCTGCGGAGATCGTGCGTGTCGAAGGCGCGAAATGCAGGTGAGAGCGCGTTTTGGAGACTTGGCGCCTCACTTTTGGAGGCAGTCTCGTACGAAACGCTCGTTTTGGAGACTTGGCGCATCACATTTGGAGGAAGTATCCTACGAAACACTGGCTTTGGAGACTTGGCCTTCACTTTTGGAGGAAGTCTCGTACGAAACGCTCGTTTTGGAGACTTGGCGCTTCTCTCTTGGAGGAAGTGAGGAAGTCTCGTACGAAACGCTCGTGCTTGAGCTGGACTCAGACGTGGCCAGTTTGTAGTGCAAATGTAGTACGGGCCAGAGCTTCCCGTGCCACTGGGAAGCGCGAAACACGTTGGTGTAAGCGCGGCGCGTCGCCAGTGAGCGGGATGATTGGCGGTATCGTGCGATATGATTGCTTCTAGTCTGTGGGCAGAACGCGAGGCCGAATTACGTCCGTGATGTCGCAGTGCCATGCGGATTTGCACGGCCTTGGTGGGAAGTGCGTTTGCATGGCGGCGTGCCACTGGGGAGCGTGAAACAAGCTGGTGTAAACGCGGCTTGCCGCTGGGGAGCGGGATGATTGGCGGTATCGTGTGGTATGATTGCTTGTAGTGCGTGGGCAAACGCGTGGCCAAATGACGTTCGTGATGTCGCAGGGCCATGCAGATTTGCGCGGCCTTAGTGGGAAGTGCGTTTACGTGGCGGCGTGCCACTAGGGAGCGCGAAACATGCTGGTGTAAACGCGGTGTCGCTAGGGAGCGGGAGGCTTGGCGGTATCGTGTGGCATGATTGCTTGTAGTGTGTGCCATGCGGATTTGCGCGGCCTTGGTGGCAAGTGCGTTTGCATGGAGGCGCGCCACTGGGGAGCGCGAAACATGCTGGTGTAAACGCGGCTTGTCGCTGGGGAGCGGGATAATTGGCGGTATCCTGTGGTATGATTGCTTGTAGTGTGTGGGCAGAACGCGTGGCCAAATGACGTTCGTGATGTCGCAGGGCCATGCGGATTTGCGCGAAGTGCGTTTACGTGGCGGCGTGCCACCAGGGAGCGCGAAACACGCTGGTGTAAACGCGGTGTGTCGCTAGGGAGCGGGACGGCTGGCCGTATATAGGATGGCTTCTAGAGTGTGTGGGCAGACCGTGTGGTGAAAGGACGTCCGTGATTTCGCTCCTTCATGCGGATTTGTGCAGGTCTGCCTCTCCACCTCCACACGCCCACACATCTGCATATCTATATCATTCACATCCGCCCTCTCTTTCTCTCTTTCTACATATATTTTCTCTTAATATGTTAAGTCTAATTTCTTCGTAACTTCTTACTCAATAACAGATTGTATAAAGAAGTCATGACTCTTGGACAACTCGATTTTAACTATTTCATGACTCGACAGTGCTGGACAATCACTTGTCCCGCTCTCGGGCCAACCGTCGTCTATAGTCGGTGGAAGCATTGTTAGATCTTAGGTTGCTGCTGTAGCGTAATCGGGAGGACCACACGGGGCGCCGGTCTCGTTTGGCCCTCAATGGCAAGGGAGTGATCAGGTCCAGACACCGTCAGGGCCGCAGGCTGATGGACAGCCCGTGAGTTCGGAAGAGCAGACTGGACATGAAGCGGTGCAATAGCCCTTGCCGAGCAATGCAACCGAGCATTCGTGGCAATGTGCGCCTGCAGATACCAGTGGAGGTTCTGTGATGCTGAATGCGCGCATGGGATCGCAACTGTCACCGCTGGCTAGCATGAACCATATGACTTCTCCAACCCCACCATCTATGTTGCCTTATTTGCGTGGGGAGACGGTCTCGTGACATACTATGTCATCGTTGGGTATGGGTTCGGCTGTACCACCACCAGGGCTACATCCCGGTTTTCCACGACGGCATGTAGGACCACCTCCACTACAGCATCCAGCTCATCCCGGTTCCCCCCCTGATTTTCACGGATGTGCCTGCGGTCACCCTGTCTATCCTCCATTTTATGGACCAGTTCCAGATCAATTTTGGCCTTGGGGATGGCAACAAGGTCCAAGAGGCTTTCCATTTCCTCATCCTGCATCTGTCGGCTTCGGCGCTCACATCGGCGGTGTTCCATCGCCTACTCCTCCGGCAGGATCGACAGATGAAGCGAAGAAACACAAAGAAGAAAGATCTGGAAAGAAAGCCAAGAAGAAGGAAGGTTGCCTTATATTACTTATGTTATTTCGGGAGGGTGCAATTTTGCTCCGACATGATTTGGAGGCGGGATTTACATCGGATGGACATTTTGTCAACACTCAGACGGCGAACGCCGGTCCAAGACATGAGCATCCATTGATGACGCTCTTGGGGTTGACATCCTCCCACGCCACGAGGTGGCATTTCCCCCTCCTGACGCATGATTGGGCCACCGCGCAGCATTACTCCAGTATGTTCCCAACCTCACCACTTTTGAGCTGTACTAACCCCATCTCTGCTGGTTGTAGTTCACTACCTGCCTCACCTCCTGCAATAGTTTCAGGCAATCCTTCTCATCCACGAACGGCATAACCAGTGGCGGCAGGCGTGGCTGCGTGCTTGCTGATGCTTGGTTTCGACGAGAAATGAGCCAATTTCGATATTTTGGGCGCGCTGTCTGCAGCTGTTGCCCGCGTATCAAGGATGACTTCACGGTTTGGGTGCTCATGACACTTGCGGAAAGGAAAAAACGTAACCACAACATGCAAATCTGTTTTACAGGCTTATGCATGCCAGCGGGCCTGATTTCAGCAGTGAAAAAGGCCTCTCTGAAAGAGAGTTCCCGCATGTCTTTTTCCAACGGCCCGCTGTGTCATTTGTAAATCGGAAGGCCTGAAAGCCAATGACTTCTTGCCACCTGTCCGGCTGCATGCTGTGAGGTTTGCAGGTCTTTCGCTGAAATTCCCGCCGGCATCTGTAGATGCGGTAGAAACAACCCGCCCAAACCAACAGAACACAAACGTTAAGCCTAAGCGGAACACACGGTTGCTACGGGGTAGGGCGCTGCCCTTCTGAAACCGTATGGTGTAGACAATGGCAATTAACTGGGGCGATGATATGACAAGCAGTTTGGTTTACGCCAGCCTTTGTGGCAGACCTTTTCTTGTATCAGGTCCACGCGCATCTAAAGCATCCATGCTTGCAATGGCCCCGCCCAACACAGAAGCATCATCTGCACAACTCGCCCTCCCCCCACTCACCCCCCCAAGCCACCCAGCCACAGCATGCAGCCACACCAGGCCCACCCACCCACCCACCAATTCGCATCCCCCGAAGATGTGGCAGGATTCAGGCTATTTGGGTGGATGCTAAAGATTTCTTCCACCTGCGGAGCCAAAAAAAAACACAGCGCACCCGATCTGTTTACCATCTTCCACCCATTGCCTTGCCCTCACGCCGAGCTGCCTCGCGCTCCGGCTTTGAGCACCTTTGCGCCCTAGCCCCCCTGAAGAAGAACAGGTTTCCCCAAACGCAACTGCAGGACCCGCCTACATGAGCCAATCGCACTCATCAGTCCAAGTTCCCTCGGTCGTGGTCGGTGCGGCCAAAGAATGGGGAGGCCTGCTTTTCAAACAGCCGGCGGTTTGAAGCAGGGTTTTTGTGGGCCGCTTCCACGTTCCATTTCAAAATGATTTCTTTGCGGCATTCGTCCAGGAAACCACGCACATTCAACAGAAACACGGTCAAAACTCCATGGGCTCACCGCGGATGTCGACACGGTGGGTGGGGTGCTGGCTGGCTGGCTTGGCTGGTTGGCGGGCGGGCGGGTGGGCGGGCGGAGTGCGCAACCGTCCTGGTCGCCACACTTTCTTGGACCAAAAAGACCAGCCAGCAACTGCCAACAGCCAACAACCCAGGGCTGAACAGAATGGTGTGGGTTTGGGGCAGTGGTGGCATGGAATGGGACGGATGCTTTGGTAGGGCCGGATGAATGGGTGGATGGGTGGGGGGATGGAAGGACGGATCGGTGGATGAATGATGGAGGGACGAACAGCTGGATTGCTGCATTGTGGGCGTCTGCTATTTTTGGGGGTGAGTAAATGAGGAGCGTGCGCTGTGTCTTTGCTGCGGGTTTTGAATGCAATTCTACTTTCGAACGAGTGGATGAAGGTGTAAGCGGCTTGAAGTTTGAGCCTTTGAGTCGCCATATGCAGAGTTCCGCTTCGGTGTTTGCCTGCAAAGCGTTTCGGTTGGAATGAAAGATCAAAAAAATGCCACTCATATGCTGGCTTGCTGGTTTACATTCTAGCCTCGTCGCGTTTGCGGGAAGGCCTCTGAAGATGAAAACGCCGGCCCACAGGAAGCGTTGTTTTTCCGACTTTTTCCAACATGCCGACCAGGTCAACGTGCAGTCCATCATCATGCAAATATGGTTGAAGGGACACACCAACGCGCCGGGAATCAACATGAGGTCAAAGAACGAAACCCGACTGCACCTGATCCGTCTACCAGCCATCACAGTGCTCGCCAGAACGCCGTCGGCTTCAAACACGCAACCAAAAGAATGTTGCGAGGAAAGCTACGCCATGTTTTGCTCAGTTCGGATCACTGGTCTTCGTTTCGCATTGTGACGGAAAAAACCCAGCACCAGCCAAGCGTTCATTTGAAATATGTTTGTGGAACTTCTGAAGGCCAAGGAGGCCCCTAACAATACCACAAACACACCCATCCAGGAACCCGAACGATTTGTCCAAGTCATGATCCTGGTTGCGAACCTGGGCTGGATTACGGGCCCTCAACCAAAAAACGAAAGTTCGCCAGAATCAACCCTTCTTCGTTGCAGCTTTAACAAGAGGGCGACATGCCAATGGAACACAGGTTCGCTCAGCAAGGGGCAATTCAATAAAAGGGAAGGATGGTTAGGAGCACCGCCAAGCTATCCTGCACAGCCAGCAATGACCCTGCAAGGGCGAAGCGACTTGAAAAGATCGGCGAAAAACACCAGCCCTAAAGACATCAACAGACCGATCTGGGTAAACCTCGGGCAGTGACCCTGAAGGAAAATGATGTTCGTTGAGCTCAACCACGACAATTCTCTTGCAAATCAAACAAGGCAAGTCGCAACCGAAAAACCTTCAATTCAGAGGAAACACTCACACTGATGGTGAACACACGCTCGTCAAAAAACAACAATGTTTGCGATGCCTTTTAACTTCTGTGGGAAAACAGTTTTGTTTGATGACGCATTGTGAAAGGTAAAGGCAACATTATTTGAGAATTGCGCCGACAAATCATTAACATGGCAGCAGTGCGACCATTTCTTGTTGCCAATTGCGCATGATCGCAAGGCGACATGAAAAGCCACTGTTCGCTTGTTTCAAAAAGTGCGAGGCCAAACGAGGCCACCATTCTCGCATTTTCCCAATGCGAGGCCAGCTCAGTGAGCCAAAGCAGAGGCGTGGCCATTGCTGTCATCCCCAATGCGAAAGGATAGCAGGTTCTGATGCGCCTGATCGATGGTGGCAAACTGTTGATCCGCCATGAACATAAGTCAAAGTGGGGAAGCTTGTGCAAACAAATGAGGGGCAACTATGACTCTAGCCGGCAACGCTATGGCCGCTATGGCGCCCAGCTTGACACGGCAGGTGCTTGCTGGCAAACACTGCTGAAACCGGCACATCCAGCACGTGAATGTCCAGTTGGGTTCTGAACCAGCACGGAGTGCGCCAAGGCCGTCAAAAAAAACAACAAGTGGGTGGGATGAAGGGATTGAGTTTTTCGCCACAGCCCATGGGTAGGTCTGATGCGCAAGGCCCTGTGCGCTGGCACACGCCTGGCAACAAAGGCCGCGTGGCAAAAACAGGACATCTGCACGTCCGGATGCAAGTCTCTCCACTCACCTGAGTTTTGCACCATCTTGAAAAGAATGGTCAATTCATGTTTTCCCGTGGTGTGGCCCATGGCAATCTGCATTTAAAAAACGGAATTCGCGTGGGATGCTTCCTTCCCCAGCCCCGTCCACACCCACTTGTTCCACATCAAAAAGTCTGGTTTCGCAAGAAAGCACGTGTGACTTGTCTTCTTGAGAGGATTGCATGAGACGCGCTGGGTGCACTGAAGTGACACTGGTGAATGCAGAAGTGAACCCTTGGAGCAAGCAAACAAGTTGTGGACTTCGTCCCATTGCCAAATTGTGCCTGGCGCCTCATCATCAAGGTAAAGGTCCGGGGAAGTGCTCTGGACCATGAATTCCTCTGCTGAAGCCCAAAAGTCACTGTTCTTGCCCAAAACACATTGCACGCAAACGCAGGGACAAATGCCAGAGCAAAACGCACAACTTGGGCAGCCTTTCGTGGTGGGGTGCTTTTGCGCTCTGGAGGGAGCGCTGCCTCTACATCACCCTCAGATGGTTGCCTTGCAGGTGGAGGGAATGAGATGGACTGGCCATGATTGGCATCGAGGATACTGCTCGTACGCTCTCGCCAATCTTGGCGTTTGAGGCAGGGCTGGCCTGTCTGCGTATGCGTTTTGTTTGTCAAATGCTTGAACTATGATGTACGGGTTGTCTTCACGAGTCCGGTCACTACTGTGGCGGTATCCAAGGCCATCTTTGTTTGGGGGGTAGCTGTCTGATACCCCAAGTCATGAAAGCGTTGGACAAGGCTTTGCACAATCTGCACTGGGAAGTAGACGTGAGTGTCGCCTACTGGCAGGTCCGGTTTACCGAGGGCCATCCCTCTAGATTGGCTGAGCCCGTCCCTAATGTCTGTGATGAGGAGTTGCCCCAGCCAGAGGAGCCGCCCTCAGAAGACGAGGAACAGGATGCGGAGCCAACCTACATTGTCCCAAAGGGCCATGGGCGCTTTGTCTTGCGGTGTGCCCGATTGCAAAATGCGGCCAACAATTTTGCAAAAGGCAATGTCCAAGAGGAGAGCAAACTCATCTCCAACTGGCTAACCACTGGCTTGGAGGCTGCCATCCAAACAGGAGCTCACATTCATGGACAGACAACAGCTGCGACAGTATTAGTATAATGGATACCCTGAAATCCAGCAGGATGATAGACCCTACCAAAAGAGCAGTCAGTATACGTGTAGCGATGCTGAATGGGAAAGGACCGCTAAATGGCTCACAGGTGACCCTACCTTTCTCAATAAAATGCACTCGTACGGCCTTGGGAAAAGAGAAAAAGTAGTGCGAAAGTTACACACGACAGCGAACACACACGCAACCACGTCGATCGAGTCCGAGTGCACGCACGCAATCCCAACTTTTCGCTCGTTCCACAAACACAAAGGTAAGTGCCAAAGTGTATCTATCTTTACAAGTGTGCAACCTGTCTTTAAACACTGATTCCTGAGTTTGAGCCCTTCCTGACAGGCGCTTCGACCGATTCAAACGGTGGCTTCGAACCCTCGTTCAAAACACACAATTCCAGTCAAAACTCTTTAGTGAGTTAGTCTTGCTATGGAAAGTTGATCCAAAAGAAACAGGGGCCCACAAACCAAAAGGTTTGTGTTCCCCCCCCATCACCCCCCATCAGACGTGATCCTTCTCAGCACCAAAAGACCCGTAGGACCCTTCGACGTACCTTTGAAGGCACTTGTTTGGATCACATGTGTCATCATCTGGGGAGGAACCCTAACAAAAGGGATCCAACCAAAACCCAAAAGGTGATCAACTAACCAAGTAGACCAACCCACCCTGTACTTAACTCCGGCATCATCCATCGATGATGTGTGTGGCACTGCATTCCAAATCGACGATTGAGCAAAAATATCCAATCCGAACATCATCCTTCGATGATGTGAGGTGCAAATCGTACATTCCATCAAACATAGCATCATCCCGTGACGATGCGTGGATCAAAAACATGCGTTCCATCAATCATCCATCGACGATTCATTCCAAAACCCCTTCAAATGACTTCAAACACAAATGTTAGCAAAATTGAAGAATACGTAAAATGTAGATTGTTAAAAATGGACGTGTACGTGCAACAACCTGTACGAGCAAAAGTGGGCTAGTAAAAACGAGTGGACGAACGAGCGAACGAGCAAACGGACGATCAAACGGACGATCAAACGAACGAGGGGCGAACAAGTGAACGAGCAAGCAGACGATCAAACGAACGAGCAAGCGGACAAGCAAACACACGAGCCTGCAAAGCAAATCGGAAGGGGCACAGGAAACGCAGAGAAAACACACAAACAGTGAAAATCAGTGAAAACAACTCAAATCCAACCCACACCAGTCCAGCAAGTGGTGCAATTGTTTCCTCTGCGGGCGACGGTCTGTTTGTCTGTCAGTACAGGTAAGCTACAGGGGAAGGGGCCAGGGTCACATCGGCGTGTTTTTCACACGGACCACAGGCACTCTGTCTATTCCTCGAGTCTCTTGTCGAGCTCAGTTGAACAAATGCCGGCTGGCGCGTTCAGTTTCCATTCTCAATGAGAAATCACTCTGGTCATGGCCGATACCAAAGCCTCAATATCATCTGCTTCATCCGCCTCGCTTTCCGACTGGAGACGTAGGGAGCAAAAGACCACGCACAGAATAGCCGACACCACATTTCCAGAGAACCTTTGCAGCAACGCTAAAAGAAAATCGGAAACACGACTTCATGAATGCCCGGTCCATACATAGTCGACTCATAGTCATAGAGTCAAGGTTGTTATACTGTACTGATAAATTATGATTTATTCATATTCAATATGTACCCCTAAGTTGCATACCAACCCCTAACAGAAAATGTGTGTTCAGTCAACAGTTTGTTTGGTGACGTTCCGTTTCCCGTCCGCCCTTCGTATTGTGATTGTCTCAAAGGTTGTGTTGTCTAGATTTGTCTAGATTTGTTTCAATGCGGCAAGGCCAGGTCCACACTCAATACGAATCAAGGAACGAGTTTCCTGCCAAATCAGTGAGCTGCGATTCACTGAAACCCTTGGCCGGGACATGCCCTTGCAGGTGCATCAGTCCTTGGCAGAACAATGGGAACCATATCAGAACCTGTGGTAATACGATGCGCGCTGTGATACACGTCGGCAAACTCAATATTCTTGTGGAGCCTGTCTCGTTCATGGGATGCAAATCCAATGACCTGCACGGCACCCAGCATGCAGGAAGGTAAGTTGCTTGCGTACACAGGCTCTGAAATTTGACTACTGACAATAGCCTATAGATAGACCTAAGCCTATAGCCTGTAGCCTTTGGCCTAGAGATTATATAATTATATAGTTTTAATATACAATAACATAAACATAATATATATGATATGTATACTGTATAAATATATTATCGTTTAATTTGGCCTATAGCCTATGCCTATAGTCTATGGTCTGCCTCCTTTGCTCGGTCTGTCATGACTGCAAACCATGGAGAGGATGAGAGCTGCGTATTGATTTTCAGTGGCCACGAAATGCCACCTTGGCTTGTGTGCAAGTATACCGTCGCACGTCTTGCAAAGTGGACACAATACTAGAGAGATGAGATGAGATTGAATTGAGATCAAATTCAATTCTTCAAGTCTAGTGTTGGACTAGACGCGTTACTCTGCCAGTGACATGTGCAAGCTGATCCAAGATGGGTTTTTCTCCGATGGGCGCTCTGCTTCTTTGGCTCGCTGCTTCTCCCGCTCCTCTTGCAGGGTCTGCAGGTATGATGTAACAGCAGGATCATCATCTGCCAGAAGGAAGCGGTCCTGGGCTGTGAAACAAAAGCACGAAATAGACCAATAAGCTGTGAAACAAAAGGCCAACTGGAATGCAAGTGCCTTCAGAAATACAGCTGTGACTCCGGGTGAGGGGGCTTTATGTACATCTTCTGAAGAAGAGACTTGACGCTCTGGAAGAAAGTACTTGCAGAGGTAGCAACACCTGCTGCATTCCGGTTTAAACATACCAAGTATACTCTGCGACGGGACTGCGGCAGCCCATACCATGCGTCGTCCAGAAGATAGGTCTGACAGGCGTAGCCTTTGGCATCTATCTCTTGGAGACAAAGGTCCAAGTTGGTCTGCCTGAGACAACCAAACTAAAGGCTGTCAAGTTGTCAGAGGCACAGCACAGCGTACAAGTACACACAGACAAAGGCACTCATCATTTGCACTCTCGCGGTCTATTGCTTGCACATTCTCGAAGATGGCCCATGTTGGATTTGAAATCTCCAACACATCGCAACAAGCCATGAAAGTTGTCACACTGGCCACTCTGCCCTTAGTGGTAAAGAGACACCGTGCCCCCACAAGTGTATTTATATTTACAGTATTATATAAATAAACATGCAACATTATATAAAATATGAAAAGCCCTTAAAGCGTTGACAAAGCCATAGTCAGTCTAGTCTTAGTCAAAATCATCGTTTTGGTTGGGTTTTCGTCTTGGACTTAGAGGTCGAGTCATAGTCATGAGTCATTGTCATGAGTCATTATGGTCTGTAAACTTGTGCCGGGGGTCCTCAGCTTCATTCCTTGATGCCTTCTCCATAGCTGAAGCATTTTTGGCAGCGTCCTTATTTAAACTGCTGTAAGATGTGCAGCTGAACCCTGCTCCAAACCCATCGATGACGGAAGGCAATCTGCAAGGACCGCCATGAACTGTGCAGACTCTGCGCGCGTCACTTCTGAGGAGACGAGCATCCTCAGAAAGAAAAAAGGCAGAACATCCAGAAAGAAAAGGCCCACTAGAAAGAAGGACAAAAGAAAGGAAACAACGAAAGAAGACTACCTTCCGTGATGTTCTTTGATTTGATATCATATGATGATACAATGATGATGATACGTTGATATATTTGTCTATTTCAAGGAAGACTACTAGTAATGGTCATAGTCAGAGTGATAGTCAGTAAGTCTGTTAGTTTATGATTAAATTATACTAACTAATGAATTGACATTGCACTCTCCAAGTTTCTTTGAACATGCAATAGTCATCTGGCATGTCCTGCCGACCATACGACGCCTTGAAAGGCACGCACTCTGCTCCAAAAGATGGTTTGACCTTACGGCACAGTCATGACATTGAACACACGGCAAAATCATTGAACAACACCCATGGTAGCTTTGAAGACAAGACAAGACAAGACAAGACAACACTCATGACTCATGATTCATCTTAACTCAAAACCAGAGGCGCCGTACATTCTCCAGTATTGTCAAGTCCGAATACATACATGATAGCCTCGAACGTAGCTGAGGCACAGGTCTCAAACCTGCAGCATTCTGCGCGCTGGAACATTATCATGGTTGACAACGATGTCGATGTCAAGAAAAAACAACAACCGCGCAACAAATCAAACCAACAACAGTTTCTAAAGACCAATGGACGCCCCTGTTCCAGTACAGATTGAGCAAACACCAATTTCAGAGCCAGCTTGAGTTGATAAGTTCTCATAGATCTTGGAATCTGGTGACTCACAATGATGCTTCAGCAAGAGGGCAGCCAGCACCTTGAAGCAATATATGTATCCATTCACTCACACTCTTGCATTTCATGTTATCTAACAGTGTGTAACTGTGTATGACTTGAGTTGTCTCACATGAATCGGCAAGGCACTTTGGAAGCAAAGAAGGTCATGTCACCGATGTCTGGGTAGTACAGCAGCAACTCCGCCAAATAGTCATCCGCTTTCTTACATTCGCAGCGCCCTGACTCATCAAGCTTTGGTGGCATAGGCAAATCCCCAAGGTTGCCCAGCTCTGACTCATCCTTTCTCGGCATTGAGCCTCAACGCTTCAATTGAGACTCAATTGCAAAGTCTGTCTAGTCTGCCCATATTGTAACACCTAGCCTAGCTTGTGGACTTTAGTGTCCTCTGAATGATTTTAAATCAGTTCAACCGTCTGACTGGTTGAATTGAATTCCAAGACACCAAGGAAGCTCTCCACACCTTGCGCGTCAAAAGTGTTAAGCCCTTCGACAGGGCAGGAAGCACTAGGAAAAGAATCACTTGGGCCACCGCCAGATTCTGCAGGACCAGGGCAGGAAGCACCAGGATGAGAATCATTTGGTGCGTCGCCAGATTCAGCAGCACCAGGGCCAGAAGCACCAGGATGAGAATCATTTGCATCGCCAGATTCAGCAGCACCAGGGCCAGAAGCACCAGGATGAGAATCATTTGCATCGCCAGATTCAGCAGCACCAGGGCCAGAAGCGCTAGGGCTAGGACTATGACTAGGCGTCTCAGCAGCTTCACCATCCAGTTGCAGAGCAAGGCTTGTCTCAATCATTGCGAGCTCAGCTTCCAAGGGGTAGACATCCCCTGCCGTTTGCGCATCCAAGACAGGATTGAAAAACCCATGCTTCTCACAAAGAAACGATTCAGCATCAGCTGCAATCCGAAACTGGGCACGTCCTAGCATTTGATTCAACCAATCCAGCGCAGGATCTCTCCCTGTCCTGCCTGTTTGGCTTGCTTCTGCTGGACTGTGAGTGGATCTGACTTCCGCTTGCTCCATCAACTCAGGCTCCACAGAAGCAGTAGCTTCGGTATCAGCGGCAGCGGAATCAGCAGGAGCATCGGTCTTGGCATTTTCCTGGTCGTGTTCCATAGCGGCTGCTGTGACAATGGCCAGCGCAGCGCCATTGTCAGTTTCCACTTTTTCCACTTCCATAGAAACTGCAGGCTGACCGGCTGACTGATGGCTGCCCAGGCTAGTAGCATCCTTTGCTTCACCAAAAACCTTTTTCCACTTCCATACAAATTGCAAGCTGGCTCGCTGACTGATGGCTAGCCTTTGAATCCTTTGCTTCAGCAGCACTGGTAGCGGTGGTAGTTGCAGCATCACTCTGATCAAGACGATTCAGTGAAGGTCATTCAGTGATGATGATGTTGTTTCTAGTTGAGCCTGCACAGATGATGAGAAATTCGAAAATGCCATTTTAGAACAGCTTCCAATGCTAGGGCAAAGCAGCACCTTCGGGTGCGAACTGCAATTCGTGCAATTAGGACCCATGCTGTCTTAACAGATCCTGTTCAACAGCAGCTGAGTGCTAAGGAGAGCTTGTACGTCATTGCCCGGCCATGTTTTGTTGAAGCGATGCACAAGGTCCCTTATAGGTGAAGAGAAAGCCATACGAGTGCCCTTTGTCAAGAACAACAAAGTCCCCCTTCAAGCCTTCTCCCATCACTCAGAAGTCCGCCACGCCCTTGTCGAAGAGGGTTTTCGGATTGTAGGGGAGGCTGCTTGGAGGAGCTGCCACCGACTGCAAATTGTCCACCTGCCGGACACAGTGGTCAGCCTGCGGCGTGGGGCATTCTGCAGGTGCTATGTGCTGCGTGAAGTGACGGCCCCTGGATGCCGACATTTTGGCACCAAGGTCTTCGAACAATGTCGCTCGCTCACCCAAATTGGGACCACGTTACATTCTGATGAACTCCTGGCCCCCCAAGCGCAATTGCGGTCCTGGGCTTTTGAACTGAGGCAAGACAGAGTGCGAGTTTGCGCAACCACACAGGAGCTTGCCTGAGTGCTGTTTCCTAGAAGCAGGAATTGCCACGCTCTCCCTGCCGGCAGACTTTAATTGGGTTGGCCCGGCTGCCTGTGAGCGCTGCCAGAAGTTGCAGTCTGTTGACTTGTTTTCAACGGACGTTGTCGAACTTTTAGGTTCGACCTTCGCACACTGTTCGCAGCTACAGCAACTCAGTCTCCCTCACAGCCCACGCATCATTGAACAAGAGGCCTTCCTCTTGTGCGTTTCGTTGCAGGAAGTCAGTATCCCACCATCCTTTACATTGCTCGTGCCATTGCAGGCTGCATGAAGCTTCGTGCATTCCGCAGACAAGGGAAGACCTGGCGGGGAACGTATGCCCACCGCAATGTCTTTGACGAGTGTGGGCAACTACCTCAACCCATTTGGCTGCGTTTTTTGCCGCCAACTGCAGAAGACCAATGGGGAGAGGACTTCCTTGCACCAACCCCGCAAATACATGCCTGCTGAGCCAGAGCCCACATGCCATTTCTACGTCGCCACCACCTACTACGACTCTCTGAGCCTTCTGGAATGAGAGCCTTAGCTCCTCGTCCCAGAAAGGCGGGCAGAAGCACGGTAATGGACAGCGCCCTGGGATCACCTTGGTCATCTTGGAGGCCCAGTGCCTTCTGACAGGCACGACGCCATGACCTTTGCACCCCTTGCTGCTTGACCGCACGAGCCCTGGGGTACTGCGTGGACCTCCCTTCTTGGGAGGTTTTCGTCGAGTTTAGGCAGACTCATGGTTGTATTGTCTCCACCGCCTGTTGGTATCATGGCCCTCACTTCGTGCGGGCAATCTGTTGTCTGGGTTGTGCTGCGAAAAGGGAATTTTCCTTGGCCTGTTCGGCGATGCAACCACTGTGTTCCTTAGGCAATGCGGAAGGGACTTTCCAGGGGTGCTATGTGCTGCGAGAGGTGGCTGCCCCGGGGTGTGTCCAATACAGCCGAAGGGTGTTTGCGGAGTGCTGCTCCCTAGGTCGAGTTGGGGTCAGTCACGAAACTGATGATAGTAACGTCCTGGCACCAGGGGCACAGCTAGACAAGTATGCATTCGAGAGTTGCCTCACGCTTACAACCATCACCTTTGACATGGACCAGACTAACAAACCTCGAGCGCTGCCTGAGGGTGCATTTTGTGGCGCAGGCATTGAACAGCTCTGTTTGCCGAGTGACTTCCACAATATCGGGCCGCGGGCCTGTGAGAATTGCAAAAGACTTGTGGAGGTCAACCTCATGAGCACAGAAATCACAGCCCTGCTCTCTGCCACATTTGCCCACTGTGTAGCCTTAAATTGCATATGGCTTCCGCCACGACTCACGCAAATTGGCAAAGAAGTCTTCCTTAATTGTGTTGCGCTGCAAGAAGTTGTCATCCCGACGGAGCTCAGTGACATAGGCAACCGTGCATTCTGCGGGTGTGAGCAACTGCAACGATTTACCCCCCTGGACTGGGGTGACATTGAACAGTGGGTGCAGGCAGAGCACAATGCCTTCTTTATGTGTGACAAATTTGAAAAACCCCAGTGGGTGGAGCTGCTCCCTGCAGAAGGACCCGATTCGGACGCTTTTGACGAGGAGCTATACCACGAGTACTCCTAACATCATGCCAGTCCATAATAGGCTCAAGGTGGGCGCCTTAGCATCCGTCTTCAGGAAATACCTCTGGCATTCGGAACAGCCCATGAGCAGCCTCAGACACTTTTGGCTCAAACAATAATTGCAAAAAGTTTGCCGCACATGGAGCTCGACGACTCATCCAGGATTAGCACTCCCCCTGAAATGGAGCCGGTCATGGAATGCTCCCTGATGCTGACCACGCTCTCGGGGGTGACCTTTAAGGTCTCTCTCAGTGTTGCCAAGTTTGACCGATTTGAGGATCTAGAGGACCAGGTTATGGACTATCTGGCCTCTGTTACTGATCTCAAAGTGTTTGGGTGCTCCATTGACTTTCTACAAACTGCCACGCAGACATACCTTGAGGACCCAATCTGGGACAAGCTACAGCAAGGCATGGCATACACCATTGTCTTCAAGAACTGTAGTGTTATTCTGCCATCACAAGAACAGCTTGAGGGCTGCCCTATCCATCATGTTCCGCTAGCCGTTCATGTCCCTCTGAACCCAGAAGAAATCGTCCCAGAAGGGGCCTTTGCAGGGGTTCCACGTCTGCGACACGTCAGTGTAGAGTCAGGCATCAGGCTCATTGGAGCAGAGGCTTGGCAAAATTGTCGACAGCTCCGCATTGTCAAACTGCCCGCCACTGTTGTAGGTGTTGCCGATAACGCCTTTCGTGACTGCAAACTACTAAACAGTGTCTTGGCTCCGGGTTGTCGAGAGTTTGGATACAAAGCCTTTGCGGAATGCTGTTCCTTGCAATGGGTGTATGCATCGGAAGGGGTTGCAAACATGTTCACCAGCGAAGCCAAGTTCGGGCAATACCTCTTCCAAGGGTATATTGACCTTGCTGAGCTTACCTTGAGTGAGCTTCCATCCCCCCGAGGGTCAACACTGCAAGCTCGGACCAGTGAGCTGGCACCGGGATGTCTTAGCGCTACGGGAATCACCGCACTCGCTCTCACAAAGCACTTTGTAGCTATTGGAGCGCACGCGTGCGACAGTTGCCGATTGCTTAAGCAACACCAAGGTAGAGGAAATTCCGGAGTTCACCTTTGTGCACTGCACTAGCCTCAGAGAAGTTCTCCTTCCGACTACTCTTCATACAATCCGAGTCAAGGCCTTCATGAACTGTGCAGCCCTAGTTGAGCTTGCCATCCCGCCCTCACTCAGATACATTGGAAGTAGAGCTTTCTTGGATTGCACTGCTTTTAAGTGCCAAAATGCCAGGAAGGCACAAATGGCGAGGAGTATACGCTGAAGAAAATGCTTTCGCCATTTGTCCTGCTATGCGATGGCCACCCTGGCTGCATATGATCCCGGACATGGGATATACCCCTGGTCTTGGATGAGGACAAGTCTTTCTGGCCACAGCTATGGTGGCCTCACGATCACTTAATCAGAATCTGGGCGCACGCCTTAGCGCGAGTCCAGGGTAGGCCAGAAGCCATGCCAGGCCTAATCCCACAGTGGAGCTGAGGATCATCGCAAAACAAGCCTTCCTTCAGAGTACCCTTCCATAGGAGGTTTCCATCCCTGCTTAGCAAGGCGCTATGCGCTCTTGCAGGCAGCCCGCACTTTCGAGCAAGGGGCAAGCAAGGGGAGAAGACTCTCCAGACCTGTAATGACAAGCACATGCCAGCAAAGCACGACAAGTGAGATGCACAAACACCAAGTAGGATTACCGACCTCTTTTCGCCGTTCGCAATGTTGTGAGCCAATAGGAACGAGAGCCTTAGCTCCTCGTTCCCAACAGGCGGGTGGTAGAGAGTGGCAATGGAGGATGCCCAGGGGGAACCTGAGTTCCCGCTGTTGATGTCCGACATTTCCAATTTTGTACAAAGAGGTACAGATACCATGCTAGGACTTTTTTTCCACGAGTACGGACGCCGTGTGGGCATGGTGCCCAGGTCATCGTTGAAGGGAGGGAAGAACAGTCTGATGGTGGAGAAAAGAACAAGGACCACAAACACAACCCAAAACGCACAACAAAAGGCCCACAGGCCGAGTCTCCACCATCATGTAGTCTTTCCTCTGTGCTAGGTGAAACAGGTGAGACGAAAAAGAGTGTCTAGAAATGGGCCTGAATTCACGAACGAAAAGCATATCGGCGCAGGTCTGTGCTCAAGCAAAGTCGCAAAAAGGCTTCAAAGGGACCTCACTTCACAATTATGAGTGACCAGCGGCCACACCCCAGTGCGGCAAAATCATGGTCACAGTGCAGGTCAGGAGTATCGCAATGCTCCAACGTCGACTGCATCCCTGGCAAGTGGGGTGGCGTAGCTATGCGGCATGCCGTGGGAAAGACCTTTCTTGTGGCACAACCCGTTCAACCGGTTGCACTTACAAGTCCAGTGGCATGCTACCAATCGGCGATCAATAAGTGGCGGCCATAATCGACGAAAGCCTGCAGATAATGGTGCGAAAAGGCCCCCCCCCGAAGGGAGGTCAGCTCAGCACTCTTTGGCACACAAAGGTGCCAAATAGCAAACAGAGTGGGGTGTCTTCTAGGTATATGAAGCGCTGCACCATTGCAAAAGGTGATCGGCTGCACGCAAGGCCCGTGTGAAACAGGTGAAACAGGTGAAACTTTGGACAATCCTAGCATGGTATCTGTACCTCTTTGTACAAAATTGGAAATGTCGGACATCAACAAAGGGAACTCAGGTTCCCCCTGGGCGTCCTCCATTGCCACTCTCTACCACCCGCCTATTAGGAACGAAGAGCTAAGGCTCTCACTCCTATTGGCTCACAGAATTGCGAATGGCGAGAAGAGGTTATTTAGTGCTTGCGCATCTTGCTTGCCGTACTCCGCTGTCGGTTAGCTTGTCCCCCATTCCAGCCACAGGATTGCCGGCTCTGGCAGGTCTGAGCAGTTTTCTTCCCTGTGACTACTTGGCATCTGTCGACAGCTCTCAGCATTGCCTGGACTAGACGGGTTGTCCAGTTTGTTCAGGGACACTGGTCTTTGGCAACGTGCAGTTTATTTTCTTCTGCTTGCCCCTAGCTCTAGGTGCAGGCGTCTCGCCGTGATACTCATGAGTGGAGCCTCCTATGGAAGGGTACAGTTGCGATGTTACTCAGCTCCCCTATGGAATTTGTCCTGGTGTGATTTTTGGCCTACCTTGGACTCACGCTAAGGCGCGTGCCCAGACTCTTAACGAGTAACTGCGATACAGCGCTTGCTGCAGCCAAAAAGGCTTGTGTTCATCCAAGACCAGGGGTGTACCCCATGTCCGGGATCATGTGCAGCCAGGGTGGCCATCGCATAGCAGGACAAATGGCGAAAGCATTCTCTTCAGCATAGACTCCTCGCCACTTATGCCTTCCTGGCATCTTGGCAAGCCTGCTAAAGACAGTGCAATCTAGGAAGGCCCTACTTCCTATGTACCTCAGCGAGGGCGGAATGGCAAGCTCAACTAGGGCTGCACAGTTCATGAAGGCTTTGACTCGGATTGCACGGAGAGTTGTCGGAAGGAGGACTTCTCTGAGACTGGTGCAGTGCGCAAAGGCAAATTCCGGAATTTCCTCAACATTGGTGTTGCCAAGGTCTACACTCTTAAGCAGTCGGCAACTGTCGCACGCATGCGCTCCGATAGCTACAAAATGCATTGGGAGAGCAAGTGCGGTGATTCCCGTAGAGCTAAGACAGCCCGGCGTCAACTCCCTGGTCCTAGCTTGCAGTACTGACTCTCGGGAGCTCACTTAAGGTAACCTCAGCAAGGTTAATACACCCTTGAAAGAGGTATTGTCCTAACTTGGCTTCACTATTGAACACATTTGCAATCCCTTCCGATGCATACACCCATTGCAAGGAACAACATTCCGCAAAGGCTTTATACCCAAAGTCTCGGCAACCTGGAGCCAAGACACTGTTTAGTAGTTTGCAGTCACGGAAGACGTTATCGGAAATGCCTACCACTGTGGCCGGCAGTTTGACAATGCGGAGCTGCCGGCAGTTTTGCCAAGCCTCTGCTTCAATGAGCCTGATGCCTGACTCTACACTGGCGTGTCTCAGGCGTGGAACCCCTGCGAAGGCCCCTTCTGGGACAATTCCCTCTGGGTTCATGGGGACATGAACTGCTAGCGGAATGTGATGGATCGGGCAATCCTCAAGTTCTGCTTGAGATGGCAGGGTAACACTGCAGTTTCGAAAGACGATAGTGTATTCCGTGCCCTGCTGTAGCTTGTCCCAGATTGGGTCCTCTAGGTATATCTGTGTGGCAGTTTGTAGAAAGTCAATGAAGCACCCAAATACTTTGAGATCAGTAACAGAAACGAGATAGTCCATGACCTGGTCTTCTAGATCCTCAAAGCGGTCAAACTTTGCAACACTGAGAGAGACCTGAAAAGTCTCTCCCGAAAGCGTAGTCAGCATCAGGGAGTATTCCATGACCGGCTCCTTTTCAGGGGGAGTACTAAGCATGGATGAATCATCAAATTCCATGTGCGACAGGCTATTTGCAATGATTGTTTGAGCCAAAAGTGTCTGGGTCTGCTTGTGGGCTGTTCCCAAGGCCATGGATTCTGAAGACAGATGCTAAGGCACCCACCTAGAGTCTACCATGGGCTGGCATGATATTGGAAATATTCGTGGTAGAGTTCCTCGTCAAAAGCATCCGAATCAGGTCCCTCCGCAGAGAGCAGCTCCACCCACTGGGGTCTTTCAAACTTGTCACACATAAAGAAGGCATTGTGCTCTGCTTGCACCCACTGTTCAATGTCACCCCAGTCCAGGGGGGTAAATCGTTGCAGCTGCTCACACCCACAAAATGCACGGTTGCCTATCTCACTGAGCTCCGTCGGGATGACAACTTCTTGCAGTGCCACACAATTCAGGAAAACTTCTTTGCCAATTGGCGTGAGTCGTGGCGGGAGCCATATACAGTTTAAGGCGACGCAGTGGGCAAATGTGGAAGAGGGGAGTGCTGTGATCTCTGTGCCCATGAGGTTGACCTCCACAAGACTTTTACAATTCTCACAGGCCCGCGGCCCGATATTGTGGAAGTCACTCGGTAGGCAGAGCTGTTCAATGCCTGCGCCGCAGAATGCCCCTTCCGGCAGCCCTCGAGGTTTGTTAGTATGATCCATGTCAAAGGTGATGGTGGCAAGTGTGAGGCAGCTCTCGAAGGCATATTTACCTAGTTGTGCCCCTGGTGCAAGGACGCTGCTGTCCTCTGTTTCATGACTGGCCCCAACTCGACTTAGGGAGCAGCACTCCGCAAACACCCTTGGACCGTATTGGATACACCCCGGAGCGGCCACCTCTCGCAGCACATAGCACCCTTGGAAAGCCCCTTCCGCCAGACTTATGACCGAGGGTGGGAGCTTGACAATTTGTAGTTGCTGACACGTCTGCCAAGCCGCAACTCCTATATGTTGAATGCCAGTTGCCACTTCTACATGCCGGAGCGGAGGTGCAGCATAAAATGCTCTGTCGGCAATTGCCCTCCGCGGGTTGGGCGGGACACGAACAGCTTTGGGGTAGCTCTCCTTGCCGTCATCCTGGAACTGCCAGATGGAATGCCCATCTACCATACAGGGACGAACTACAATTTGGAGCTGCGGTCGTTGCAGGAGCACAGTGCGGAATGCCTCTGGCAGGGGTTGCTGCGTGTGGAGATTGAGCAACTCCAGTTCACAGCCGAAGACATCTAAATCAGAGACTGTCGGCAGAAAGCAGAGAATGTCATCTTCAAGCTCTGCTACATCCTCATAGTGGGAGAGGTCTGCCTGCATTGCATATACCGTACCTGCTATGGTAACCAACTCGAGGTTGATCTCATAGCG
>CAXAMN010002625.1:0-23170 GCA_963970005.1 Durusdinium trenchii
ACAGTGTTTGTGGGCGATATTGTCCTCTGGACAGACGGTCGCGGGGGCCGCGTCACACACTGCTACGCGAGCGCTGCGGGGAGGTGGCTCCGCATGGCCGCGCTGCAGCGTTGCGCGCAGACTGTGTGGGGCAGCCAGTGGCGTCTCACCTCTGAGACTTGCATGTGGCAGGTCGATCGAACCGACTGGTTCTTCATGCCGCACTTTTGGAAGCAAAGTCAAGACACCTTCGACTGCGTCCACTGAAAAATTCGTGATCGCGCAGCGCGCGGTTTGTGTTCGTTTTGTTGAGTTTCGCGATACATGACCGGTTCTTCGAAAAACCTTGGCTATACCAGGTTACAATTAGGTCAGACTTAGGTCGCGCTTGTACTACTTAGGTATAAGTAGACTTTACCTAGTTATCATACTTATAAGTATAAGTACGATAAGTAGACATATAAGTACTACGCCTACTCAGTACATGGATGGTCTGGGTATGACATCCACCTGTACGCCCGCCACATCCGCCCCACCCGCTGCGCACGGCCCGGACCGGCCCGGACCTTCACCGGCTCTGGGTGTTTCAGCGGCACCGAGGCCCAGGCTTCGCGTGGGAAGAGCGCAGCACCTGCGGATGGAAGAGCGCAGCACCATGCGCTGGGACACAAACCAAAGGAATTGGGCTGGACGAAGTGATGTAGACCCCCCAATTAGACAGAAATATTAGTATAGATTCCCATGTAGAACATGTATTGGACACCGTGCCACCATCTATTTGGGGATCACTTTCCATGACATCTACCAGCACCCAAGACCTGCCAGGTCACCTGCGACTTTTAAGTCTCCATTTCAGCCACCAAAGGAGACCTGTAGTCGGGTGCTGGTACCCCATATATGTGACATGTTGACCCTACTGCAAGTAATTCTTCCATACATACATGGCACCAGGTCTCTCAAAGTACCTCTGAAACATCAGTTGACAAGTACTTCCAAGTTCCTGTCTTTTGTTCGATGACATGGACTGCTAAGAGTATTTATATAACATGGATTTCCATGGGACTGACTGAACGTTTTATACAATGCCTCTTCCAGTCCCAAGCTTGCCCTGGTCCAAGCTTGCCCATGCTTGGGGTCAAATCTCTTCTGCTTCGACCTGATCGGATTTCTTTGACCTGATGGGATTTCACTCATCGCTCCCATCTGGCAGGACCTGTCTAGATGCCGCCCCTGGTCAAGACCCCAGGTCAATCAACCAGCCCCTGGACTGATCGAGAGTCATCATATGGCAGTGCCACCGGGAAGAAGTCTGGGAATGTTGTTGATGACTGTCCGAACAGTTTACCACCACCGGCAGGTTTGCTTTGGAAGATGATCACCAGTCAAATGTTCTCACGAGATCGCATTGCTCAGGCGTGCCCTGATTAATCTCTTTTGTCTGTTTGTTGTCATGCCACTGTTTTGGGGTTGCACCCCTTCTCAGAATCGATGGTCGCAGTAGTTGAAGAAACATGACCGCTACAAGGCAGGGAACTTGTTTTGTGCTCATTCTTTCTTGGCTGGTTGGATTCTATCGCCTCGTGGCAATGGATATATAAACCATTCAAAATATTCAAAGGACTTCGACCACTTGAACTGGCTGCCGAAAACAGGTGCATGAACAAAGTCATGCTTCATTTCAGAATCCAGTTTGGATCAATCACTCTCCCACCCGCACAGGTTTTCCCTACTGGCCTCCCCCCACCCATTTCGCCATGCCTCCTGGTTTGTGCCCGTTCTTCCGCAAAGTGCTCGGCACCGGTCGTGACCGCGCGTTGGCGCGTAGCGCGGGCTGCTGTGGGTAGTGGCGTTGGTACCAATCCTTCCTGACAAGCATGGAACATTTGATGACCAAAGACCATGGAAAACCATGGAAAACCTGACCGCGGGTGCTCTTGACTTGCTGCACAGGATTTTTATGGATTTTTGCAGTATTCCGACTAAACACGGGCCGAAACGGACTTTGGCACAGCATGGAACAGTCATGCGCCAGTTTGTTGGGGGTGATTTGGCTTGATCCATCCAGTGAGCGGATAGTGGGAGCCTGGGAACCCCTCCAATCAAGCCAAGTGGATGCGGGGCCCGCTCGCTTGGGGAAAAGGGTGGGACGATTTTGGCCTCATCTCGTGTTGCGGACCTGGAGACCTCAGCTCCGCCGGAAAACCATATCTCTGCTGTTGTTTTGACATAGATCAGTGCAGGAGTCCCGCACATGACATAGATAGTCGCACCCTCAGAATTGCAAGCAAGGTAGAAGGGAACTAATGGCTGGCATCACCATCTTCGAACAATAACGTGGAAAACAAGGCATGGCAGCAAACTCTACCTTTCTGTTGAGGTGTCTTCTTTCAGGGCCCACACTCTTTGGAAGAACACTTTTGTTGTGTGGAAGTTCCTGTGGAAGCTCTGCAAAAGGACAAGGAGAATTCGAAAAACAAGGCAATCCAATGAGCCCAGATTCAAAATTCAAACATCTCCTTCTCCACCCGTCCAAAAAAGCCACTGACTCCACTCCCCTTGAGGGCAATCATTGCCGCACTCAAAAGAAAACAACCGATCACCACTGGTCTGGAGACTCTTCCCCTTCGTCTCATTGCCCAGCTGCTTCTTGTTCCATGCTCCGCCGGCTCCAGAGCCGCCGGTGGAGCCGCCCTCGGCGCCGCCCTCCGTTGCCCGCTCCACCGGTGTGGGCGCAGGCGCTGGCACCGGCGGTGTCTTGGACTTCTCGTCCGGCACAGGCGGTGGAGGATGGAGCTCATCGGCCTGCACGGGAGGCGGTCAGCCACAGAAATGGATTTCTTCCGAAAAGCACATTTTACCATGGAAACCTATTTTGGCTTGCGTGTGCTGGCGTGTATTCTCCCTGGGTCCTACAGGTCAATTCCAAGGAGATTAAGTCAGAGTCTAGCAATGGATAGCAGCAACTGCACTCAGTCACTTACTAATGTTTCAATCCAGGGCATCTCCCACATGCCCACACCATCCTCCATGGGACTGGAATCTTTGCTTTTCGTTGCCCCCCCAGAAAGACCTCGGCGGGTCAATCCTTGGCCCCCCCAATTGTAGATCAATGTCAGTCAGTGCCTGTCGTGTCTTTGTTTTCCGCGTCACTCCGAAATTTTGAACGCGGAGAACCAAAAACACCGTCGCGATCCGTGTGGAACGGGATCAGTTGGCCATCTATCTATGGGGGGTCAATGGGGCGGCATATATGGACCATACATGGAGTGTATGGGATCTATAGTACCAGGAGAAAGTGGGAGTCACCGGAAAAAATTGTCATTTGATGTCACTTGCATCTGGTCACTCTTTCAGTCGAACCAAAGGCTTTTTCCAGGAAGTAAGGTGTCTTGAATCGATTTCACCCCCCCCAGCCTTAACCATTCCCCGTCTGGGTGGCGCAACCGACCCCTCCAGCACTTCCAGTGCTCGCCCCTGCTCGCCCCAGCCGACCATCGGACCGAAGAGATACTCCTCGTCCAAGCCGTCGTCGAGCTCGACGTGAACGGAGCTCAGCGCCGGCTCCACGCGCTGCGCGGCATGCTGCGCGTTCTGGCGAGGCCGGAAGATGGAAGGGTCCGCAGGGGTGGAGAAAGCATGGCCCCCCAAAAGGTCTAGGTCTTGGGATTGAAAGATGTCTCCACGTTGAAATGGAATCAAAAGACTATAATAATCAGATGCTGTCACCGGCCGATCCAACACTTTGCGATGTTGTGCAAGGTGGTTTCTGCTGGTTTCTGAAGCATCCGCAGCGTGGGAGACTTGCAAGAACCGCGCAACAAAACTTGGCATCTGTCGACACATTAATTGAGAGTCTGCACCTCTGTGTTTGGATGATTCATGTTTGCTCAAGTTTGCCCACAAATGCCTTTACACCAATCCCATATAAATGATTTGTTTAAACCCAGACTATCAAGGATTGTCAAGGCCTTCACCTTGCTTGCTCGAGATAGCATCCGCTGACCGTCTGAGGACATGTCTCTTTGCCTGGGTTCCTTCTGTGCCCACAGGACATCTACAATGATCTACCTTGTGCATCATCAACCAGCTGTACCGGCGAATATTAGGATGTTTACATACCAACACATGTGATGTATATCCGTTGTGAAGTATATCATATTTATCCCTTGAACATATATATATATATATACGTAAATATACTATAGAAACGTTAACCGCTGAATCTCTGCCTGGCAAATTTGCGAATTCCTAAGCGTGTCATCCCTGATTTTGGCATGATGAATTGGTGGATTGGTTCAGGATCCAACGACAAGGATCCACACATCAATTGCTTCCGCAAATCAGGGACGTGTTAATTCAATCCAACATCAACAAACAGGACCCGCACCCTGGAACCATAAGGGCCACCGCCCTTCTTCCCGGCTACTCCGAGTCCGACCTCCGCCCCCTTCGCCACGAGCTCCGGCACTGCGGCCGCGGCCGGCGTGGCCTGGAAGAACGGGGCGTGGCGGTGGGGGCCTGGTCCACCGTGCTGCTCGGGTGTGGAGCGGGCATCCCAGCTGGGGGCCCACAGCTCAAGGAAGCACCTCCTGCCCCGAACTGCGCTCAGTGGGTCAGTCCGAGATCTCATGAGACTTGACCTCCGATCGCTGCGATCGGTACGCCACACTCCACGGTCCGTGGTACGGCACGCTCCTCTCCTCGTGATCCTTGGTCCGAGGCTCGGCGCGGGGCTCCTGGGAACGGCGGCCAAGCGCGGTCCGAGCTGGGGTGTCCGGACCAGCTTAAGGAAGCCATGCATTGGGAGTCTAAGCGATTGGCCGTCGGTTGACCGTAGTTGAGGGGTGTCCTGGAGCTTCTTTCGGGGTGTCCTGGGTGTGCTGGTCCCTGGTCCCTTGGTAGTGTAGGGTCTTCCATTGGTGACCCCTTTGAGGGTGCTGGTGGTTGCAATTGGATGGCAGCGGGTGGAGTGCAGTTTGAAAGCATTTTTGCGTGCATGAGATCAAGGCGAACCCGAGAGTCACTAGTGATGTACTTCAGGAAGGTACCTCTGGATGGAGAGCTTAGTGCTTTGTGAAGTTGTCCTTCAACGGGTCATTTGGCCTGTTGCATGTCTTTTTGGTGTTGGATTTCTATCGAATAGTTCGAGCACGCTCACCCATGACTGGTCTGCAAGTGCTAAGAAAATTAAGAAACATCCATTGCCCCCAGGTTTGGGTCTGGGGTAGACAATGGTAGACTGGTCTTATTCCCCTACCAACCAGGGGGGGGGTCAAACAGGGGTCGATCATGCCCACTTGAGTTACACACCCCACTTCTGGCAAACCCGACGAACGGCAGTCCACGGAAATCTCATTCCGAAGGGTCAAAGATCGGTGGTTTCTACACATGGGGTGTGGTGTGTAGCTCAAACAGGGAGACCTCCCAGACGTCC
This sequence comes from Durusdinium trenchii, assembly GCA_963970005.1. Classification (NCBI taxonomy): domain Eukaryota; class Dinophyceae; order Suessiales; family Symbiodiniaceae; genus Durusdinium; species Durusdinium trenchii. The sequence goes on from CAXAMN010002625.1 coordinate 5,414, forward strand.
CGGTAGGTCAAATGGAGCCAGTCGACCCAAGCCGGGGCCATCGGGGGGGCTGCTCTCACCTGGCCTCACCTTGCAGCCCTCAGGGCAGCCGCCACTGAGGCGACTTAACGGCTGGACACAGATGCTGTTTCACCATCAAACACCTGTAATTTCAAGCAACTTCTTCTGGAGACGCGAAGTGGGCCACTTCTGGAACATGTATACAGCAAACACCTGGAAATGACCACTAGGCACTCGGTCAAGTGCACTATGTCACTATGGAGGTACGCATCTCCCTGCACTATCGGTTGGGGGTTCATCATCAGTTCCAAGCTGCGCTCCTGGGAGCACAAGGCACCAAAGAGTTCCTCCTCATCCACCTGGCCGCTCGAGCCCGCCCAACGTGCCCAACGGAGTCGAGGCTCCCATGGGATGGGACTCCTCCCATGGGACCTGGCAGTTCGGACTGCCTTCAAAACGGCCAGGGGTGGTGGTGCCAGGGGTGTCAATGGGCAGTCCGGAGCGTCTGGGAGATTGATATCCAATTCTAGATTCTTACCGAACTTGTTCAGACAATGAACAAGGCACCCGGACAACTTCGATACAATGAACGCTGATGCACTGATGGCCGTAAACAAAAGTACAAAACAACGCTCGATCTCAAATGACGATCAAAGCGTGGACGGTAACTGTCGATGGCTTCCGCCGGAACGGGTGCCTGAACGGGTGAGAACATGTGCCTTTGGAGGACTACGATACTCTGACACCACTATGCTTGAAGGGAGGTGTTCACTCCTGCAACCCTGCAGTGTACTCTTTGGCATTTCATGCCCAGAGCCACATTGATAACTGAAATGAACATAGCTTCAAAGAATTCTGATGCCTTGCAGCAATGTCCGCCTTTCTCACAGGCAGTGATCGCAGCATGATAGCTCGTCACATCGGGTCTAACAGTCTGCTCCTGCATGGCGACGAACAGCGACAATGCTTCTGGCCATTGGTGAGCTTTCTGGCAAGCACTCAAAGCTGAATTATAGCTGATGACATTGGGCGGAACACTGCCGGAATCGAGCATGTCCTGCAGCAAGACCAGTGTGTAGGGCCATTTCCAGGCTTTCTCACAGGCGCTGATGGCGGCACTATAGGTGGTGACTTCAGCCTGGACCTTTCTTTTTGGCATGCCCCATAAGAAGTTCAAGGCCTCCTGCCATTGGCTGCCCTTCTCGCAGGCACTGATGACCGCACCACAAGTTATACTGCTGGCTCGAACTCGTGCCTTGGGCATTGCCTCAAACAGTTTCAATGCATCAGGCCATTGCCTACCCTTTTCCAAAGCACTGATGGCGGAATTGTAGCTGATGGCATCTGGTGAAATGTTTACTTCAGGCATCGCCAGCAATAACTTCATAGCTTGCTGCCATTCCCCTCCTTTCTCACATGCACTGATTGCCGCGTTGTAGCTGATGACATCAGGTTGAACTCCTGCATTTGCCATGGTCCCAAGCAACTTTAATGCCTGCTGCCATTGCCCACACTTCTCACAGGCGCTTATCACGGCATTGTAGGAAACTACGTTTGGTGAGGCCTTGGCCTTGGGCATCTCCTCAAACAAGTTCAATGCTCGCTGCCATTGGTTGCCCTTCTCCAAGGCACTGATGACGGCACTGTAGCTAACCACATCCTGCTGAAGGTTTGCCTTTGGCATGTCAAACATCAACTCCAAAGCGTGTTGCCATTGGTTGCCCTTCTCACAGGCACTCATCGCTGCACAAAAGCTAATCACACTCGGGAGAACTAGAGAATCGGGCATGTCACAAAAGAACCTGAATGCCTGCTCCCATTGCCCGGCCTTCTCGCAAGCACTAATGACCGCATTGTAGCTAATCACATTGGGTAACTTCTTCGACTCTTGAATCAAAGAAAAGAAGAGCAATGCGTGCAGCCACCGACCTTCCTTTCCGCTCGCGCTGATGAGGGCATTGTAGCTAATGAGGTTCGGTTCAACGGACCCTGTGGGCATCAACTCAAACAACTCTAATGCTGCTTGCCATTGCCCACCTTTCTCGCAGGCACTGATTGCAGCACTGAAGGAAATGACACCAGGCTGAAGTCTTGTCTTTGGCATCGCATGAAACAATTGCAGTGCCTGTAGCCATTGCCCTGCCTTCTCACAAGCACTGATGAGAGCACTGTAGGTAATGACATCAGCCAAAAGATTTGCATCTTCAATGCCTTCAAAGAAAAGCAATGCTTCCGTCCATTGCCCACCTTTCTCACACGCACTGATCATGGCATTGTAGCTGATCACATTTGGCTGGACGTTTGCTAGTGGCATGACCTGAATCAACCTCTTGGCCTCCTGCCATTGGTTGCCCTTCTCAAAGGCACTGATGACAGCATTGTAGCTGATCACATTGGGCGAAACCTTCTGAAACATCATGGCTTCAAAAAATCCAAAGGCCTGCTCCCATTGTGCACCCTTTGCACAGGCACTGATGGCTGCACTGAAAGAAACGACATTTGGCTGTATAGTCCTCGGCATGTTCTCGAACAACATCAATGCTTCTTGCCATTGGTTGCCCTTCTCGCAGGCACTAATGGCGGCGCTGTAGCTAAACACATTCTGCTGAGCTTTTGCTCTTGGCATAATCTCAAACAACTTTAAGGCATGCTGCCAGCATTTTGACTTTGCACATGATGAAATTCCAGCAGTGAAATCTGCTTCATTCAGTTTGCTACCATGTGTCTGCATTGCCTCCAACAAGACAACCATCAGCTCCGTTCGCTCTTGCTGGGCTAGTAACTTAAAAGCTAGCTTGAGATTCTCCTTTGAATACCTCACTTCAGCCAACAAAGCATCTCCAACAGTTTCCTCATCACACAACTTCAGCACCTCCTCCATCATCGATACACCGTACTTCCACCGGCGTAGCGGCGGGCCCACCACGGGCGGGGAAGAACCCTCCGAAGCCAAGCGCGGCGGAACTCCACCGCGGTGGTGCGGCCATCGGTCCAAGACTTGGTGCTCGGTGCTCGGTGCAAAAGGGCCGCCAAGCAGAACTGTTCCTAGTCTGAAAGCCCAGAGGGATTCCATACTTTTCAGTGACTGAGATGAGTGCCACCTTGATCCTCAGTGCCCGATGTGAGCGTTCTTAGTTGATTCACTCTTGAATTGACTGATATATGAGTGATTATGAGTGTCTATTCTCCGGCTGACCCCTGATGGAATTCCTATGTCGCCGACACCGCTCTGAAGCATCTGAAGTCGCCGACACCGTTGCCGGCCATGAGACACAGCCGGTATAAGAACCTAGAACCCAAACATGACCTGATTTTTTGAGAGGAAATTTGGCAATCTCCAAAATAGAACTCAGGTTCCAGGAAGAGCAGGTTGTGTGTTCGTCGAGTTGTGCTAGGTGGGTGGCCCAAACGCCCAAAGCGTCTAGTCGAACGATTTCTGATCGATGGACACAAAGCGCAAAGCGCTCGCTCGCATCTAGTCTCCGGTCACCCCAAGCCAAGAAGAAACTATTTGGCTGCTCGTCATATCACCAGGAAAGCCTGGTTAACCACCGAAAATGAACAGAATAGATTACCAAACATGGTCAGCCTGCCAGGGTTGGGAGCTGTAGTTTTTTTGACCGCCCTTGTTTGGAACGAAACCACATTCCGTCTTCCCAAAACCACTCACTGACCCGCTTGAAACACTTTGGCTTCTTCGTTTGCCTTCGATGACGGTGAATCCGTCGCCTTCGATGACTCTCGGATGGAACGGACGTGGGGATGACTCTCGTCATGGCCTTCAAGCTGTGGGTAGCCCTCTTGATTAAGATCCAACATATGGAATAGTTGCAAACACTTACCCACATGTTCAAATGACCCATTCATGGTGGCGCTAGCGTAACTCTTCTGCCGTCCTGTCTGGTCGTCAGGTAGCAGATTCAACAACTCTCCGGGCCCTTTGCACAACGAAGAGCCTGAAGTCTGCAGACCTGTTAGTTACTGAGAAGGAACTCCAAAGCGCCTGTGAGGGAGGAACTCCCAAGCACCCAAACAGTCCATCAAATGCACCTATTTGCCTGCGCCTGCGCCTGCGGCTCGCACGAGAAAATACCACAAATGTCCAACATGGATGGTGTCTGTTTCCCTTTAATGGATGGTTCTACAACATATTTCATGCATGGATCGTGGGGGGGAACTGTTTCAGACTGTTTCACGGTAAACATTGAGGGCTCCCACGCAAGGCTCCGACTGGGGCCGCAAAAATGCCAGCTCCTTGATGTATACAATATTGTATATTACCTATTCCAAATACCTTCTCAGAAAGTGGGACTGGGGTGGGTTTAGAGGGTCCAAATACCTTCTGTGGAGGTCCTTGGAGCCCCAGGGTCAGTCTTTGGTTGGCCAAACAATCTAAAAACGTCCCAGACGCTCCATGTATGCCATATATGCCTACATTGGCATGGTGCCAGGGGGGTCAATGTATAGGCATAATATTCCATACATGGAGTGTATGGGTTTCCACATCATCAGCTGCCGCAGTTTTTGAGCCGCCTTCATGTAATCCACCAAGCCGCTCACAATTTGGTACCGGCCAGTTCAAGGATCCTGGGGGCTAATCCTTTGATGATCCGCGGAGATTCTCCACAGTGAAAACAGAATACACATGCACAGACCAAACGAATGGGACTGGAATAGTTCCTTAGGTTAGGGTCATAAATGGGTAAGTGTATGTCCCATGAATGGCAATACACTACTACCTTATTACCTTCCATTTTAATGTCATAAATAGAAATAAACGATTCCAGTGCCATGGAAGATCTGGGATAGATCCACCAACTTGGCAGATCACCAGACCTTCCATGCGCCCGATCCCGGTTTGGGAGACACGCCAGGCTCGTGGCGACAGCAAGACACTCGCGCCAAGCTGCGCCAGGCTCAGTGCAGTGTATTGTGGGTCATGGTGTCCAAGAGCTCCGCGGCGCGCTTTCCTTGACGGCCTTTCTCACAGGCACTCATGGCCTCGGATTCTAAGGACGAGTAAGGGCCGCCTGAGAGTTTGACCCATCACATACGATCAAAACAAACCTCCCACAAACATGCATTGACCATGTTTGAACATGTGAGAAGCAAATTAAAGAACGACTCATATAAGGGTTTGGCTAAAGAAATCCTCAAGTTGTGAAGGGTTCAGCAGTTCCTGAGCAACATGAATGAAGGCGTGGTAAATCACGGTTTTGGGACGGGTCCAAACGCACGCGCTGACAGCAACCTGTCTGAGGGGAATGAGAAGATTCAAAGACCCAAACACGACCTGTCTGGGACTGGCGTATGAAACCCTACATTCACCCCTGAAATGAACCGCCTCAATGGATTTAATTATTCTGGTCAACTTTTGTCTAGACCAGGGGATGACTTTTGTTGCGTTGTGTACAGGAAGCGAGGTGATGCGAGGTGAATAGATTCATCCCCCCAACCTTTTCATCGGACTTTGCAAAATTCAAGAAGGCCCTGTTTTCTGTTTTGAGGACTGCTCATTTGCTGCGTGTTTCTTTGGTGGATCTCGGTATCCATGTTGCTTTGATGGCCTTTCGTTCTGCTTGGTCTCGGGACCGCAAGCGGTGGCGCACACGCCCCATTCGCCACGGGCTTCTCAAAGCCATGGCGGATGAAGGACGCGAGTTGAGGTTTTCCCAGGACCATTTGGCTTAAGTTTCACCGCTCGCTGTGGAAACACTTTCTCGGAAGCCGTTCGCGTAAACTTTTTCCGGTCCCATTGAGTGTCTGGGACATAATTCAAGCAGCAGCACTGTCAGGGCTGCGGACTGGTTTGCAGAGGAAAGAAGTCTGGGCGTCCAAATCGAATCTAAGGATTCAAAAAGGCAGTGTCAAAAGGGCGATGATCAGTTGCGCCCTCGCATTGAGGAATGCCATGAGAGGATTAAACATGCCTATACCACATCAAAGATATTCAAATATGACGTGATCCCTCAAAACCACACCTCTTCATCACACAACTATCCAATTTATGGTCGTTTACATCCTCTTTTACAGTCTCTTAACTCTTCCTATCAACACAAAGGTCAAAGGTCGGTTCTATAGGTTAAACATATATATACTTCGAAACTTCCGCCCCAACGGTTCTGCCATTCCGTTTTTTTCCTCCTACATGTCGACCTACGAGATAAAATCTCCTTTGGGGAAAAAGAACAGAGCCAAGTACATCCCATGGCACGACCTGTCTGGGACTGGAATATGCCACAGCTGGTCAAGCCCAGGTCCATCAACCAACCCAACAGATCAGTCAATAGGCCAGTCCCATGGAGCGTCTGGGTATACTATTACTATGTAATTATAGGATATTATAAGGGTGGAATCTAAGCCATGTACCCAAACACGACCGACAGGACTGGAATATATGCCGCACCCCAGAAATGACCGGCATGATCGGTCAATAGGCCAGTTCCATGGATGGTCTGGTCTGAGGTAACGGGGATCCACTGGGTTAGTGTTCACATATCCAAGTGGCAGCGGTGTGGCAAACCACATCAGGTAAGACCTTCACAAAAGTCATGTCCTCATACAATGCCAATGCATGCTGCCATTGCCAAACCTGTTCACAGGCACTGATCGCAACAGAATAGCAAATCAAATTTGCTTGGAGATTTGCCTTGGGCATGGAGGCCAACAGCTTCAAGGTTTCCTGCCAGTTCCCAACCCTCTCACAAGCACTCATAGTGGCACTGTAACTTAAGACATCAGCCTTCACATCTACCTGTGGCATGACCTCAAAGAGCATCAATGCTCGCTGGCACTCGCCAGCCTTTTCACAAGCACTGATAGCAGCATTGCAGCTGATGACATTGGGAAAGACTTTCCCAATGATCATCGCTTCAAAGAAGGCCAAACCTCGTTGCCACTGGACACCCTTCTCACAAGCACTGATCGCGGCACTAAAGCTTACAACACCCGGTTGAAGTTTTGCCTTGGGCATTGCCTCGAAGAAAGCCAGGGCATGTTGCCATTGCCCAGCCTTTTCACAGGCACTGATGGCTGCATTGTAGCTGATGACATCGGGCAGAACTTCTGCTTCCTCCATGACCTGGAGTAGCTCCAACGCTAGGTGGCATTGCCCGCCCTTCTCACAGGCACTCATGGCGGCGCTGTAGCTTATGACTTCAGGTTGAAGGTTTGCAAGTGGCATCGAATGCAACAACCCCAAGGCTTGCTGCCATTGAGCACCCTTCTCACAAGCACTGATGAGGGCACTGTAGCTTATAACATTTGGCCGAACCGTACCCAAGAGCATCGCCTCAAACAACTTCAATGCTTGCTGCCACTGCCCCACCTTCTCACAAGCACTGATGGCAGCACTGTAGCTAATGACGGTGGGCAAAACTCTTTCATAGGACATGAACAGGAACAGTTGCAATGCTGCTGTCCATTGCCCGCCCTTCTCACAGGCACTGATGGCCGCACTGTAGCTGTAAACATCAGGCGGTACTTTGGCAACGGGCATGACTTTAAGAAGAATCAATGCATGCTGCCATTGGCCACCCTTTTCCAGGGCACTGATGGCTGCACTGTAACTATAAACGTTTGGTTGAATGCTCGCCTCTGACATTGCCTCAAACAACATCAAGGCTTCTTGCCATTGCCCGCCCTTTTCACAAGCACTGATTGCTGCACTATAGCTAACAACGCTTGGCTGGATTTTCGCCTCTGCTATGGCCCTGAAGAAGGTCAAGGCTAGCTGCCATTGCCTGCCCTTCTCACAGGCACTAATTGCAGCATTGTAATTGATGACATCCGGCGGACAATGGGCCAAAGGCATAGCCTGAAACAACTTCAATGCTTGCTGCCATTGTCCACCCTTCTCGCACGCGCTCATGGCCACACTGTAGCTAATGACATTTGGCTGAATGCTTAATGTTGGCATCTCATCGAACAAATTCAATGCAATCTGCCATTGCTCGCCTTTTTCGCAGGCGCCAATGGCAGCTGTGCAGCTAAACATGTTTCGCTGTATCTTTGCCTTGGGCATGGTGTCCAACAAGCTAAGGGCATGCTGCCACAACTTCGACTTAGCCAAGGATGAAATCGCTGCACTGGAGCTTGCCTCAATTGCACGGCTTCCTTCTTGCGTCAGAGCCTGCAATAGTGCAAGCAAAAGATCCTCTTGCTTTTGCTGCGCCAAACAGTGCAAAACTTGTGTCAATTTCTCCTTTGTGTGCCTCACTTCGGGCAACAGGGTTGTTTCAATGTGTCTTGTGCTGACACCCTTGCACAACTTCACCACGGCAGCATCTACCATTGCTGGCGAGGAAAGGCTTTCAGGTTCACCTTGAGGCAGGAAATTAAGGACGCAAAACTAATTGACACATGGGTGCAGTTCCAAGCACGGGACCATTGTCATAATTACTTTGGTTCAATGTCTAAACTTTAAAGGTGTGTTGCCATTTTCTACTGAGGGTTTGGGGGCTCACCTCATGCGTGCGGCAAACATGTTGCCAATGGAAACCTTTGTGACTATGTCCAAATCTCTGAAACAAAATACAGCTGAATCAGAACGAAGGGCTGGGATTGTCCAGCATTCGAGAACTTTCGCCCTTCGATACCACCGGAACCACCTGGATGATCTACGCAGCAACACCAAAGCACTGCGCAACGAAGCACCCAAAGGGCCCAACAAAACAAATCCCTTGTCCTGCCAAGCGTGTCTCTTTGCCTGGTTCCTCCGGCTTCTCTGGGGATCTAGGTATTGATTGGTGATCTTCAATTGGGTGTGGGTCAAAGCCGGGCTACCTGAGTTGACCCCCAAAAAAAAAGAACAGAATGGTCAACCTACCCTGGTTTGTGGCTCCGGGTTTGGACCCACTGCCTGACCCCTGAGATCACTTCCAAGCACCAAAGTAGCCGTGCGTGAGGGCTGATCCGTCCGCTTCATGGCGGGAGACCCAGAAGCAAAAATAGAATAGAATAGACTACCAAAACATGGTCAACCTACCAGAGATTAGGATGATGAGGGATTTTGCGGCGCCTTTTTTTTTTGACCCAGCCATCTTGCTTGCAAAAGCGGCCTAGTACGCCAAACGCCATGTAAATATGGATGATTATGGCATAAATGCCCATACATTCACCCCTGAAACCACTCCAACGTATGTAAATATTCCACACATGGGGTCTTTGGGACACCGGCTGCCCCCCAAAACAATTACTTTACTTCGAGTGATCCCCACCATGACACTTCAATTGTTTTCATGCATGGTGAGGAGCATGTTGCCATGGTCGTGGGCTTTGTGGCTTTGGATTTTGCTTGTGGCCCCTCGGGTTTGGAGTTGTTACTTTAATGTTAAGGAGTTTGTCGGGGTGTCGCCAGGGTCTCTCGTTGGTTGTGTGTTTGTAGCTGTGTTTTCTGACTTGTGGTTGTGTTTGTGGTTATGTGTTTGTGGTTATGTGTTTGTGGTTGTGTGTTTGTGGCTGTGTGTTTACGTGGCTGTGTGTTGGTGATTGTGTTTGTGAATTGGTGTTTGTGAATGCGTGCTAGTGGTTGTCTGTGTGGTTGTGTGTTTGTGATTGTGTGTTTGTGTGTGTTTGTGGTTGTGCTTGTGAATGTGCGTTTGTGATTGTGCTTGTGGCTGTGCTTGTGCTTGTATGTTTGTGGTTGTATTTGTGAGTGTGTTTGTGGTTATGGTTGTGTTTGTGATTGCGTGTTTGTGGTTGTTTGTTTGTGGTTGTGCTTGTGGCTTGTCTGCTTTTGGTTGTTGCTGTGTATTGTGTATTGTGTGTCTGTGGTCATGTTGTGTGGTCGTGTGTTGTGTGTTGAGGTCCGGTAGTGCCCACTGTGATCTCTTGCGGTTGAGGTCCGGCAGGGAACACAGCCATCCGGAGCTGGCGGAGGAGGCGGAGGAGAAGGAGGAGGCAAAAGGCCGTTGACATCAAATCTAACCCTCACCTGACAGGTGGGGAAAACTCATCCTTGCCCACCCACCGAAGCCCCCCCGCACCCGACGGAATTTTCGTTCCGCCGCACTTGGGTCAGGTCTCCGGTGCAGTGAACTGCACCGGTGACGGAGCATCCGAGAGTGAGGTGCAACAGAAACAAACGAAACAGGAGCTTCTTGTTCAGTTGTTTTCTATATACATAAGAAGCAAACGAAACACTATACTGAGCTCTTCCAGTCAGGAAGACAGTACAGCAAGAGTAGAGACGCTGAAGTCTGACAAAGTGCAACGGCTTAGCTTTGTCAAAGACAAGCCTCTCCATGTCAATGGTGCTTGGGTGCTCGTTCCAAGCATGAATGTATAGTCCTGGTTGTCTCAAGGGTATTACATTAGGCGTCATCTTGTGGCGGCCCAAAAGCCACAGAATGAGACCTAATGCATGACCCTTCAAACCAATCCAATGGCCAGTTTCTCTGTTTTCCGACCCCCTCACCTGGCTGTGGCTGTGCCTGTGCCGAAGGAAAAAATCAGCGATTTCGGTGCCTCATGGTGACTGGATTGCGAGGCGAGGATCCAAGTCTTCCCCATGGAAGCCGTGGACCATCTGCGTGGAGCGGAGTCCTGGAGTCCTGGAAGTTCTTTTTTGTCTTAACCTGAGCATGATGATGAAGTACAGTCCCCTATCACATGACCCCAAATGTAAAATGTATAACTCTATGTGTATATAATATTATATAATTGTATAACTCATACATGAGAGGACTCCAAATGGGGACTAATATATGTAGGGACTCCAAGATACTCCAAGTACAGTCCCCCAATGTACTAACTCTTCCAGTCCGATGACTGGTTTGGGCTACTTGGCCCCACGAGCCCGCAGGCTCGGCTCCACGGCCAAGCTGGACATGGCCTCGAAGAAGATCAAGGCCTGCTGGTATTGCAGGCCCTTCTCACAAGCATTGATGACGCCCTTGTAGATCAACACATCCGGTTTAGCTGGCAGGTCTGCACCGCGCATGCGGACCCGCATGCTCTGGAAGACTGCCAAGGCCTGCTCCCAGTGGTTGCACTTCTCACAAGTGCCAATAGCAGCAGTGTAGCTGATGGCATTTGCGTTAAGGACACGCGCCCGCATGGCACTAAGCAGTGACAAGGCTTGCTGCCATAGACCTGCCACTTCACAGGAATGAATAGCAGCACTGTAGCTGACAAGACTATGCTCAATCTGTGCCTTGGGCATGGCCCAAAACAGCTCCAAAGCCACCTCCCATTCATTCGATGTGTCGCAAGCACTGATAGCAGCATTGTAGCTGATAACACCTGGCTGATGTTTTGCCATTGGCATCGCCTCAAGTAACATCAAGGCCTTTTGCCATTGCCAGCCCTTCTCGCAGGCACTGATGGCAGCACTGTAGCTAATGACATCCGGCAAAACTTTGACTTTGGACATGGCTTCACACAATGCCACTGCCTGCTGCCATTGTCCGCCTTTTTCACAGGCGCTGATAGCACTGTTGTAACTGACTACGTTTGGCAAAACCTTCTCTCGGGACATGGCGCAAAGCAGTGTCAAAGCTTGCTGCCATTGACCGCACTTCTCGCAGGCACTGATGGCAGCACTGTAGCTGATGACGTCTCGTTCGATGTCGATACCTGACATTGCATGAAGCAACTTCAATGCGTGCTGCCATTGGTTGCCCTTCTCACAGGCACTGATGACTGCACAGTAGCTAACTGTACTTGCTTGAACTTTTGTCTTGAACATGGTCGCCAGTAGTTTCAAAGCTATCTGCCACTGCCTATGTTTCTCACATGCGCTGATGACAGCGTTGAAGCTGACGATGTTTGGATTAATTTTCTCCTTGGGCATTCTGTCAAACAAATTCAAAGCTTGTCTCCATTGCCCGCCCTTCTCACAGGCACTGATGGCTGCACTGTAGCTAACAACATCTGGCCAAACTCTGAAAGAGGGCATGGCATTAATTAGAAACAATGCATGCTGCCATTGTGCGCCCTTCTCACAGGCACTGATAGCCGCACTGAAACTGATGACATTTGGCTGAAGCCTATTCATTGGCATCGACTGAAACAAACTCAAGGCCTCTTGCCATTGCCAGCCTTTTTCATATGCACTGATGGCTGCACTGTAGCTAATAACGTTGCCCTGCAGGTTCGCCTTGGGTATCGTATGAAACAACTTCAAGGCACGCTGCCATTGCCCGCCCTTCTCGCATGCACTGATGGCAGCATTGTAGCTGATGACATCTCGCTGAACTTTGGTCGCGGCCATGGCCTCAAACAACATCAATGCTCCCTGCCATTGCCCACCCTTCTCACAGGCACTGATGGCTGCGCTGTAGCTGAACACAGTGGTCTGAAGTGCTTCAAGATGCATTGCCTCAAACAAGTTCAATGCATTCTGCCAAAATCGTGACTTTGTACAGGACGAAATCCCCGCAGTGACCTCTGTCTCAGTCAGCTTGGTTCCTTCTTCCCTCATTGCTTCCAGCAAGGCCGCATACACAAGGTCACCTCTCCTCTGCTGCGAAAATACACTCAACACATCCTTCAAATGCTGACTTGTGTGTGTCCCGTTTCCCACAAGATGGTTCCAACGTTCCTTCTTCCACTTGCAGCTTTCCACAACATCGTCCGACAATCTGAAAGGCTTCTCGCCTTGGTTGTCAGCGTGGTGGTCGGCCATGGTCCTCTACAAACCATTGGTAATGGAGTTCCAGAGTTTGAATTCTCTTTGTGGGTTGAACTTACTGTCATTATGCAGCGCCAACTTGCATCTGCAAAAAAGGACTAATTAGAGTCCGTATTCTTCTAGTACTATAGTCACCAGTTGCAAAGGGCAATCCTTTGGAGTGATATGGTTTTCTAACCAACATATATATCAGTTTGTCATCGTCCCAATCACATGTCCTAACCCCTTCCAAAACAAATTCCATGTCCAAACCCAAACATCTATCTTGAGCCTCATCAAGCGGAGGGAACATCACCCTTTGCATGCCAACAGGAACATTTGGATTGCAGTTTGACCCCGGAAGGATCGATCGTAATTGGGCTTATCCTTTCAGCGCCTTCTCAGGTTCCTAGACTTGTATAGGCTATTCAGTGCCCATACCTTTTAAACCCTGTCAGTGCTCATATTTGCTCTCCCTCTCACCCAAAAAGAAAGGTCCGTTGACAGAGTTCGTTTGAGGAGCTCAACCTTTCGAAGTCATTTGGGCGTGACCGTGCCCCGTGAGGATTTACGATTCCAACTCTCGCTCTCTGCAAGCAGCTAAAAAGAGAACAGCGCAAACGACCAGTGGACAAAAAAAATCACCAGGTTAAGGGGATTGACCCAGTTCAGGAACATCAAACCTGATCCGTCTTCAACCACAGTCGAGCAGAGCTTTTATGTGTGCCCTTTGTTTTACAGACCGCATAGAACTCTTCAGACCGTCCATACTGGTCCATACAGTACCTCTTGATATACTCCTACACTTCACAGTGTCTGGTGAGAAATCCTCTGAGGGGTCTTTGCCAAACCAGCACCCAGGCCGCCCCAGTGTCCACCGTCAAAGAGTTGAGTCTTTCCGCCGAAAAAAGGTGCAGGCCCGAACATAGAGGCGGTGGCCCGGCCAATCGAACACCGCTCCACATGCCTTTCCGAACCTTTGGACTCCTAGGACTCCTAGGACGCATGCGATGTCAACTGTCTGAAGCCAAGTATACAATACTTCTGGCAGAAAAGGATCTGAAAAGCGCGAGGGTCGTCTTTTCCCAGACACGGACTGATGTCACCTCAAACTGATGTGCTGGTGCCCCCAGCTGTCACGGCGCAGTTCCAGCTCCGAGTTTGACGCTGCGATTTCAAGCGGAGCAAGGCCTTGGAGCATATGTTCATAGAACTGCACTAGTCGGTATTGCCCACCAGTCTCACATGCCCTGATGGCACCATCAAGGCTAATGACATTGGGCAACACATCCAAGTGTCCTTGGTTGGGATGTCACATGAGCCTTTTTGGGGGAATGCCCCTACCAACCGGAGAGCAAAGAATACTGACGAAGAGTCTGTCTTTCTGCGTGGCGCGCCGGTCAGGGGTGCCAGGCTGAAGGACCGTCCAACTATCGGTTCCAGTCTCACCCAGGTCCAGTCTCCTCGTCCTGAACTAAACTCATGCTTGTAGAATTTGTGTGTGATGAACTTCAACAAAATCCGATCCTGACCTGTACAGCTCAACTACAAGGTTCTAAGAATTGAATGTTGATGGCTTCGAATCCATGGCTTCCCCTTTAAACCTTCCACCCAAGTGAACCAAAAGCCTGTGAGGAACACACTGAAAACCTCAGACACAAACATTTATGGGCACTCCAGTTGCCATGTGTTCAGAGGAGTGAAAAACATCTTGCAAGACATCATGACTAGTGAGTCAAAATTGAATCAACGCCCTGGAAAATAAATAAACACATCCAAAGAGTTGTGATATGTTTTTTTTTCTGGAAAACTCCATCATCTGCCTTACATCATCTTACATCCATTACTCTCCCTGGAACTAACATGGAAGTGGAAAACCACCTGTTTGTAGTGGAAAATGGTCTTCCAAGGGGCCATTCTCCACTTCCATGTTAGTTTTCAGGAGTGTACTGTATATATGTTGACCAACTGCTGACTCACACTGACTCATCAGATTCAAAATTCAAAGTCTCCTGCCACCGGTTGCTTGGGAGTCCTTGGGGTCCTGACGTGTGAACTGACGAGTTTCAAATAGTTATACGGCCCCATGGATGGTCTTTGTGGGCCTGGGTAAGAAACCTTTAAAACATCTATCACCTCTCCCAAGGGTCTCATCTGCTCGAAGATTGCCAAGACCTGTTGCCACTGCGTGGCTTTCCCACAAGAATCAATCAGTGCATTGTAGCTACAAACGTTGGGCGACAAGGCCAAGGGGGCCATCAAAGCAAAGATAGCCAACGCTTGCTGCCAATGCCTCAAACTTGCTGCACCAACGCCCAAAAAGCTGTGCCCGAACAGGGACCCTCTCTTTCGGGAATCCAAAAACGAAAACAAAAGGACAGTTTTCTTATAATATCTTATAATATGTTGTATTTTTGCTATTTTGCTATCTACCATGATCTACCATACCGGTGTGTATTTGAATAGGGAGACCCGTTGGCTAAAGGGGTAGACTGGTCTATTTTCCGAACCGTCCAACGCTGGGAGGTCTCCCTACTTTAAGAAGCGCCCATGTCTTTGGCCTCTCAAAAGCCTGGTTCCTCCCAAAGTCTTGGGCAGCTGGAGAGAAACAAAATGAAACAAGCACAAAGCGTCATCTTGGAACAGCTAAGCTGCCCATCCCTCCCACAAGCATGAATGGCCGCAGTGTGGCAAATCACACTCGGCTGAAGCTTTTCGGAAAGCAAGGTGCAAAAGAAGTGCAACGCCTGTGGCCATTGTGTCCCCCTTTGACAGGAACTCATTGCCACGCTGTAACTGATGATGCTTGGAGCCACTTGGGCCTTTGGCATGGCCTGGAGTCATTGGGCCAACGAGGGGAAAGGGTGGAACCCAAGGGAGGCGACACATGACACGTCATGTGGTTTCACCGCTTTGAAAAAGCTCAGACCAAACAAATTGGGCCGGAAGAGTTACGTAAATCTATATACCGTTTTGTTCTGTATGCCCCATGAAAATGACCCATCAATCCATTGATGCGTAAGTGTTTCAGTCCCATTTGTTTGGTCTGGGAAAATGATTTTGCACGAATGCGCTATTCTAATATTCTATGAACAAGGACTTTGGACGGCCTCCAATACTGCCAATGATTTCTCCCAGTGCCCGCTCTTCTCACAGGCACTGGCAGCCGCACTGTAGCTCATCACATTTGGCGGGATTTCTGCCAAACGCATGTCTTCCAACAGCTTCAAAGCTTGCTGCCATTCTCCGCTGTTTTCACAGGCACTGATGCTTGCACTATAACTGACGACAGTGGGCAAAACTTTTGCTTTGGGCATGGCCCCAAGTAGCTTCAATGATTGCTGGTATTGCCCGCCCTTCTCAAAGGCACTAATGGCAGCATTGTAGGTAATCACATTGGGAGGGACCTCTACAATGTGCATGGCCCCAAACAGTGCCAATCCTATTTGCCACTGCCTTCCCTTCGCGCAGGCACTGATAGCTGCGCTGTAGCTGATGACATCCGGTGGAACTTTGGCTTTGGACATCGTCTCAAACAAAGCCAGTGCGTTCTGCCATTCTCCGTCCTTCTCACAAGCACTGATGGCGCTGTTGTAGCTGAATACATTGGGCAAAACTTTTGCTTCAGCCATCGTACCAAACAATGTCAAAGCTTGCTGCCATTGCCCGCCCTTCTCACAGGCACTGATGGCAGCACTGTAGCTGATGACTTCGGGCTGAAGGCTCGACTCTCTCATTAAACACAACAACCTCAGGGCTTGTGGCCATTCCCCATGTTTCTCACAAGCATTGATAGCAGCAGAGAAGCCAATGACTGTTGGCTCAACCTTTGCCTTTGCCATGCTCGCAAAGAATTCAAATGCTTCCTGCCATTGCCCTTGATTTGCACAGGCACTGATTGCTGCATTGTAGCTATTTGTACTTGCTTCAATACTGTTGGTCGACATGACTTGAAACAGCTGCAAGGCATGTTTCCATTGTCCGCCCTTTCCACAGGCGCTCATGAGAGCATTGTAGGTAACCACATTTGGCAATACCTTAGCGTTGCCCACGGCATCAAACACTACCAAGGCTTGCAACCATTTGTGGCCTTTTTCGCAGGCACTGATCGCGGCGCTGTAGCTAAAAACATTTGGTTTGATGTTTACCTGAAGTGCCACCTGACACATCAATGCTCCTTGCCATTGGCTGCCCTTTTCGCAGGCACTAATCGCTGTACTAAAGCTTACCACGCTTCTTTGAAGGTCTGCCTCTGGCATAGATCCATATAACCTCAAGGCTTGCTGCCATTGCCCGCCCTTCACAAAAGCACTGATAGCAGTGTTGTAGCTGACGACATCTCGTTGAACTTTGACAGCAACCATGGCCTCAAACAACACCAATTCTCCTTGCCATAACTCCCGCCCTTGACAGCAGGCACCAATGGCTGCACTGTAGCTGAAAATGGAAACTCGAAGGTCTGCTTCAAGCATGGTCTCAAATAACTTTAGACCATGCTGCCACAAAGTCCGCTTGGTACATGATGAAATCCTGAGATCTTGGGGGCATACGGCTTCAGCCGTACCCTGGCGGTGGAAGGTGGGACTACATGCTGTTGATACCCCCGGAAGCGAAGGAAGAACAGGTCGCTTCAGCAGGAAAAACACGTCCGTTCCTTTCGGTTCTACCGATTTACAAAGATAAAACCATCTGAGTTCCTGGGGACCAGGTGTGCTCAACCTGTGAAAAGGGAAAGTTATATAGAGTGTCCCAGTTTTGTGTCGCAGGTTTCTACATTCAGTATCAAACTCCGAGGCAAGCTGAACCAAAGAAAGTTCAAAAAGGTCGAACACATCTGGTCAACTGGCTTTGACTTGTTAGTCAAATGTTATATTTCTTTGATTCATAGAGCCTTTGGCCATTGCGAAGGGTCATGCTCGTCCATGTGTCTTTTTCCGGGAGAAAACACACATGTCTCATACCCATGCCCATACTTTTGGGCAGAATCCAACACCTGATGTTTTTTTGTTCATCAGAAAGGAACACCAACACGTTAGTGATGTCATTATCATTTTTCTCAAAAAAAACACAAGAACATGAAACAAACAACAACATACAAAACACACTCTGACAATTGTATTCAGTTAACTCAGTTCCCAGGTCAA
>CAXAMN010002625.1:31755-78423 GCA_963970005.1 Durusdinium trenchii
ATGATGATGATGATGATGATGATGATGATGATGATGATGATGATGATGATGATGATGTCAGTGATCATGCGGGCGCTTTTTCTATCGACTGAGAACAGCTGACATCATCTTTGCAGAAGCGGATTTTTTGGACAGCTTGAACACTCTGCATCCGCCGCCTCCTCTCTCTTTTCTTTTTCACGAGCCACCAAGCCACTGCCTGAGAGAACGCAAACAAACTTCATTGAAATTGGCATCAATGGTGCGGAGCATTGCGGAGAGTGCTGAAGGGTTCATTGCTTTGTCACGTCTCTCAATATCTCACTCGGTCTGCAAGTCTGTCAGGATTGCAGGAGGTGAACACGCGCGGTAAATGATTGTGGGGAACGCCACTGACCAGACTCTTTTGCTTGTGCTCCATATCTCACGTCATGCTCTGGGCATTTCTCAGCCCAGAAGCGTCGGCTTTTGGGTTCGTGCCATGTAGCTTTTTGAAAGGTACAAGCTTGGCATGGAGCCCATAACATGGAACGCGTCCTTCACCGGAACATCTGCACATCGCACTGGATTCATGGTGAAAATAGAGTAAATTACAACTTCTATGTGAAGAGATGAAGCAAGTTCTATTCTATATAATTGCACGACAAGCCTGCATCAACCTCCCAATCTTGCACCCAAATTGAACTGGCAGTCTTCCACCCCTCCTTCCAAACCTCTGATGATCCTGGCCCATCTTCCACGTGAGGGTTGCCTTGCGAATGATCCAAATCAGGCTTTCTGAGGTGCCCATGGTCAAAATGCCTCCATGGCGTCCTTCCACTCACTTGAAGATGGGATCGTTAACAACCCATTCCACCAACCTCGCCTCTCATCCGAACGACGTACAACTAACACATACCAGGACCATGCTGTCCAATGGACTACCCCACACTACCCATAGGCTTCCAGACAGGGCACCGCTTGGAGGGTCCAGGTAACTGTATACTTGCAATTGCTTTCTCCTATTTAAAGTCTCCCAATGTTCCGACACACTCCCCAGACCATCCATGGGACTGGAAAAGTACAGTCATCACGGATGGGTCATTTTCATGGGGTAACGGGCAATACATATATATATATATATATACAACTGTACGTATTATAGTATGTAACATAACGCTTCCAGTCTGGATGATCTGGGCTCCCCACCGGTCCCCACCGGTCCCCCACCGGTCCCGGCACCCTTCTCCTTCTGTTTCATCTCTCGTTCCCGGGATCTGCTCGAGCGATCCTTCACCGCGCCCCGCGGGCCCCGCGGGCCCCGCGGCTCGGTCTTCCGGCCACGTGGTGCAGCTGGCGGAGCTGGAGCTGCTGGTGCTGGGGCGGTGAGGTTGTAGTCCTCCAGGGCGCGCCGGTTGCGCCCCTCGGATGACCCCAAACAACTACAACCTCTAGATGAATGAACGTTTGAAGGCCTGACTATTCCAGACCATCCAAGGGACGGGAATAGTTATAAATTATTTGTTACATACATGTAGATGACCCTTGCATGGTGGCGGGTTCAGGAGGTTCCTGTCAATGCCATTCAGGAACACGTTCTTTCCAGGGGCCATGCCATTCACGTGACCATGATTGTCCCCAGACACTCCGTGGTATATTTACCGACATTGGGGTAGTTTGAAGGGTCAATGTAGGCGGCTGTGGGGAGACTGGCACCTGGATTCCGACCGGTTGACCCATGGTGGTCGGGCTCCAGGTGGATCACGACCCCCATATATGACAAACATGCCCTAGGGATCCAAGTATATACCTTCTCAGGTTCGGTACGACTGGACCCTCCTGCCACCTACATAAGTGTCTCCAATCACCTGAGAAGATACGACTGGATCATGTTGGATCCCTAGGGATGGAAAGTCGGTTGGAGGATCTCCGTGTCTCCGCGTCTCCCGACCCGCC
This sequence comes from Durusdinium trenchii, assembly GCA_963970005.1. Taxonomy (NCBI): domain Eukaryota; class Dinophyceae; order Suessiales; family Symbiodiniaceae; genus Durusdinium; species Durusdinium trenchii. The sequence goes on from CAXAMN010002625.1 coordinate 33,670, forward strand.
CGCCACGAACCCGCGTCACGCACGGTGCGGCGGGACGTCGTCACCGAGGAAGCTTGGCGCTCAAGTTCCGCCAAACAGTGAGTTGCTGAAGCCGGGAATCAATACCCCCCGCTATAGACTAACATGGACCATGAGTACACCACTGGTTGGTATAGGAAAACAGTCTTTCAGGGTGCCATTCTCAGGGTCCATGTTAGTTTTGGGCAGTGTAAACCAATCGTCCCCCAGGGGATTCAGTCATAGGGGGATGTTCAACAAAAGATCTGCAAAACCAGGAGTTTCCCCACGAATTTGAGGATCTTGAACACCAGGTGGGGCAGTTTGAGTTGGGATTCTTGAGCATCTGTCCTTTTCGTTCGGAAAGACCCGGGTATTGAGAAGACCAGGAGCTTTCGGTGAAAGGAGCTTGCTCTTGCCATTCCATTTTGTTCACGAGTAAGGAAGGAACATGAAGAACTGTGACTCTGCATTGGGACGTTGAACATGGGGATCTTCATCCCAAAGCATCCATGGGATTGGAATACATGCCTACATTGACCCCGCTGTTCAACCATTCCTGACCTGATCGGATGATCGGTCGGATTCTGCCAGTCCCACCGATCGCGGGCACAGCACCCACTCCCGACATTTCTCCCACCACTGCCAGACCAAACGAATGGGACTGGAAGAGTTGCATACCAGCAGTCACAAAGGGCTGCGATCCATAGGGGTGCTAATTATCCACTCACTGGATGAGACCAAACACCACCCAACTCCATGTGACTCCTGGTACATTTGCACAATTTAGGAACCCAATGTCCAATGTTCGTCTGGTCTGGGACTCCCAACTTCCTGGTGGCCCAGCCTGCGACTTCGCACGAGCCCGTTCCAGCTGTCGCTCCGTTTGAAAATGCTCGAGCTCCTGCGGAGAGAGCGCTCCTCATTGGTCGCCAGTAGCCCTGGTGCCCCCAAAAAACGCTAAGTAGCCCAGGTGGATTCCAAGCAAAACGGGGACCTGTAACCGACCAAAACGTGGTGTACGCAGTGAAAAAACCTACACAAACCGCAGCCTTTCGGCCACCATCCCATGTAAAAAACCACCCAGTCGGTGTTCTTCACATCGGACCCAGTCCAGTCCCAGTCCAGAGTCTCGGTAGACCCGTAGAGCCGATGGCAAACGATGGACCAAAGTCCACATTGCAAAACGACTCACCCTATGCTGTTTGTTTTCCTATACATTAGCCAATATCCTTTTTTGTTCTATATCATCATCGCGTCCTGCAAAGTGACCCAAAAAAGCAACTGGCAACTGAACTACCTGGTGTACATGGTCCATTTTAAGGCTTTATGACTTGCCGGAAATCACCCTGAATCACCCTGAAATCTCATCTCTCTCCATCTCTCCATCTCTCCATCTCTCCTGCTGCTGCTGGAGCTTCGTGGCGCTCTGCAAAGCTTCCTCGCGTTCAAAGAGCTGTTGGTCTTTGGATTGCAGGTACTGCTCCTCAGATCGGCGGAGTTTCTTGAAACACCCAGAAAGAAGGCCCACTTCTGTACTAAAAGAAGACCAGTGAAGCCCGGCCGTACCTGAAACACCTGCCCCAAAAACACCGAAAAGCAGGCAGGTCTAAGTAAATTTGGTATTATTTGGGTGTCATCATGTTTCATTATATCTGTTATATATAATATACAATATGTTTATATATAATATATATCATATATATGTTCTTCGGTTCATGGTGCCATCAAACCCATCAATGAATCCACCACGACCACCACGGTCGATCGGTCGGACCGGAAACACTGAAGACATGAGACGACGTGCCAGGGGAGACGACGGGTCGGGTCGACCTGCGGACGAAGGGAGGACTGGATCTGTAGGGAAAGAAGCTTCAATTCACCGTGGTGTCAGAGTTTCTGTCGGATGTCTTTTTTTAAACCACCAAACTTGGGGATTGTGTTGTGCCATCCACATACTCTGAAACCACTTTCCAGGAACCTCCAGTACGCAGGTCTTGTCATTGGTGTCTCAAAATTGTCTGAGGAAAGGCTAAAACACCAGAAAAGGGTCCAATATGGTCCAATACTGGGTGGATGGTGCGGTCTACTCAAGATCCCAAGGCATATCTATCTATTGATCTATCCTGTTTGGTGGGTGATCCTCCAACCCCAGGATATCTTGCAGGCCCCCACCGTCTGAATCTCCACGGCGCAGGCCCGCTTCCAAGCCAATGAGAAGCGGGGCAACCCGGGTGACGCTCTTCTTAAGATGTCGTAAAGCCATCTGGACACATTTGCTTTCAAACACCAATGATCAAGTTCGACATACTGTACAAAGGTCCCAACATGATTGGAAACGGCTTCTGATCCTTGCTTGGTTGTTCCTTCTTCATGCAATGTACTTGTTGAACAAGTTTGACATCACCAAAACAAAACCACACCTTTATACCTTTCAAGATCTCTCGCTCGACTCGAAGGTGAGGCCACACCTTACATCGTTCAGCGGCCTCAACAGCAACACCTGAAGACCACACCAAGATATCCTGTCCGGATGTTCTCCAGCGATCTTCTTGGTCTCAGGCGCTCAACAGTCACGGAACGATCTCCACCCGGACCCAAACCCGTTCTTCCTCGTCGTGTTTCCGTCTGCGTGACCTGCGATCGATCCACGTCCAGTTCACCCGGAACCAGATGATCTCGAAATAAGCCGGGTAGGTGCCCTTTGCAAGATGTCCATGGTGCTTCATGAATGGCTTTAGGACATAGGCAGCAAAAAGTTCAGCACTCTCAACCATGCCATTGGCCTCATCTGCCAAGGATTTTGCCAGGTATACAAAAGGCATCATGCTGGCGAACTTGTCGCACAAGTTGGCGGTTGTCATATCCACATGGGAGTTCTTCAGAATCTCAAAGAGTGGTGAAGTCTTCATCATCCTTCTTGCCAAGGTTCTCTCTCATCCGTGTTCTGAAGCAAGGCAAACAAAGCAAGACCGTTGGTCTCAGAGTGCTGAAGAAGTTCTGCCATGTTTTGATCCACAATCAACTTCTGAAGATTGACCTTTGCCATCTTCTCTTAAACCCTACCTGGCCCACATCCCCAGGTTCGGTGGGGTCCAACCACCGAACATGAAGATATGGGCCAGGAGCGCTAGGGAAACTGCATCATTTTAATGCAACTCTTCAGTAGCATGTCTTTGTTCACAGGTACCAATTTGCCACAAGCTTTCAATGACAGCGTGACCGACTAGTCAATCTCTTGTGTGTCCTCAACCAACGAGTGACGCATGATGTAGTCATCCAAGAAAGGGGTCTACTTCTAATGTTAAAACCTTCCAAGGAAGGACGATTAGTTGGAACAGTGAGTTGGTCAAATTTACTTACACTAACATTATCCTCGCTCATAGATGATGATACAACGTGCCAAGCTGAGAAAAGCACCGAGCAAAACGATAGTGGATAGTAGACTAAGGTTCAATTGTGTTCATCTATATAACAAGTTTGATGTGTTTCATCCTGACTCCGACTCCCTCAGTTTCCCTACATCTATAGGAAAACTACGTCCCCACAAGGCCTACAAGGCAAGAAAGCAGGGTTTCCACTGAGAGGGTTGACATGGTCGCTGCATCTGCGCGCCCAGCGTCTCGCTCCATCTGAAGCTTCTTCTCCGTCTGCAGTGTCTGCTCCCGCTCCAGCAGCTGCCGCTCCTCTGGTGCAGCCCACTGCGACGTCGAGTGCAGCTCACGATTTCCCATGTTGGACGCTATAAAGCCCTAGGCTTCCTGTCGAGCAGGTGGTTCGATCCCCCAAACCCAACCCAGCCACCTTTGAAATGGAGGTAGTTGGAGCCCTAGGGAAGACTAACAAGTTCAAAAAAGAGGATGGACGCGAGCAGGACGTCAGAACATCTCCTCCGATGGCTACGTCAGAAGTGTCGTCTTGTTGCAAAACGTATTCAGCACACCTGGTAGGTGGACCAAACCCTGGTACTGGTACAGCCCTAAGAATCCGGGCCCACAAATAGATAGGGTTTTTGAGGCCCCGGACCCCTGCCATGGAGGGTCCGACCCCTGCCATGGACAGCCCAAGGATTCTTAGGGAGTAGTCTATTCTGTTCCTTCTCAGAAGTCTATTCCACGGTTCCCGAGTGCCATGACGCCCCGGTGACGAGGACGGGTGCTGCGCAACGAGTGCGTCGAGAGCTGCTCTCGTATCGTCCATGTCCTCTCCTTGGCGATGAAGGACTGCTCCCGTTCGTGCAAGAGCTTCTTCTCCCTTTGCAGAGTCTGCTCACGTTCCAAAAGCCTCAGGCAAAAGGCTTTTGTGCTGAACTCATCTGCCCGGCATACAGGTGTTTTTTTGAATAAACAATACCCTGCACGAGGAGAAATGTAAGAAATAACCTTAAAGTGGAAGCCTTAAAGCCAACCATGACGATGATGCTCTCCTCTTTTGTCTTCAGAATAGTCAAGACCCGATGTTGCAGGAATCTTCCATGGTGAGACGGCAGGGTAAATCCCCTTAGCTTGGATCTAAGTAGCTGTTTCTCCTTTGCTTGCAGCAACTCCTCCCTCTCCCGCAGCTGTTTCTCCTTCGCTTGCAGCAACTCCTCCCTCTCCCGCAGCTGTGCAGCCCTGTGGTCAGCAGGGCAGGCCCATGGTGAAAAGACGAGACTCGATACCGAACTGGTGAGGTCTGAGGTGTGAGAAAACCAAGCGGGGGGAACCCCGTGGACATAACAAAGGACCTGGCTCTTGGAGCTGTTTAAGATGTTATTCCATATTATGTATGCATATATGTTTTCTGAGTAGTCGTTAGATTGTGGGACTAAGGAACAAGAGCACTGGTGTGTTTCCACCAGACGTATTGAGTGTTGAATACAACCTCGGAACTTGCGCCTTGCGCTGAGTAAATGGAAACACAAACATTGCACAAAACCACCGGAAGTCATGGTACATTGCAGACCATTTTATAAAGACCTAGCTTTCAAGGAACGATCAACTTCCCTGGTTTCGGGGGGTGCTTGGAGGGGATCTGTGGATGATCCAGGTCCTGAAGGTCCATCGCTACACGGAAGGAGCTACGGAAGGAGCGACGGATCCTGGATACACTGGATACCCTAAAACCTTCCATATGAGGGTCCGACCCCTCCATATGAGGGCCCAGGGTCGCGTCTGGGAAAGACGATATGTTGAGAAAAAACTGAAGTAAAGGACCATTCCTCTTTGTGCTCACCGTTACGGAACGACCCTTCGTGTCCTCTAGTCTGACCGTTCTTCGGAGCTCTGGTTCACAGTCCGCCCAGTCGGCCCAGTTCGATGGCTGCTTGGTTTCTATATTGGAACGCAACAAATGAGTCAGGACCGGTGGTTGGCATCCAGAAGTACAGGTGAATCAGTCATAATCATTCTCCGAAAGCACCACCCCGGCAGTCGAGCTCCAACCCTCTAGGGATCCCAGTCTAGCTCTCTTCAAAAAGGATCCGGTGATGTGTACACTCTCGGGATCCGGCCTGGCATCCTCGAAGCCGCGCTCCTGGTGGAACAGACTCGGAGCGAGGACGGGCCTGGTCCCGGTCTGGGCCAAATGGGACCTGGAACAGTGATACCAGTGCTTTGCATTTACTCCTGTGAACATGACCACAATGTAATCAAATTTAGTATACTATTCCAGAATATTCCATACATGGATGGTTTGGGATGTATGATTTGTATGATGTATTCAAATCGTTAGCTAGAGGGATGTGTCCTTTGAGAATGGGGTACATGTGCGTAACTCTTCCAGTCCCATGGATGGTCTAGGATGGATAGGTATAACCTATACTCTTTTCAACTTGGGTACCAACGGAGGGTCCAAGCTCTGAGTGACATAAGCTTGAACTCTTTAGTTTGGTATGGCTTAGTATTGAGCAAAGAACATCAGTCTGTTTTTTGTTTGTCCATGAGAAAAAACAAACAGGAAACGCAGGCTTTTTTTAAAGGAGTTGTTGACTTCTGTTCACCGCTCACTTGGGGACGAACAAAACAACAGTTTCAGTCTGGGCGAATCAATTTTCACCCTGGCGAACTCACCTCTCTCTGAGCAGTGGGAAAATATTGGAAAAACATCTTATTCCATCTCTTTTTGAGATGAAGTCAACCCACCAATCCGCCTGGCACAGCGGCAAGCACTAACCAGCACCACCTAGTTCGCTTTGTTTTCTTTGACATACCTAGGTCAGGGGTCTCTATAAACCACCCAGAAAGTCTGCGGTGCTGGAAGTCACTCGTACTGGCTTAGCCCAAGCACTGTTTTTGAGATGTTTCGAGATGCAGTCTAGCAAAAGAGAGACGTGGGGTATTAGCTCACAGCGGCAAATGGTAGCAAGTGAGTCAATGATAGTGGATATATAGAAACCACTGTTTATCTACCAAGTTCACTGGCAGCGACATCCTCCAATTTGATGGTACTCCCCAAACCTGTTGAATGGATGTCCATCCCTCTCCATGCCCAAGTCTTTGACATACAAAACTTGTTCTTTAATGCCCAGACGCTCATGGGCCCTCATATGGAGGGGTCGGACCCTCATATGGAAGGGTCTGGGAGTCTGGGGTCTCAAATCCCTACGTTTTGAGGGACCCAGGGCTGTTTGGAGCGTCTGGGTATATACTTGGATTGGAACCTTGATTTTTTCCAGAACGGAATCAAACCACCGGAACCTATTGAGAGGTTGAATCCTTTTTGTTGCGGCCAATCACCGAACTGTCCCTTCAACCAAAACGTCGGTGATCGTCGTCCTCGCTGGACCCGTCGGAGCCGTTCCTGCCAAACAAACGGTTCGCACCACAGGTCGCAGGTCCCCCAAGTTCTGGAAAAACACACAGCTACTGCTACTGTAGCAATATGATGTAATATGTAATACCCTCAGAATCTGTGCAGGGTTTGGTTCGGGTCCAAACCCCTGCTGCGGTGTCGGGTCCGACCCCTGCCATGGAGAGCACGGACTCGGATTCTTGGGGTAATCACATGGTGTGTGTGTGTGTGTCAGAAATAGGGAGACCCCCGATCTAGACCCCCTGGAAGGTTCGGATAAGCCATTGGTGGGGGGGGTTCCCCTATTGCAATACACACGTGCTGGCAACTGGCTGATGAATCAAGGGACAGTGGAGAATGTTCCTCGCCACGAATTCGTACAAGTACTTCCTGTATGTAGGTCTACAACCCCCCCCGAACCCCAAACCACCTGGAGAGACTTGCCAGGCGTTCAGGCTCGGCCCATTGACCAGTCTACCATCGGATCTCCCCGAAATACACACCGTTACACACCCAACTGAAGTCATAACCCAAACACTCCATGGGACTGCCATATATGCCTACATTGGGGTGGTTTTGGGGATCAATGTAGGCATATATGGCATATATGGAGTGTTTGGGTAATGAACCCTGCTTTTGGTGTGGCGGCCTGCCCAAAAAATGAAACGCCCAAACCCGCGACCCAACCTGCTCCCGAAGTTCAACCCAAGCCACGAGTGGGTGTGGCTGCCACTCACATCTGACCACTTCAGTGGAAAATCACTGGGTGTTCACCATCACCCAACGGTCCCAACCTTATTAGTCACCCCCAGATACGACGATCCATGGGACTGGCATATTTATTCCATGACTCATGACCCCCTTTCAATCAACCACCCCCAATGTATGTAAATATGCACATGGAGTGTCTGGGATATTGGTAATCGAATTCGATCGTTTTTCGCGGAAGAACCATGGTGCAATGGCCTAGTCATCGGGGCCAAGCCATCGCATCCACGCCAAGCCATCGCAGAAGACACGACCGACCAGTCCATGGACCAGTCACATCGCTCATCACATCGCTGGTGTTTGGTGGGAGCTGAGATCCTTTTCCTTTTTCGGCCACGGGGGTGTCTTGAAAAAGCGCCCCCCGCAAATCCAAAAGGTATCTGGGCAGAAAAGAACAGCCAAATTAAATGATTTCTTCGAGCTCCAACCACATCCTCAGGTTCAGTGTTTGGGGTGGGTGCCAAAGGGTGTGACCCTACCTTCCGAGGTGGTTGAAGGCTCGGTTGGGACAGGTTGTGGCCGGAGTGTCTGGGTGGAATCTGGATAACTATTCCAGTTATAACTATGACTATTCCACTTCCATGGATGCTCTGGGCTTTCCACCTGGGCACAGTCTACCTGGTCTACCGGAACCCGGTGCAGAGTTCTACCGGGTCCGTCTACCGGGAAGACTCCAGAATGTCACACGGACCGAACCTCGACGTGCGGTCCTGGACCGCGGTCACAACATGAGTGGTTCCAACTGATCCAATCAAAGTTGATATACCACTAACTGTAGTGGTATACTTATAACATATATAAGTTCAAAGCATACTTTTGAGATAACATATAAAGTTCAAAGTTCAAAGTATATATATATAATATATACATATATAAGTTCTACTTTTTTTTCACCAACCTGAAACATCCACCCTATCCAATCAATCTCCAGATCTTCCAAAGAATCGAGTGGCTCTATAGATTTGCTGATTTGCTTCACGGCAGAAAAGGTTTCTCCTTCCCAAACGTCCAGGGCTGGGGACTTCGGATTCACATCCTTTCCAGCCATGTTCGAAACGGAGGAAGGCAGTCCTCTTCTTCTGATCCAAATGCCGCTTCAGAGTTTCAACCTGTGGCAGTTCTTCCACATTGACCTTCTTCATTATTTGTCTATTTTCTGAAATTATGTTTGTAGTGACATTGTAGTGAAATTCTGTCTGGCACACACGTCCATCCTCTCCTAGTTGTTTAAAAAGGGACAGCAAAATCAGCAAAGTCGAGGAACATTTCAACAAACAGCCTGAGACGGGTCATAATGGTCATATTATGCCAACTAACCAACATCCTTCCAATCTGTCGAGTAGAGACAGCAAGCACCCTGGTGGCAAGTACGGTATCAAAGAAATCCAGTTGCCATGCCAAGCTTCCATCCCACCATGCAACAAATCCTATCCCACTCTGAGTCCCACTCCCGCCAAATAGTGCTTTATCATGACTGACTTCCTCTCGCTGCGACGAGTTCGTCAGCTGCTCGCTACTTGGCCTGCGACGTCTGCTCGTTCAATTGGCGGTTGAGCCTACAGCCCGGTGCTGTGGACACGTGAGAGCCGGGAATGGTAGGAATAGATTGGGTGAAACAGGGAGGAACTCCCCCTCCAAACAATCATGGAAGTGGACAGTTTAACGGAAAACGATGTTCCTCTACTAAGAGGGGGTTGCCCATTTCCATGTTCTTGGAGAGAAGGTCAAAGAGGGTAGCATTGTCGAGGAAGCATGGGAAGTGCCATTTACTTACATGGGGCAACCACTGAGGTTGGAGAAAATGCGGGGATCTAGACTTCAGTGACTTCACCCCTCCATTGACCGGGGATTGCGGCGTGCTAGGGGCAACCAAAGGAGGGGCCCCTGACCAATTTTGTTTCTTGTGGTTCTTGAGAACAAAAATGGAGAAAGTTGGTCAATTTCTCCATTTTGTTTCATTGAGAGGAGAAAAATGGAGAAAGTCGAGGACCAGGACCCTCCGACGCCAGGGTGTCCTGGCTGGACTACCCCACACTACCCCACACGGCTTCCAAACAGGGCACCCCGATGGTCGGATGGTCCGGGGAGGTATTGGTGGAAGTTCTGGTGCAGGTCGTGGTTGCTCTCCGAACTCATTGGAGACCCACCGCAGTGCTTGGTGGAGACCTAGGTCATCAATCCACTTGCCTGCACTCGTCTGTTGCCGAACTCAGTGTCTACAATGGTCTCAAGAACAGGTTCTTCACGGTTCTTCTAGTGGAGCTAGATGGAGCTAGTAATTCACCAGAGTGGTGGGTGCCGAAGATCGGCTTTGGAAGACAACCCTGGCCCCCTCGGCCTCAGAGGCGGTCTGTCAACGAAGACCAGCTGTTTGGGCATCGTCCGAGTCAGTCGATCCAAAGACGATGTTCTCTTGCTGCATCTGATGTAAAGGAGGGCTTCTCTTTTTCCTTGAACCCTAGGTCAATCATTTTTTAACAAAATATAGTCTTTGACTCTCAGGCACTATAATGTAGATTCTTGATTAGTTAAGCATAGTTAAACCTCCAGATGAAGAGGGCCTAATTCAAAAGGGTGGATATTAATCAAGAGTCTACATGATAGTGCTATTTCGGGGAGTGCAAGGGGCTTCGAGCAAACTGAAACTCATAGACCTTCCTACAATGTCCATTGATTTTTTTGGTCCACGTGCATTTTGGCCAGCGTTGCAGCTTGGCCAGGTACTTCTGGAGCGTCCTTCTGCATCCTTCATCACTGGTACAAGATGCCGCGTGATTTCCGGTTCATTGCCGCATCTTCTCTTCCCAAACATGCTCTTACCGATTGGAACTTCTGAGTGCTACGGACGCCTCTTTCGTTCCCAGATCTGGCCCTCGACCAACACCAGTGAACTACTTTTCTCCAGGATGCACGGGTAGACACCAATGTTTGCTATGGCTTGACGCCAGCTCTATGTGTATGGAAAAAGCATCTACACTTGGGCCTGTACCTGTTGTAAAAATGACAGGCCGCCACCCTGTTTAAATTTAGAACCGTTCGGAAAAAACAATCAAATGACAACAACACTATACCCAAACCATCCATGGGACTGCGACCGTTGCTTACATGGACGGGTCAGGTAAATCATGAACAAATGTTTGCAACCAATACAGTCCCATGAAATGTCTGAGTATATGCACCGTAAAAGGCAGGACTTGTTCATGCCAGAATCTGACACTGCATGGGACTGCCATTGATAAAATCTGATCAATTGGGGTGGTTGATTGACCCGAGGTCTTGACCAACTAGGGGCGGCCCAAAAAAGAACCGTCCTCCACCGAAAACAACGTTGGTCGTGTCGACAGATCGAACATGATCGAATCAATCACTGCCGCCCTGAGATCCATCGAGCCTGTGAAGTTCTTGATCCAAATCCCCCTGGCGGCCAACCAAGGCAACGTATTCGCGACGCGTTTGTGGCGGTCCTTGAAGAACCACCACCACAGCGGGTGTGTGTAACCCTGTTTCAAAGGGTATGTTTTTAAAGGGGGACTGCAACGCTCTATCCTCTCTGAAGTTATTCTGTCCAATGAAGCTACACATCACAGAGGTTCAATCCAAGAAAAACGGGTTTTCTGAGAGTTGAGCTACACACAGCTATCGAGCTGCTGGAGGCCGCACTCAAGGACAGAAAGTCAGTTGCCAACTCTTCCTCCAGCATCATAACACTTTGAGCAGTGGAGGTCCGAGATTGGATCGGTGGCTCTTCCACTCAGAATTGATGATGCACGTGATGGATGCGGTGGCTCTTCATACATTGGTTCTTCTGGCTCTTGTGGTTCTTGTTGTTCTTGTGGTTAACCGTTCTGCGAGGACGAATGTTGCGGTCCTGATTGTCTCGGTGTGCCCATCTGAAACATTCGTATACCCAAAGATGTATTCATGGACACTGCTGGATATGGTGACCACAACACGCAAAGCACTTGCATCCGCTTCAAAAGGCAGGTTCGTGTGCTTTGGTAGCAGACTCAGTCTGGTGAGGTCCAAACTTGTTCCACGAACCAGGAAAACCTCACCGCTTTCCCACAGCGGCTGGTGGTGTTGAATCGCTTCCTCAAACCTGGTGCGGACAGCGACCCACACAAGGTGCTGTGACCAGGTCTGAGTTTGGTGGTCCTTTTCGGCAACTTGGCCAAAAGGGATGTAGAGCTTCAGACAGTCAGAGTCAGTGCTCTTGTTCAGGAATTCAGTGTGGACTGCAGCGACTTCGCCGCTCTGTACCGACTGCCCCATACTGCAAACTTTCTCGGTTGGCCCCTGTCGATATTTAAGCCATGGATGTGTACCTGCTTTGATCGACGACACTACGAAGCGATTCTTGTCTCGCTCCCAAGCTGGAGGCAGAGTTTGTCGGCAAACTTGTCTGTCGGTTCGCTTTCTTAACTACCGCGATGAGGGATTCCTTCGTATCGCTCACTAAAACATGCTACAGCAGGAGGCTTTCCACTCTTTGATTTTTTACTTATATATAGCGATACAATCGAGAGATATTTCTGTGACCCAGAAACAGTGTGGCTCAAGGCGCAGGGCGTTGTGGCTCAGGCTTTGAGGCTCAGACCTTCAGGGGCCAAAGAGCCCACTGTACGTCCTACGGGCGGTATCCCCGGGCCGCGAACTGAGCCATGGCAAGGCAGCGGGGCTTATCAACAAGATGGAGAAGCCAAATCCATGGGAAGATCATACGGCAAACTGCTGAGGGCAGGCAACTTCTTCGACTTTGGACACTGATGTGGATTGTCCTAAAGAGTATACCAGAACCAAACATCGTTTTCGCCCGTCTGGGGGGAAGAGGTGGAGGGATGGTCGCCACTACCCTACCAAGCATTTTACTTGGCATGGGTGCAATGGTTGGGTTTCTTTTGCAGTCTTGGAAGCTTGCGGAATTCCCTCCAGGTGGGTGGGGCTCCGGTGGGTCGCAAAACAGTTTCTACGTTCAACAACTTCTGTGACAAGGGATGACAAGGGTCGTGTGCAGGTTTTGACCCACAAAACCAAGTAGAAAAAGGAGTTGCAACACCGGAATATACCTTGAGTCACTGGCTCCTCGTGCGCCAGCCGCTTTTTGCGTACGGTTACGTTCCGGCCACTGTAGAGGGCGAGGTGTGCGCAGCCTATGTCATTCCTGTTGAGATTTACTTAGAATGATACTATAGTGTACGCTTCCCATAGCAGGGTGGTTTGCCTTTGTCTCGGCACTTGAGCGCAGGTCCCTTTATTTGAGATTCTAATATGAAATCGTCGGTGGCTTCGCTGTGACATGCCTGATGTTGCCAACTGAAAACCTCTTGGCAACCTTATCCCGGGACTGTCCCTGTTCTTCCTGACAGTGGTTCGAGTCTTGGCAAAGCAGCAGCAAATTCCTTATGTTGAAGCTGGCCTTCTTGTGACTCGATTCTGGTACTCTCATGTACTTCCTGTCTTCTTCTCTTGTCTCTACTTCTTCGACGCACCGCTTTCGGTACGTCACGCTCATGTACCATGGCAATCTGGCTCAGAACGCAGCGCAACCCGAGGAACGGCGACAAGACGCCGACGACCCGAGGACGGCAGCTCCCCTTTCCACCACCGCGCTTCGAGGCCCGAGGCCCGAGGCCCTTCCTTTTGTAGCACATGTGGTACACATCTCTTCTCTTCTGCTTTGCATCTACGCTGAGCCATCTGTCTGCTGCACGATGGTCCATGCCCATAGCAGGAGCATCGACAAATTCATCGAAGCAAGTGACCATCTGTTGGGCAGTTAGCCAGCCACATACCAGTAGCTGTTCCTGCCTGGTGAAGTTGGAAGATCCCAAGGGTAGCCCATCTAAACTAATTGCTGGCAACGGATGACGAATCATGTCGGCTTGCATTTCTTCCATGATGCGACTGCAAACAATTTCAGTCCGCTTCAAAATCTCTGCGCTGTGACATTTTTCTCCAACGTCTGACCCCTCCAGATCTTTGCGGGCCACTTCTGCAACGAAGTCAGAAAAAGCTCTGCCTTGGGATGCAGTGCCGAAAGCAGTCGTCTAGTTTTTGTATCTACAGGTGGTATACAACCTACTATAAGCAGCTGCTGATGCACGATTTCTTCCATCCACAATATCACACGTGGTCTTTTTAGGGCTCAAGCGGCATGTCAGCTGCAACGCTTTAGCTGGAAAGCTTTTGAAGCCACGGCTGTGAGCTTGGACGCGGCCACAGTTTGCAGTCATGCATCTATGGCGCCGACTGGTATGGCTGAGTGCAGTGCAGCCCTTCCCCTTCAGGAACGGCGACGCGACACCAGTGACACCAGTTTACCCATGGCAGTGGGTTCTTGAATCCCGCTGACGGCGACGATATTTCATTGTCAGACGGCGACTCCATGACGACCGTCATGGGTTTTGATATGTCCAAAATACCCCCCGCCGGTGCGATGTTCCTTGAACAGTCCGGTCAGCGTTGACCAACTTAGCAATGATTAAACCCACAAGTCATCCGTTGTCTGCCATAGAACTGTGAACTCTGTCATTTGTAGAGTTTCTGTACAGGACAAAAGCAATGATAAAAATATTACACTCCCGAAAACTAACATAGACCCTGACAATGGTCCCATGGAAGACTATTTTCCTCTACCAACCAGGGGTTGTCAGGGTCCATGTTAGTCTTCCAGAGTGCACCATAATATTTATTAAACGTCTTTCTGGGCAAATGAGACCATTTCAGACCACGTTTTCCTTGGACATCGCATTTGGTTTAGCCCGGTTTTTCTTCCGCATGGACTGGCAGCAACTGCCCCGGGAGACTAGCTCCAAAGCCTGGTAGGTTGACCTCCCTGGTACTGGTGCCATGGCCCAACTGCCATATAAACCAACATTGATCCCTTTGCAAACACCCCTAGCTTGATCGGGAGTCATATGGTGGGGGAGCCTGTTTCAGGGACATCAATTTGAATTCACATCCGAGAAGGCCAGGAGGGTCCCGCCCGAAGTTTCCAGAAGAGGACCTTCTAAGGAAGGGGACGGACCATCTCACCGAACCGGCGCGCCAAAGAACCGCAGCCAAGCTCCATGGAGTCTGAAGAAGAGTTCTTTGACGATCCCTGTTCTCTTCACCCTAAGACTCATTTGGAAACCTGCATGAGACCAGCTGCCACCAGACTGGAAACCGAAACCTCCGCAAGGAACCCAACGAACAGAGGGAGACAACCAACAAAAACCTCCTTTCAAACAGAACGGCCCCCCCCCAACTACTAGCGCGCCAGACTCCTCCTATCTCTCCTCTCTTCCGCGCCGGATGAGACGTCGCCTGCCACACTTGAGCTTTCTGCTCCATCTCAGAGATCTTCTTCACCACATCCACCTCTCCGCCGAGTTCGGCGAGTTCGGCAGAACCAGCGCCCGTCGGCTGGGGGCTGGTGGGTTTCTTGAGCCAAACGGAACAAAAGACAATGTACAGGATGCATTCCTTCCTGAACACCACTGGACACCACAAAGCTATCCAACACTTGACCGGCCATTTTGGTGAATCCGTTTCAATTCGATCCTCAAAATAAGGGTGGGGCGCCGGTCCAAATGCGTGTGGTGCCATCTGATCTTTGTCGGGTTCTTGCGACTGCGTGATCTTCACCATATGTCTTGCCATCTGAACTTTGATGACTGTAATGACCGGTCTACTTTTGGGGGCTCCTAGTGTAAACCCATACACTCCATGTATGGTCCATATGCCGCCCCATTGACCTCCCTGGCACCACCCCAATTGATCGGCATATATGGAGTCCCATGGAGCGTCTGGGAAATGATGATACAGTCATGTACAGTGGTTTCAGAGGTTCGATGGCACCATCCCCAAGTTTGGTTGTTGATATGGATACCCATATGAGACGTCAATCTATTGGTGCCATCAATCTACTCTGAAACCGCTGTTAATGTATAGACAACTATTCAAGTCCCATTCCCCTTGGTCTGGGAGATGAGGGATTGACCTCACCTCCCCTGGGAGTCACCACTTACCTGGCCGGGGCCCAAATGAGGCACTGGACGAGTAGAAGCACACGCTTGGACCGGTCTTGTGCGACAGGGAAATCAAAAGGAAAGAACATGACTGTAATAACTGTAGTATGTGTTGTGTTCTTTGTGTGTTTGTTAACATGACTAACTGTAGTATGTGTTTTGTTATCATGACTAGTTATGTGTTGTGTTTTGTGTGTGTGTGCTAACTCATGTCTTGTCGCCTTTATGTGTTTGTTGTTTTTTGTTTTGGAGTGGCTGGATCTTTTCAGGAATCTCTACGGCTTACAAAACTCCCCTCTGAACCCCTGGAACAAACATAGAAGTGGAGTTTATCCCCCTGTGGTGGAGGAACATGGTCTTCCGAAATCGGGGCCATGCCAGTCTGCTCCAACCTCGCACATCAGCTGCGCCGCATGGCCATGCTTCGATGCGCGAACGAGAAGGTGCCCGCGTTCCGCGCGAGAGGCACGGGGGTCAAAGGACTGGGATCTTCCGGATTTTCACCCTGGGGAGATTGGAAAAACTCGGCAAAACTCGACTCTTGAACATCTTGGATGTCTGAACATCTTCGAGCGAAACAGCTCTAGACTGTCTGTTTGTTCAAAAACCATTGAGCTCCGAACTGGCGAACCCTTCGGGGGGCAGGACAGTCCTTCCTCCGGAGGCTGATTCGGAAGAGAGCTAATGAGTAAAGAAGGACAGTCGAGCATCATCAGCTCCAGTGAAATCATCACTGTCATGTATACGTATTCCATGTCCACAAGTCTGTGTTCGGTCATAGGCACTGCACAACATGACAAACACCACTGGAATATTGACCTGCAAAGTTTTGAGGTTCTGTTAAGTTGCTTTGTTTTCTTGAAACTAGTGAATGCAAAAATACCCCTGGGCCTACTGCGAGTGCACTGGCCGCCGATATTCGATTGAGGCAAGAGCGTGTAAATTCTAAGCGACTAAGGGATTTTGCTACCAACCATGCTACTAACTGAAGAATTTTGCACTGCTTGCTAAGCTAATAGATTTCCAGTGCCCCAATACTACTGTCACTGTAGTAATAATTGCGATGTGATAAGGATAATAAACCCTCCAAGGTTTTCATTTTACGGGTTTTCATTTTACGGGGGTCAAGTCAAAGGTCAACCAATAAATGCTCTCTAGAACTGGGCCAAACGCGCTGTGGGAAAAAAGATCGCGTTTGGGAGACCGCCACGCAGACGTCTCAGCTGGAGCCCAACGTCAGCGATCGAAAGGGCAAGTCAAACATCGTTCAGCACATCCTGGAATCACCCAACATGGTCCCCAAAGCATCCGGGCTGGAAATAGTTACTATACATGGACCCATACATTGATCAATTCAATGACCCAATAGTCAATTGATCTCCAATGTCTATGAACACAGCTCCGGTCGGGGAACATCCAACTCACCACTGTCGGTGTTCAACCGGGAATGGCTTCCCACACGACCCTTCAGACCACCACGTCAAACGTCGAAACATCCATTCTCACCGCGGAATGGCTTCAGTTCTTGAGCTTCAGTTCTTGAGTGGTTGATGAGCACCTGAATATCTCAACTGGGCCTGGACCTTCGTTTCAACCATTTCTTGGGAGAACATGTTTTTTGGCGGAAGAAATCAACGGGGCAGTTTTTGCATGTTTTCTGGAGGTTTCCTGGTGAACCTGCAACACTGTTCAAAAACCATGTTGTTTCCTTAGCTGGAAACAAAACCCAGAAATACCACGTACAAAATTACCCGGTAGAATCATCAGAAATCAGAACGTCTGTCCCTTTCAAGGCCTGCGCCTAAACCGTTTGTTGACTACAGTCGAGCCATTCCGAAGTTGAAAAGTTTATATGACCTCTCGGGAGAACGGTTCAATTGCATCTCTCCACAAACACTTGTCATTCCAAAATAATAATGAACAACCAAAACATGTCACCTCTCCACCCAAAAACAACAATCTGGTGCAAGGCGGCGCAGAGCCCATCAAGGCCCTAAGAAATCGTGTGGCAAAGCACGTGACCAAGCAACCAACACGTGCGTGGCCGAAAAACGGTCGACCACGCATCTGGATCGCTCAACGGTCCGACCACCGTCCGACTGAAGCGGGATCAGGTCGGTCAAGGAACTGGGGGTTGAAAGGGTCTGAACAGAAAAAACACATAAAACAAAACCAATGTGGGGGTCGAAAATTATCTGACTTGCTTCGATTTGCTGAGTTAAGGAACTTGGAAGGAACCTGGAAAATTGCATTCCCCAGAAGGGGGTTGATTTATCCATATCTAAAAAGAAAATATAAAGTCACCTTAAACAAAACAAACTTATCTTAAACCCGTCCTTCACCAAAACACATTGAATCGGACAAACACCCAGCCTAAGTCCATGAGTGGCATATCAGCTTCCAAGTCGTCCTCTTTGCCGACCATTTTCTTCGTGACCTGCGGACCGGTGCAACTGAACCATCGAATATCCGCGTCTCTCGACAGGCGGAGCCCTGTGCGGGGTGAATTTGGAGGTACTTGGAACCTTATGGAACACATGTCACAACACTATACTATGCAGGAAACGTTGCTGTAAGATTTTGAGTCACGCAAGCATAACCAAACACTTCTAGTCCTAGTCATTTTTGTAGCTGTTTATATATAAATATATATATATTTAATACCTGGAACTGCGGTGGGCTGTACATGTTTTAGACTCTTTGACTTTTCAGTCTGAGATGAAAAATCCTAGAATATTAGTTCCTAGTAAAAGTACTGGTTTGTGAACAGGCTTTGTAAAATAATGAAAATCCATGTCCACATCTTCTTTGGCACCCGTCCTTCAGATGGCAGAGTCTTTTTATCGGAGAACCCTTATTCTAAGAGTTAAACGAAGGTACCAAAAATAGAAGCTGCTGTTTAGGGCATGTCTTCAATAAGCAAACGAAGACCTTCGTCAAAGTCCAGTAGCTTCGTTCGTTGCAGCACGGACAACGCTTCCCCCAACGACGAACAGCTCCAAAGTTGACTCTGAAGCCGCCCCATGCGCAACAGAGTTGCAAGCAACAGACCTAAGGTATTAGACCGGGCCCAGCCCCCTGCCAAACGGGGTTGATCATGTTAACACATCAAGCATGAACTTGACTGAATTTGTCATCCCCGACGACACCGTTTCGGCGTCGTATTGCGCAGGCTTTGCGTCGTATTGCGCTGGTTTCCGCGTTGCATGTGTTTTTAGTGTCGTTTTTTTGGGGGGTTTGGTCTTGTGTTTTTGGGCTTTTGCGTCGTGTTCTCAAGCGTTGCGTTGTGTTGTTCAGCTCTTCCAACTGTAATTAAGAAACGACATAAAGCTGTGAAAAATGCGCGAAAAGTGACACTTTCAAGCTTGAAAGGCCAGATTTAGAACATATCAAATCAAGAAAAAGTTGACGTTCAACACACTAACTTCCAGGTTTGTCCTTTTCTGCAGAAAGTGACCTGATTTCTTCCAATTGAATCCGAAGTGGACGGACTTTAGACTTTCTTCCGCTGCTCTGGCACCCGCAGGGAGTTGGGTAGATTGATAAAGGTAGCAAACTAGGCGCTTCATATTGGCAGCATCCCAACAACCCCATGCGTTGAAATGGTTCCATGAACATCTCCAGCGAAGTTTAGATGGAAATTGCTCTCCAACTGTGTATTAACCGTTTTCCCCTTGTCCTTGTGATTGGCATTTGAAATTTGTTTCTTTCATGTAACTACGATGTTTTTCATCTCACATTCAGCTTGTCAAGGCAGAAAGGCGAATCAAAAACATTTTAAGCTGCGCATGTTTTGAAGCGAGCCTGAAAAACGTGCATCTGAGGAAGCTCCAGGTATGGGTCTACCATGGTCTACTTGTCTTCACACCCACAGAGGAGATCAATCACAAACATGTATCTGGTCCTCTTCGTTCTTTCGGGTCAGTTTGAACTGGGACAAGTGACCTGGCACTGATGAAACTGTCTATTATACATGTGGGTTAACCCATTCAACATGTTCCCAAGGAAAGCAGAAGTGGTGGGAACAGCTCCAACACAAGAAACATCACAATCTACTTGTATTCCCCTTTTGCCGCCCTTTTGCCGTCGCCATGCTGGTCCCGAAACTGCCATGTTCACCGCGTTTTACAGGGACCAGGTTGCCCGTGATTGTTAAACCGTACATGGCCCCCCCCACAAAAAGGACCACAATGTGTTTTCCCGAAACACAGAGAGGAAGTGGTTCCTGCTCATGTTCAGCCATGTTTGCTCCCCAAAAAGCAGGCTTGTTGATGATGTCCCATGACAGCTCTGTGGTTTTCCGGACAACTCTATGTCGTCTTGCTTTCCGTGATCCATGTTGGAGTATTCGAGTCTGTATACAGAAAGGCTTCTGTGCTTATGGAATCGCGCAGCTGGGCAAAACTTTTGCGGTGGCGCAGCAGAAGATGTTGGCATAGCTTTTGGCGCCTTGGTGCCTGTCGAAAAAATATTAGCATGAATCGAGTGACCAGGCTAGGTCCCAACAAAATTCTTGGAATTGCCCCCTTCTTCGACAGGTTTCTTCTCGTATGGGTGAAGTGGCATTGAAAGCTTGTTGAGTGTCACCATCATTTTCAGGATCAAGTCGACGAACCGTGGGGACAAAGGGGAGAGGCAGCATAATGAACCCGCTCAGACTGTGAGGTTGTGTGTTTGTGCACATGAACACAACAGCCACGTATATACCTTGCCCCACGTTCGCTTCGGCAGCACGGTGCTTCCCCGTACCTCCTGGATAGTGGCTTTGACCACAGCAGGGTCGGGGCCCGACCTGGGCACTGCGGGAGTGGGGATTCTACTGCCAGGTGAGGTATAGGGCGTATGAGCACGCGCCTCGAGCCGCCACCACAGTGAACCAACACTTCTGTTCCTGTTGTGTGGGGTGTCCCAAATCCCCAAACATATCCGGTTTCCCGCTGACTAGGTGGGTAAGATGGCTCACTGGAAGTTCTGAAGATACGATGGAACGTCCAATGCCGGCAAAACAACATGAAAATAACAGCTCAATCCACGTGCATCTTGGATCCTGTTGCGAATTGGTCTAATCCAATGATAATTCAAAACATCAACAAACAGGCTTTAAACCGGTCTCCAAACATTTGTGTCCAACAAAAGAGAGGATCTTTCCTGTAGTCCAGACGGTTCAACTCAATAATTTGATATCGAAATATTATGAGGCCCATGGGAATGCAAGTAGGTTTTTTCATGGACCCCTAGCAGCTTGCAACCACCCCAACTATACATCATGGAGTGTTTGGGTATTCGGCGGCATTGATTGTTGTGCACAGTGTCTTGTAAAATTGGGTGAATTAAATGTCGTGTGTTTCCGTCAGTCTGTGGGCTCCAAGCAAAATTCGCGGTCTTTTGCGTGTCAATGACACAAACACTCCATGTATGGAATATGTAGGTCAAATACATATTCCAGTCCCATGGGTTGTGGCTGATGCCATGTCCCTTGAAATCAACTGTCACCCTGGCAGCTTGATGAAACACTTCGTCCTAGAAGATGAGCAAAAGGATCTGTGGGCCGAACATGTTCGCTTTTCGACCATCACCAACTCACTCACTGAAGTCGGACTCTTCATGCTCACTGAGGTGAAGCACCGACATGTTCCTTTCTCCCTCACCAATGGCCAGTGGTTCCTTTGGATTCCGGATGAGAAGAATCAGGGGTCACCACTCACTCAAGTCGGACTCTGAGAGAAAGCGACCCATCAACTGACCGTAGTTCCCAACGTATGATGCTTCAACAGTCCCATGCTTTTGAGCTGAGGGCCGCACACCAATGGCAACGCCTGAGGGTGCCACGACCAATTCGGCTCTGGATGCCACGATGGATTGGAGGTTCGAAGCTGACGACAGGCCGCTCCGAAAGGTTCCACCATGAGCGGGCGAATGGGACTGAAGGAGTGAAGAGTGGACGTCGATGACCCCTTAAGGAACTGCCAGGACCGAATCCACTCCGAGTGGTACTTCTTTTGGGGGGACAGCTGTACACTGCAGTTCGTTCAAGTATTTTCGCCAACCTTTAAACTAGATGAGTCAAATACAAAGGGTTTCCGTGGTCGACCACATTCATTTTAGCTAACCGGTAGCAACGGCATGTTAAACCCCAAACAATCTGACCACTGCACTGCCCAGCTGCATTGTGACACCCTTCATCTTGTGTGCTTGCTTTCACCCCCAATGTAACAGGTTTTTTGCAAACGAACCTCCAGGGAAAATGTTATAGATTTTTCCTGTGGGCTGCACTTGCAGAAAACTGCGGCTTTCAAAAAAGAGAACGCACAAGACTAAAGGGTGCCATAACTTTTCTGAATTTTAAAGCAATGTAACTAGACACATGCGCAAAACAAAGCCCAAAAACCAAACTACCACAATCAGAAGCCAAACTACCAGAATCAAACACCATGGGTTTTACAGTAATCAACAAGGCTTTTCTTCACCCACTTTCTGTCACCTTTCTCCGATCTCTTCACTTCTTCCACCAGATGCCTCCGAGCGGCCATGCGGGGATCATAGCCGTAGGATCGATAGGCCGGCGCCACCGGTGCCTCGTCCACGCGGAATTCAAAGCCGCGGAGCTTGTTGAGGATCTCCTCCTCGGCGGAGCCGCGGTCTACCGCCCCGCTGAAAAGGACCAACGGAGGTTGAAGGACCCGTTCGTTTGACTGTGACTATTTGATGGCCAGGTACTGACTATCCCATATAGGTACTCCAGTATCATCAGGGTCCTATAAGGTCAATTAACCTCTGCATGTCAGTTGGTTCCATCATCCCAAGTAAAGATTGTCTGAAACAACCACCAGGAAATTCGGGGAAATGTGACCTGATTCAGGGTGAATCCATCGAATCCACTTGCATAGATTGTGGCAGTGATGGATCTTTCCAACAACATAATAAACTGTGTGACACGTGCTTTGGGGTTTGAAGCAAACCCACGTGGGACTGGAATTATGATCGATTTGATGTCAAATTTGGAGCAACAATTATCCAATGTCATACACTGCAGGCTTATTTAAAACTTGGAAACATTTGGAAACCAAAATAATCACATTGTGCTCTTTGTTGCAAATCTTTGTTCATCACACACAAAGCAGGGAGATCCAACTGGCCCACTTACGATCACGGAGACGCGCTAGTCCGGCCAATTATATCTACAGTACTCATCTGTGAACCACTAGTCACTCTTGTTTCTGGCACAAAAAGGAGCGAAAAATTGGGCGCAAGCGCACTGAGCGGCCGGAAAGGGTTTGGTGTAGCAAGGGTTAACCCGTTTCAAGGCTTGCTTCGGATGTGTTCTTCATCAACTGATGGCGGTCAGACTGGTGACCATGGTCACACAGAACGGAACGACCGGAACGACCGGTAGGTTGACCGTGTCAGTGACAGGGAAACACCGGTGGATCTCCGGGTGACCCCTCCCCAGAGATGTCATAGCAACTATCTCCCTACAAGCCCAGTCTGACCCAGTAAAACCAGGTCAAAATGGTTTGCATGACTTAAGTGTTTTTGTATGCCCCCCAAACTCCGGTAAAATGTTACGTAACATGCACTGACCCATTGACCTGGCGACCTGTCTTCCACATGTCGATGTTTCATGACGTTGAAGGTAGACGACCGGTGACGAGACGGAAGGGACCTGGTGTCAGACGACTGCGGAACGAGGAGCAAGGACCCCTTCCGGGACTCGGTGGAAGGGTGATGTCCAGTCTGGCTGAGGCGGTTCTAGAGAATCGAATGGCTGGGGCGGAACTGTACTTCTCTGAAAGTTGATGGTGTTTCCTGAAAGCCGAAGGGGGCCCTTGGGACTGGGACTATATACCAAACACGTGGATCCAGGTGATCTAGTGGCCACTTGAACTAGATGTGGAGGTCACTGTATAGGCAAGCTCGACCTACCACTGGTTCACTCTAAGCGCCGCGCTGGGCTCTCCCTCGCCCCCCCCAATGGACTCCCATCATATCCACCGCGCTCATCTGGTTGGTGGTTTCAAGTCACTTAAACTATCTCAACAATTTCAATGGATCCCAAGGGAAAACATGAACACAAATGAACACAACAGATGAAGCTGAAGCTGACCGACTGACCGACTGACCGACTGCTGACCGAGGGGCGACTTTGGCACTGGCCGCCTCATCGTCCATGCGGCCCAGCAGCAGCTCCGCCTGCCTCGTGGAGGTGGGATCGCACAAGGTGGGGTCGCTTGGCGAAGTGGCTTCAGAAATAGCTCTCTCTGGTCTCACGAGCTCTTTTGTTTAAGCAAAATGTGGAGAACCTGTGGGTGGTGTCTGAAATAGATCACTTTGGATTCAGTTGAAAGCCCTTGCTGCAAATCCGAACCAGTCCAGAAACTTCTACCTGGACCATCCAATCCACTGGGTGTTCAGTCTGAACATCTCCAAGTACGACCGGGTCGGGTAGTCCGTTGACCCATTAGATGGTCCTGGATGGTCCAGGTCAATGTCATGCGTCCGGGAGCCCACACAGCTGGTACGGTGAAGAGGTAAGCACAGGTGCTTCATGATGCCCCAAATCTAAGACCGCAGAACATCTTCATTTCCGACCAAACCTTTCTTTTGCACGGATTTTTTTGAGAATGTGTTCACTCCGAATTCCTTAGTTTCCTGGAAAGCTTGCCAGTGCTTAGATTAGCTGCTAGTCGGTTGACCTCCAGTGATTTAGAAGTAAATCCATGTAAATCCCTCAGACATTGAGCAGGTTCACAAACGCAAGTCGAAGGAAAACACGACCATCACTGGTGACACCATGTGTACCGGTGACACCATTTGTGCTGTGAATTGTAAACTGATGGAAAGTGGCTTGGTCAATTCATGTCAATTCCAAAGAGTTGTCCCATGAAAGTTTGCTTGTGAACTTGCTTTGGCCATATACAACTTTCAGGTGGGTGAACATATATGTTTCCATCATTGTATTTGTGTGACCCTGCCAGCAACTCCAACCCCATCCCCAAAGGTCAAGGAGTCATCAAGAGCAAACAGTTCATCTTCTTCCCCGACACGTTCCACAACCAGACCATGCACGGCACATCCATGTCTGACCCGTCCATGTCAGATCCATGCTGCTTGCTGGTTCCTACGCACTTTGAAAAACCATTCATCCCACGTAAGGGTGGAACAATACACTAAAACTGAACATATCTGAAAATTAAACGCACTTCAACATCGAACTATATCGGAACATCTCTGAACCCACTACGTGCGGTGTCGCTCCATCGGCGCCTCGCTGCATTCAGCGCCTCCTGCAGCTCTTCCGCCTGCCGCTTCGCTTCGCGGTTAGAGCATGCGGTGAACCCCGGGAACCCAAGGCCTTCGAGCAGGTGATAGAAACCAAGGGCGCTTTTCAGTTTTTCAGGTACTACAATAGAAATCAATATTTAAAGTATAAAAGGACCAGGAACATATTTTTAGTAACCAGTAAATAACTTTTTTGGACTATTCGACCCACCCATCCACCTTCCTATTTTGGGATTACAAGATACATCAAGATACTAAAGCATCCATCGGAAGTTCCAGGTTGGGTCTATCCCATTACCAAGGGCCCTGTGGCCCCGTGGATGATGACGGTTGAAGGCCTTTGAGACGCACACTGGAGGTGAAAAACTGGCTTCACTTGCAGAAGCTTCCGTCATCCCTTCATATGATTGAAACCTGACGATAGACACCTTCAAAATCCTTCAGTACTCGTGGCTCGTCCTCCGGTCTTGGAAATTCCGATGCTTGAAGTGGGCCATTTCGACTTCGAGTTGCGCTTGCCGGTTAGGAACGTGCCAAAAAGAATCAAAAATACCCCTTCAGTGGCCCGGCAGAACTTCCGTTTCCCTGAATGGAACACTCAAGCCTCAAGCCCTTTCTGCGTGCACGCTTTTACTCCTTAGAAGGCGAAACGATTATCCTCTGCTTGGCCCAAGTCGTTTCAAAACATGTATACAAAATATCCAGCCAGTCAATGCTTTCAGGTCTTCTTCGTTCTTGGCGTTTAAGCTTCCAACCAACTAATTCCGGTTGCTCGATCAACCCCCACGACTTCTTGAAATGCTTACATTCTCCGTCCAAAACAACCAAACGCCTCCTCCCAAAAGCTCTAAGCTCGGAGAGAGCGACCCCTCCCACCTCACGACATCCAACATGGATCCCGGTGACCCGGAACAGAAGGAACGTCCATCTCTTCCCCTATAGGGATCTAGTCTAGTACCTTCTCAGGTGAGGACGGAGACACTGAGACATGTAGGTGCCAGGAGGGTACGACTGGATGACTAGGGTTCAACATTTTCGTGGGGTGTCATCAATAACTAGGTTTAAACAGTTTCACCGAACGAACTCCATCTGTTCGAGTGGGGTGCCACCAATCTTCCAAGGTGACCTGCAGGTGATCACGTATTTCCTGTGGCCCGCAAGACCTCCGGTGGTATGGGCGCCTGCAAATGAATCTCTGCCTTCAACAGCAACGCCGTGGCTTCCGTCCGCCCATCCTCCGCCTTGGAGATGGGATGATGGGATTTATATTCAGGATATGCTCCACGAGGCGCCACAAAAAAAGGCCCCACAAAATGTGAAAAACAAAAACGTCGTTTTCACGAAGGTTCAGGGTTGCTCACTCCAACCTCCCTGGCACAAAAAGGCTAAGAAGCGGTCCCACAAAAACCGGACAACGTGGATCTATGGATGTACTGAACTCTATCCCAACCCTAGGGATCTCTGGATCCGTTTTCGTACCGAACCTCAGGTTCGGTACAGCCGGACCCGACGGGCTGGCACCGACAAATAACAGTGTCGAACACATCACCGTACCGGAGAAGGTACGACTGGATCCCTAACCCTAGCGTTGTAATCTTCTGCATGGGGATTTGGCAACACACCAAAACCTACTGGAAAGTAAGTTAGGGTTCTTGCTCCTCCAATCTAAGCCACTGGATCTGATAGTTTACCAATCGGAGATTTAAGTCACCAAGGAGATATTGCTGAACACTGAGATCTCTAAATTTTCAACCATGACTTGGGTGGTGCAAATCCATTCATTAACATTTCACAACCAGTCGCGCAGCATGGATCCTCGCGCGCTGAGCTGGGCGATCCACCCCTGGCCCCTTCTTTGCGGCCCATACCTAAACACTTCATGTATGAAAAAGTTAGCTATTTATACATGGATATGGATAGGTCATGTTCATGGAAAAAAAGGTCACTCTTCCAGTTCCATTCCACTTTCTTTGGGCAGGATCCTTTTCCCTCGGAGTGACCAAAGGATCCCGTGCCTCGACCGCCAGAGCCATGGCATCCTCCAAGGTTTCGAGGATTTCGCTCTGCGGTCGACCTCGGTCGGACCGTAGGAGCCGTAGGAGCCTAGGGATCCAGTCATATCTTCAGTACGGTGAGGATGGAGACACTATTATTCTATAGGTTTGGAGGGTCCAGTCGTACCGAACCTGAGGTTCGGTACGACTGGATCCCTATAGGGGGAAGGCGAGGATTTCCCAGCCAAGGCCAACGCTGCAACTATTGACTGGTGGTTTGCCTATGTTTGGCTACAAGCCTCTTGCAATGTATAATGGGAAGAAATAGAATTGATTGCATATTGATTCACCCTTACGTGAAACCGGCACTTCAGGTTTTTGAGAACCAAGATTTTAGGACGTATCGGTTCACTCTGACCCAAACAATAATATGAAACGATCGATATACAATTAGAAGGACCTGCAGTTGGTTGTGTTCGGTTGCACTGTGTTCGGGTCACACCTTGGTCGTCCAAATGTGGCAGCATTTGGACGACCAAGGTGACTGGTGACACAAATCATGGTCCACTCTTAACCAAAATTAGTCCAGAAATCTCACTTGACCAATATGGAGAACCTCGATTTGGTCACTTGATGTGATGATGTGTCGCTGGGCTGAACTCTCCACCAGAGGTTATGTCAGTCGCACTCTTCTTCAGAGTAACAGAGTGAAGTGTTGGGACACGTCGAGTTTGAGCAGGAACTATATAGGAACTTGGATTTGTTCATTAATGTATATACATGTTCCCCAGGATAGAAAATACAATTATAAAGAATTAAATAACATAAACATGCTTATTAACATCACCTGATCCGCTAAAACCAGGGCAGGAACCCGAACCTCCCCACACGGTTCCGCTCCATTGGTTCCATCAGTTCCATCGGCTCAGATCGCTGCCGTTAAAGACGTGGATCTGAGCGATGACACACAGCGCGGCCCTGTGGTGCGGCGCCAAGTGCCGGGAGCCCACCAGTTCATCCGAAAACAAAACCCATCAGTTCACCGTGTTTGTGTAATTTTCTGGTTTAACGTGGATGACGAGACATTCCATGTGTGTGTGTGTGTTGTATATTTTTTTAAAGGAGGTTCTGGTAGAGGGTATCAACGGCATGCCATCTACCCTGAAACCACTGCAACGTGTTTCATTGTCTTGCATGTCACTGTCAATGTGTCCAACATTCACAACCCGACTTTGGATAATTGTGGTTGGTAGAGGTGATCAATGTGAATCCTTACCCATATTCTTTGCGGGACGCGTGCAAGACTTCTTGGTTCATACGCTTGCCCAAAAAGAACGGGCAAACAGGGACATCCACAAAAATGGGACTGAGAATGACTGAGAATATACCGAACTACCATGCTCGACCTATCATCCACCTGATGCGCTGAGAGGATAGAGTAGAAGGCCAAAAGCTTGGGCCATTCAATGCTTCTTTTTTGAAATCCCCAGGTTCGGTGGTAGGGGGTGCCAGGGAGTGTCCCACCAATGAACCTGAGGATATGGGCCAGGAGCCACCAAAGGGCTAACATGTCAAAACGGATCAAAACGGTATATGTTGATCATCCTCAAAACCTACTTTGGTTTCACAGGCTGGGTTCAGGTCCATTCCTGGATCCTCACAAGGTACGTTCAACGACGAATTCTTCGCCAAGCCACGCTTCCGCTTGCACATCCCCGACATCGTGTGCCGCCTCTTTGGCCTCCAAGCAGCAGGAGAGCAACACGCGATCTGAGGGCTGAGAATTCATGGTTGAATTGGACATTCATTGGTTTCATGGTACACCTTAACTGATTGAACTGCATTGCCACAAATAGAACCTTCTAAAATCGGATGTCCTTTGTAAAGACCACCATTTAATTATAACAACACAGGGAGGATGCACATGTTTTCTTTTGTGGTTTTCCTCTAGAGCTTTGAACACATTGTACGGATTTCCATGGACCGTTGTGTTTTCTTCGATTGGCAAGACCCCTGGTACGCGCCGTTGGATCAGACACCGACCCGTGAAAAACAAGGAGTTATATATCCGGAATGAACGAAAACAGCGTCCCAAAACAACGGCCTGAAGGGTAGGTCTCCGGACCGTGGGTCTTCCAGAGACATGACTCACATGACTTCCATCGTTAAGCGTTTCGCATGTCCAACGACCCGCATGACTTCCATTAGAGTGGCTCAGATTGAAGATCCATCCATCCACAGTGGGTCTTCCACTGTTCCCCTCATGCTTTCGCTCATCGTCGCCGTGTCGTCCACATGGGGAAAAATAAAAGGATCTTCACATGTCCCTCAAAGCGCCAGTGTCATTGATGTTAGGAAGCCCTTGGCTTGGGAGCTTTTCCTATATCCTGGTGTCACCCTGCGGTTTTACGTTTTTCATGGCGTGAGGCTCCCGTTTGCCATGCAACGTAAGCGCTTGAAGACTTGCCACTTCATGGAGCCGGTCCCTTCTTCCACTGAAAGTCAGTCGTTGACATTGATCCAAAACATCAGACTTGTTGTGACGACAATCCTGAACCTTCAATGAATCTAAAGATACACCCCGGGAAGAGACCCACATGGAATCTGATGGCATGGACCTTTGGAAGACATGCGGGGTTTTCGGGTTCCATGTGGGTATCTTCCAGGGAGTACTGTTATCCGGATGATGCATAGATTGCTGACCTGCTAACTGCTTGATTTCAACATTTGCAAGCACTTCTCATTGATTCATTGATTGATCAAATTCACAAAAGAAAGTGAATTACAACAGACATATACTGTCCATCAAACTGTTTGTGCATTCCCAGTCTGGACAGTCAATACATCGTTTATTAAAGAGACGTCCACGTCCCGGCACGGTCGTACGACTCTCGGTCCGTCGCGAGCCTGCTTGGAGACTGTGGCAGCACGGCTCAGGTCCTCACCACGGCGGTTGGAGGCTTCACAGGCAAGGGACGATGGAGTTGGACATGCCACGTGGAACGTGGGGAGGGCGTGTGGAGGGCGTGTGTATCATTGGAGAGGGGGCCTCTGTCCGTGCGTGGTTTGACCATGCGACTCACGAGGCACCTTGCGATCCCATGTCCAAACTGGGAGTCACTTGAACTGATCGATACAGTCATTAGTCAACACATGTCGAAACATATTGACAAGGTTTCTTTGGTCAAAACTGTTGCAGTACTTGGATATGATGTTCTTGTGAGTGTTGCATCTCGTTTCTCGCTCATCCTTTTGGGTGCCTCTCTGTGCGGCTTAAGCCAAGACACGAGGAGGTGACGGATGAAAATACTTAAGACTCTGAATCTTGGGAGTGGGCAGCTGCATGGTCAATCATACATACTACAATATATATACCTGGAGTCTCCCTCAGGCCTCTTATGTTAGGCCGGGCCTTAAAAAAATGTTAAGGACCTTTTTATGTTGTTGAGGACCTTTTTACAATATAGTTGCCTGGCCCAAAATAAAGACCTCAGGGAGACTCCATGAGAGATTTCAGTGTGTCACGAGCGGTGGCTCAAACATGAAGCCCATGCTTGTGGTCCCCGTGGTGCCGTGGAGGAGGTGCGCCCTCCTCTCTCTCTCTCTCTCACACTCTTCTCTCATGTGCAGTGCAGTGTTTATTGATCATTGTTGTGCAGTGTGCAATTGATCTCCTCTCTCTCTCCCTCGTATTGCCTCAGTGCATCTCAGTGCTCAAGTCACGAGATTTGCGTTCTCTCGGTCAATGACCATGCATGAATGCCACATTGCAAACGGTGATTTGTGGGGTTGAACCGGACTGTGGCAACCACGGTTTGTCTTCTTCTGGCGACTTGTATGGGAAGGGCAAACGCGTTTTTGGGTGTCCGAGGACCTTTTTAGTTTCCAACCCAAACCGGGTGCGTCCGAGAAACGTATTTCCACGACCGAAACGCGTATTTCGGCGACCGAAGCGGATGCGTCCGACCCGTCCGACCCCCGTCCGTGCGTTTTTTAAATTTTGCTACTTTTTTGGGGTTTTGGATTTTTTTGGGTGCCCCGGTCAAGCCTCAAACTTGGATAGATTGAGTTCCCTGTTGGTCTACGAAATGGTCTTGTAATGTGCGGGGTGGATGGTTCAAGGGAATGGCTGATGAATGTATAGTACATGAACACTTGCTTGCATGGAGCATGCATCGGACTCTCGGCGCGTGTCTCTGCTATAGGTTTTGTGGCTGGAAGCCCCCATGCTTTCTAGTGGTTGGGTTTGGCAATGGCAAAACGTGTGCGGTCCCTGGCGTCGGTCTTGTGGGATTCAGAGTGTACAGAATCGAGGAAACTAAGGCTGATTGGGCCATCTGCAGGTTACCATCAACAACCATGATCCATGTATCAGGTACCTTTTCTGACAGGTTGCTCCTTTTCTTTTCAATGGAGCCCTTTAAAAAGTCCTTTTCAGTCCTTTTCTAAATACGCAAAAAAAGGCCAGAGGAGACTCCAGGTATATAATATATATATATATAGACATGACCTCCTTCATGATAGGAATGTTGGCCTTATTTTGGATCGTTGATCCTCCAAAATCAGGTCACTCAGGTTCTATACATACTATATAACCCCGCAGGGAACGCTTTGAAAGAGCCTGACTCCCGGAACGTTATGTGCTAGAAAATAGGTTTCACCGAACTGTCCATCAAATCTCCAAAAAATGTTATTAAAAAAGCCGGACTCCCTCAGTTTTGCTGGTAAAAAAGATGTTAACCTTTTCTCATCTGTTGTTCATCTGTTCATATTAGAAGTCAATGCCGTCAATGCCCCAAAAAAAAGTTGACCTGCGTACTTTTGGGGTGCTTACTAGCTCTGGCCCACAACCGGTCCTGCAATCCGGTGCCCCATGCTTCGATGTTCTCGAGCTTCGTCAAACACCAAGAGCCCTTAAAAGCCCCAAGTCCATATGGCAGCGGATAAAACATGGTTGGACAAAAAGAAAAAGGAAACACTCCCTGGAACTAACATGGAAGTGGAGAATGGCCCTTTGGAAGACAATTTTTCCACTACAAACAGGTGGTTTTCCACTTCCATGTTAGTTCCAAGGAGTGTAGGTTGACCTCCCTAATCTATTCTGAGATCACTGTGGGCCACCTGGAGGAACTCACCCTGATAAGACCGACTAGTCAGGTCGTCTCTTCTATTCAATTTGGGTGGGAAAAACCAGGGTGTCCCACCTTCTGAGTAGGTCAACCGGTCGGTCTCCTTGTGCCCTCCTCGGCCACTGCTTCCCTTCCCACGAGGTTCCTCCCAGGGCAGTGGCGCTTTGGCATTGCCTTTGCTTCGCGCTCGCAGTTGTTTGGTGCCTAGGCGTCTGCGCAGTGGAAAACAGCAGCAAGCCGTATACAGCGGAGTGAGGAGTAATCAGGGGCCCCACAAATAACCACCAAAAACATTGATTTCCCTGCCAAAATATGGTTTTTGTATGTTTTTGTATTAACCAGTATGTTTCATGGGTTTGAGGGCTGCTGGTATGTAGATACAGCCTTCCACCATCCAGTCCTTCTGCGATTCGTAGCCTTCGGATCGAGTCTGAGGGTGAAGGCCAAAGGACACTCCCAGACCCATCCATGGCACTCCTACATTGAAACCACCAACCACCCCAATGCATTGACCCCTCCAACAACCCCAATGTAGTAAAACAAGCCAGCATTGACCCCTCCAACAACCCCAATGTAGTCCGCCGACCCCTGCCTAGCTGACGCCTAGGCGGGGCGGCGCCGGGGACACCGCAGGGTGAAACAGTTGCCCAGGCCAAGCAGATCCAGAGCGTTTCGCCGTGGCGTCGCTGCCTTTCTCTGCCGAAGGAGATTCAGAGTGTGTCGACGGTGCCGTTTCTGGGTGTGGCCGTCGGTTGCATTCTGCCTTATACGCACGCCTCTGACTCAGCTGCCAGGCAACTGGGCAGGCCAGGCGACGTTGGGCGCCGCTGCCTTTCCAGGCGACGTTGGGCATTTTGGCTGGCTGCGGCTCGGCCTGCGCCTCTCTGCTGCAAGGTCCCGAAGGCGCATTTTGGTCGGCCTACACCTCTTTTCTTCAGGGTCCCGAAGGCGAAGTGCCAGGCAACGTCAGGCACTTTAGCTGGCTGCGGCTCGCCTCTTTTTGGTGTGGAAATAGATGGTGGTTGGCAGCCCTCAAACGCTCCCCCCGCAGCCTTTGGCCCACTCCTGCACCGCAGCCTTGCCTGGCAGAGCCGGTGCACGTGCTGTAAGGTCCCGAAGGCGCATGCACGAGCTCCAATACCGGGCTGTGGTGTTGCAGCTTTGCATGTGCTTCCTGGTCGGTGAGGCAGTCCATGGACCGCACCCAGTAATTCACGTTCTCTTGGGAACCCCAAATAAGACACTCAAACTCGAACTGTTGGGTCAAAGCCCATAACTCCACGCCAGCAGAAGCGTGGTGGATGGAGTCTAACATGGCAGGCTGGGGCAATAATGCATGGAGCTTACTCAATAAGACTACTTCGGTCGTATTCAAGGCTGCAGTCTCGACGGCAGTCGGCTGTTGTCGGAGGAAGTGCTCGTGCAGGCGCAATTCGTCTGCGTTGAACGGCACACACGCGGTTGCAACTGCGTCTGCTTGAGGCCCGTGCTGGGCAGCCAACAACCACTCAATGGCTTGCAAGTAGATTTCGGCGGCTGCGCTGCGATCCCAGTTCGTCCCTCCTTTGAAGTACTTGCTCACGGTGTAGAAGAAACACCAGCCGTCCCCCGGCACGTGTACAACGTTCGACTGTATTCGAGCTTGCAATGCCTCGGCTGCTGGGGTCGCTGCCGCCTCTTTCTCACGTGGCGCTGCTATCACTCGGTCCGGGGGACTCGGCGACACAGTGCCATCCTCCACATGGTGTGCTGGCTGCCGTCTTTTGCGAAGGCGTGCTGGAGGATTGCCGTTCGCGGCATGCTGCTTTCGATTTCGTACCCTTCGTGGTAGGTACCATCGGCTTTGGCCACAGAATTAATGCATCCCGAGTGCTCGTGCGTGGAAAGGGATGGCCTCTGCACCCGCAGACTAACAACCAGATCAAGCCACACACGTCGCGCGCTGTTGGCTGCCTTGTCCACACGTTTTGCCGGCGGTGTCCTTGGTAAGACCTTCCGCCTGCGGAGCGACCCATTCGGCGCCGTCTTTGCTTCGGAAATCTTTCTCCCAGGTCCCGCCGTGCTTGCAGGCTGAAGACACAGCCGCAGAGATTGAAGTAAAATAACAGATCCAGTTGCTTTGCATAGCTACACCCAATGGCACAGCTGAGCTCCCATTTCTGCCCTCCGCTGACTTCCGTGCTCACGGCGTAGAACAAACACCTGCCCTCACCCGGCACTAGCACGTAGTAGGCCTGTATTTGGGTTGCTGCGCCGCGGCCTCATCCACTTTGCGTGCTAGCTAGCTGCCGTTTCTTTCCAGGTCGTGCTGGCGGCTTGCCGTACACGGCGTGCAGCTTTCGATGGCGTCGTTTTCGTGCTTGGTACCCTCGGCCGTGGACAGAGAATGCATCCCGATAGCTCACTGGTGGCACGGAGGAGCCTTGACATCCGCAGAGAAACAACCAGATCCAGCCACACACTTCCAGTGTTGTTCGCAGCCTCTTCCATGCCTTGTGCCGGCGATGTCCTTTGCAACGCCTTCCGCCTGCGAAGCGACTCTTTCGAACCCAGCCTTGCTTGGGCAACCTTGCTCGCAAGGCCCGCCGTGCTTGCAGGCTGAAGACACAACCGAAGAGATTGAAGCCAAATAACGGATCCAGTTGCTTTGCAGAGCTACACAAAATAGCACCGCTGATTGCAAGAAGCCAGGTGCATAGGAGCCAGCGACCTGGCAGATTCCGCGTCCAATGAGTGTGCATCTACCCCCCGGGCTCACGCCGCTCACTCTGGAACGGTGCAGAAACGAAAAAGGTTTGGAGGAGACTTTTTTTTGTTCTATCACATCTGCTTGCTGCAGCTGGGTTGCACCGAAGTGTACCTACACCTCTGTGTGGCTCCTGTATGCGCGTGTCCCGACTGCTGCGGTCTTCTGTGCAATTTGTCTTGTGCGTACGACTTTGCTTGCTAGAGCCGTCTGCACGATGTCGTGTTCTCAACTTGCGCCGTCTCTCACCAAAGCCACGTTCCCCGGACGTAGCGAATGCGAAAGCGACTGCGAGCGAGCGCGCGAGCGCGAAACATGCACCGAACGGCAGTAACAAGACAGAGCCACACTCTACGGCCCGGTAGACCTCGTGCTCGAGCGATCGCGAAACACACGGCCAGACATAAAGCCAGAAAATAGTCTGACGGACACGGGAACGGCTGCCAACACACCGCTCGCGACGCGCCCAGACGTCGATAGCGAGCATACAAGGAGAAGAGTTGGCACCCATCCCGTGCACGCCTCTGTTTTGGGACGGTCTGTGTGTCTGCCTGTGCTTGACTCGGTCTTGGTGCACCATGTGTTCTTCGTTTGCTTTGGGCGCATGTCTCGGGCGTAGCCTGTCCTGGCGCGAGAAACTCTTTCGTGTGTGGCACAGCGCGCGCGCGGCTGCTTGCAGGCTACCACGTACACACTTTGCAAGCATGTAGGCTAAGACTGTACGCGTCGCAAAAAAGAAAAAGTGACTAAGAAAAACAACAACCGACTTGCGGACAATGTCTGTGAGGGCGGAGCGACTTCTTCGTGTCACCACCAGGGCTGTGGCTAGCTGGCATGAGCGACGCTCTTGTTGCCAGCTGACAGCTGCCGCCTCTCATCATCCGTCGAGCTCCATGTGCCTCTTCTCTCTCCGACGGCTCTCCCGACTTTTGGCTGCTAGGTGCAGCCAGAGCAGTCAGCCCCCGTCACTGGGACGGATGCTGCCGGCTGTCAGGCGTAAGCCTTTAAATTATATAGGCCTTACATGGATGGTCTGGGACTGAACATTTTGGGACAACGGACGACAAACATGACTATTGTTTGACATGAGTTACTGCCGACGTCGACAACCCATCATACGGT
Source organism: Durusdinium trenchii (assembly GCA_963970005.1). NCBI lineage: Eukaryota > Dinophyceae > Suessiales > Symbiodiniaceae > Durusdinium > Durusdinium trenchii. Next base: position 69,488 of record CAXAMN010002625.1, read on the forward strand.
TTGAATCCCTATTAAAGGATGTATTGGGGGGGGGGATGGCCACTGCTCACATGACAAGTCCCAGCAGTCTACCATTCTGTCCATGAGCATTGGCTTTTCGTCCAGTTGCCAGTTGAGAAACTGGTTCAGCCATGCAAATGCTCACCAGAACAACATGTTGTACTGAGAATACTACTGGATTCCTCGCTTTCCCGGTCAAACTGTACAGCTTGCGGTTCACGACAGAAGTGAGCAGTTTGCACAAGAAGCAATGGCAATGGCAGGGACCATAAGTTGTTCTCAAACATTGCTTGAAAGGTATGCCTTCAACATGCGTGATTTTGCTTTCCACGCGAAAGAGATTAAATCCCAAAGGCCGAATGTCGAAGCATCTGGTTCAAACACAAGCTTGGGTCGGGCATCTAGCATCCTATCTTCAACGGAGTTGACGTTGAACCGATTGGAACCGTAGGCGTTGGATGCATAAAAAAAAGGTTCAAAATAGGCCTCAAGAAGGTTCAAACCGTACTGTGGCTTGATGTTTTCAAACAAGGTCACCTCACCTCGTCACCTCGTCCGGTGGCGTCGCTTGCCGAAACGACATGGGGCCCGGCTTTGCTCCTGCTGCTTCTTCAGGAGTTTGCTCCGACACTCTGCCTCATGGCGTCATTGTTCTTGGAATCCTTTATTCAACAATCGCGGAGAATTCAGCGGGGTGTGTGCTTGGGTAGGACACTGGGTTTGGTTGATTTTAGTGTAGCTGAATGGGAACAATGGTTGAATTGGTTCTATGGATGTTTTGTATGGGGTTCATTCGTCAAACTGTATGGCAGTCACCTCATGTACATGCCACATGTCTTCTTCTGTGGGAAATCCAACCAACGCATAGTATGGCCGCAAGCCAAACCATCATTTTTTGGACAAACTACATACCCCAAACACGACCCATGGGATTGACATATTGACCGATCAGTTTGGGTGATTGATTGCAGGGGTGCACGTAGGTAATTGTAATTGCAAGGAAGATGAACATAAATGCCCCCGTGAGTTAGCCAGGAAAGGTTGCGCTGACCTCCAGACTCCAGAGGCCTACAAACTCACAAGGGTGTGAAAACCGAGTCTCTACAAAATGCCACGCGGAAGGGCACTCTAGATTAATCAAGATCAGATTAATCAACAAAAGAAACATGATTGGGCAACTTGTCCAGGCAACATGTTTTTGTGCTTCCAAGCAAGAGTAGCCATGGAAACATATTTTACATTAAAATTAAGCATGATGAATCTACCGTAGATTATTCTGATTATTCTATGTTTTTAGAGCGCAGCTGACAGACGCGGCCAACACAAGGCGTCTCATGCCACGCAAGCAGCAAAGCCGGTGGTCATCTGTGGGCGTCGTCAGATTAGTGGGAAAGCCACCGTTCACAACAAGCCTGTCCCGTAGAAAAAGGAGGTTCGCAGCCCCTGCACCACGATTCTGATTATAGAAAGTGATTCTGAAACATTTCTGTTCATTTTCTAGGACTGCGCCACTAGAAAATTAAGGTGTGTAAGTTCAAAGGTTGTACCCCCAAATGCCCCCAACATGTCCCTGCAACCGGGCCCAGGAAAGCAAGAGCTGGGATTCTAGTCCAAAACAACGTCCTGGCAAGAGACCCCTTCATGGTGATGGTGTTGCTGGTGATGGTGCTAGTGATGGTGGTGGTGAAAGTGGTGATGGTGATGGTTGGTGATGGTTGTGGTGGCGGTGATAATGGTGGTGGCGGTGGTGGTGGTGATGGTGATGGTGGTGGTGAAGGTGATGGTGGTGGTGATGGCGGTGGGTGGTGATGATGGTGGTGGTGGCGCTGTTAGGCGCATATCCCCACAGGGAGAAACTTTGAAATCAATAGCTATGAATAAGGGGGCGCCCTACAGGGAGAAACCCCGAAATCAACAGCTATATATGTATATATATATATATGAAGGGGACACACCCGCACAGAGAGAAAGCATCAAGAACAAGATTGTCCTAAGTCCAATGAAAAACAATGCCTGTGACACAGGAGGCTTTGACAGGACTGGAAACAAGCAATTCATGGTTGTGTGCGAGTGTGTCCGTGGATGTGTTTGCCATGGGTCTTATAAACCCTTGAGGCATCCGTGCGCAGAAGAGCGCCAGGATTCGAAGATGAGGGATTCCGCATGTTGTCACAACCCGGTTCATGCAAATTACATCATTACTGTGAGCACAGATCACCGAGGATTGTAAGGATGCTCCATCAAAGAATCAACCGCTCCGCTGGTGATGTTGGTGCTGGTGCACGGGCTGGTGCCACTCAAGCCTCACATTGTCCAGTTGGTCCATCCCCAGGCATTTGCGGTACTCGCACATCACATGCTCCACCGCTGCACCAAACACGGTCTCCACTGGTGGCTCAGCTCATGCCTCCCGCTTCAAAGCTGATCCAAAACGCCCGGCCCAAGGGCGTTATAAACCGTGGCAGCTGAAAGGGTCTGGCAGGCAGGCCTTCGCCTTGGGTGGAAAAACATGTTTTCAAGGTTACCAGCCGCGAACGCGAAGGTGTCAGGCAATGATTCGCCTGGGAACACTGGCGCAGCGCGCGGAGGAGCTCAGTGGCGCCCGAGCGTGGCGCGGCCGCGCCTGGAGCCCGGAGGCGCGGTGCTTTCTAACTGCGTATTTATTTGATAAGTGTGTATTCATACACACAATAACATGTGCACGCGCAGGTTTTCAAAATTAAGCTATATGCAGTTGCCAAAATCGAAAAACTTTGAAAGCCGTTTCTACTTTTCCTGCTTAATTACAAGCGCCTTGAAAAACCTATGCGCCGCCCGATATACCTACATAAACTTTTCAGTTGAAGATACGTAGACCGCAAGTATAGGTTGACTATGACTAAGTTGCAGAAAGTTGGATTGTTTCCATCAACCACACGCCGCGTTCATCGCAAAGCCACCCGCGCAAAAAGAACGCGTTCACAAGTCAATGGGCATCCTTGTGTAGCCTTGCATTGAAACCTCGGCCCTGGCTTGCCAAGGTTGCGCTTCCAACTTTGGGGGAACGTTGCCTCCGACAAGAAAGTATTGTAGGGAGAGTTTAACGAATACTTCTTGCAAACATGGGTATACAGCCCGCAACATCTCGAGGATATAGAATGTCCAAGGCGTGGAGCAAAGCAGAGCCCCGGGCGCATGACTCTGGAGGCACGGGGCATTGGCCCCAAGAACAACTGGAGGCAAGCTTCTTCTGGGGCGCAGAACAAAGAAATAATAGCTTTGGGTTCAACGCCAAGTTTCTTCTGACAAACATTGCTGCAAAATGCTGGCGATTGTTGTCCTCCGAATCATATTCGCCGAACAAGCCTGGCTCGTTGAGCCAGAACTGGGACTTCTGGACTTTGCGCAGGTTTGCTCTTGACCAACTTTTGGGCAACAGGCACGGCGCCTGATCCCACCTCCAGAAGAATTCCACTACATTGACCTACGGTTTGCAGTGCCCTGAGCCTTCCTATAGTCCTGCAAGACGTACTCGTACCACTGCGGCTAATTATTCCTGGCCACCAACGGTCAAATGAAATGCATGTGCCAAACGACGCCCGTGAGACGGCATGTCAAGGAGGCCATGCGAGAGCGAGTGACATCACAGGTGTGCGCGGCGTGGGTCTAAAAGCCCCTAGTGTAGCGGCAATGGACCGACTCACTCTGTAGTTGCAAACTTGCGCCAGTTCATCAGTGGCAACAAATGAGAAACAAAACATGAGGGCAATCTCTCATTCAATCGCAATCGTTCATTTTGAGGGAATTCTGGCCCTTGAAATGCTTGATGAGCCGTGCTGGCGTGCTGGTAGCAAGCCCTGCTTTGCCAATCCAAGTACTTGGTGGTTCCTTCTTACTTGTGGCACTTGCAACTTATTTAAGAAACTTATAGGACTTAAGCAAGTTGTAAGTAGTACTTAGGGAACTTAGGTTTTATTAGTTTATTATTTATAACCGTAAGTTGTATAAATTACTTGTAACTAACTTATAAGTTCTGTAAGTTCCTGGACGCCCAAAAGTATAGTCTCAATCAACCTGATAAAAATCGTTTTCATTTTGCAAACTTTCTATTATGTGAGCGGTCCTGCAGGCGGCTCATTGAGCCGCCAAGCATTGGAAGACAATAGTCACTTGGCGGGGCGGCTCAGGGAGCGAAAAAAAGTTCTTCGCACAGGCTGGTCATGTCTACCAAAACTATTCTTGTTCTTTGAGCTTCAATGGCAACTGATGTTCAATGATTGTTTTTTCAACTTGATTCAGCTCAACCAATTGAAAAATATACAGGGGTTACATATAGGTTGGCTGGTGGTCAATTGGGGGTTAGATCTAGGTTGGCTGGCGGCCCATTGGGCCGCCCAGATGTGTTGGCTGGCGGCCCCAGTGGAAAATACCCTATACTCTAGACCTTATGCAAAGGGCCCTGTACCAAAAGTACTTGTCCTTGAAAAGCAATGCATCAAACATGAACTTTGATTCATTTGCCATTGAGCCATTCAAAACAGAACTACCATAGCTCCACCTGGTATATCTAAATATTCCGGTTGCTGACCAACAACTTTCAAACACATAAAATCTGACTAGCCGATTGTTTTCACATGTCACGAAATCACAAATGTATAAAAATGTATAAACATGTATAAAAATGTATAAATCAATGCGGACAAAAATTTATAAATGTATAAATCAACAAATTATCAATTTATACATGTATAAATCACATCATTTTCAATTATACATGTATAAATTGATAACGGAATCGATTTATACATGTATAAACATGTATAAAAATGTATAAATTCAATTTCTGAAGTTTAAACATTTTGCTTGTCATGCGATAAGATTTTATCAAATAGGATTCATTTCTCAGAGTTGCCAACCCCACCACCTCATGAGTTTAGACATTTCCTGACTCCCTGATTTTTGTAAAAAAATCCAGGAGTAAGGATTAAGTTTTGCAACAATGTTTTTTGTTTGCTGGCGTTTGCTGGCTCCAAGTGTGTGCTGCTCACGCGTCCTCAGCTGCCGGTACTGCTGAACATGGAGCTTGTGCAAAAAAAGTATAAATATTCTTGGCTTAGTGCGTGAGACCCGACCTGCTGCTCAATGAGCCGCAGGTCTATTTTTGAAACAAGAGCGACACCCATCATTAGCCATGATCAAGATGGCACGCGGTATATATATATATATATACATATTTTTGCATGAGACACAACCTGCGGCTCAATGAGCCGCTTGTTTTATTTATACAGGAGCAACATCCATCATGAATCAGCCATGACCATGACAAGACGGCGTGCGGCTCAGTGAGCTGCGTGATGAACATGCGATCGGAGCATGAACTCGATTTCAAGTTTAAGAAACAAAGTGCAAAAAGATAAGACACGATTTAATCAGTTTTTGTATAAATGAAAAAACTTGAACTTGGATATCTCAAAAAGTTAAGTTCCCTAAGTTAGTTATAACTTATTTTTGACTAATTTTTGATAATCTAGATATAGAACTTTAGAAATTTCTAACTTTTGCTAACTAACTTGCAAGTGCCACATCTTAACATAAAAACTTGTGCTAGTTACAGAACTTGTAACCCCTTCGTAACTTAAGTTACCAACCACCTACAAGATACTTACAAGTTCCCTAGCCAAAACGGAACCACCAAGTATGTCAATCACAACTAGAAATCCGACGATCCACAAGTGGTAACCAGACCCAGAAACCGTCAGTGAAATGCCGAAAAAAATCAACTAGACGACGGGTGGCCCGAGAGCGAGACATGTGATTGTCCAGTACTGTGGAAAAGACATCGATGAAGAAAGAAAGGATGGACGTGAAGGAGTGACAGTGTGGATGTGCAGGTGTCATATAGATGTGTAGATGTATGGAGGTGGAGAGGTAGATGTATGGATGCGAGCGTGCGAAGACGTAAATGGACAAAGGCGAGAGAAAAGATATATCTTAGGTTCGTCAGAAGTCAGTCGCTCTTCAAACGGCTGAAGACAAGTCAGTCGCATTTCAAGACAAAAACGAAGTCAACCGTCAGCAGGTCGAAGCGCACACAAAATGGAGTTGTGTGCGCTTCATCCTGGTCCCAAAAACAAGCGGCGAGTAGAGATCCTGCGAGCAGAGGCTCAAAGCAAATCAGTTTGACTTCAAGTATCAGACACAGAGAAAGCACGCAGTAACGGTGCTTCCAGTCATCATCTCCACTCTCGCGGATAGGCCCTTCAAAGCACCAACAGTGCGACCTGGGTGCAAACGACATTACGATCAGGACAAGTGACTCCTGCGTTCCAACAGTGCATCGATTGTCGCGCAGGTGAAGTAGACACATATCAACGTCACGTCCCTTTCTCCGGCAGTTGCGGATCCCGTCGTCTAAGCGATGATGTCGCAGTTTCGTCCCGAACAGTCTCGACGGACGACCCGCGACACAAACTAGTCTCGGTGTGCTGCGCTGAAGTCTCTCTGCCATTCCGCGCGCAAACCTTCCAGGTGCCACAACGCTTCCAAGACATAGGGTCGATTGCGCCAAGGACGCAACGCTGGTCTTTTTTGAAGTAGCAACTGCACGGCTTCCAGTGCGGAGTGCTCGTACGCGACAACGAGCCAAGCGCACAAAACCCCCGCGCTCCGATTGATGCCACCAAAGCAGTGAAAGAGCACGTGCATGGATTTGTCCCCGGCGACCGCCAGCATGGACTGTTTCCATAACTGGCTGCAAACGATTTTCCACTGTCGCGGACAGGAAGCCACCAAGTCCGGAATCTGCTCAAGCCAACGCCTTGTCGACTTCAATGTCGTGTCCTCCATCTGACGCTGGATGTGAAAGACATCTTGTTCTTGAAAGTATTTCGTCCAGTCGGTATATCTTGAGCAGCTCTACCGCTCCTAACTCTTGCAAACCTCCACGCATCCATTCCGCTCCCTGGTTCACAGCCTTGTTGCGAAACTCTTCCCATCGAGCTTCCGCTACCGACCTTGAACACGAGCTCGCCTGCAAGTATGCATCGGCTTACACAGGGACAACACAATCCCCATGAGCGCAATATACCATGTAACCTTGGAAGCATATACCTATCCATATCCAAAACACAGCGCTTGCGCCTGCCCTGTTGGTGCCAAGGCTTCCATCAATGCAGAGCGCAGTTGCGCAACCGACAGCCATCTGTCGCCTATCTCATGCTTCCGCCAACCGCCAAGCTGCGCAGCTCATCCCATCCCAACTCTTGTAAACGTCCACGAAGCCATTCCGCTCCCTGGTTCCTGGCATTGTTGCGGAACTCTTCCCATCGCAGACCCTGTGACGCGTGCGGCAACTGCTCCATTATCGCGGACAATCCCTTCTAATAACAGAACAGTCGCCGTGCTACAACGCCGCGCGTCCCGGGTACGCGACTCGAGCCAAAAGCTTGTTCCGCAAGCATGTTCTGCTAGCAACCTGTACCCATTCAAACTTACAATGCCTTCCCTAGCTCAGCGCAAACGTCCAAGCTCCAGACACTCCGACCACCGAGTTCATCCTCCATCCATCCGCCACCGACACCTAAAGGTATTGTTTGCGTCATCACTGTTCTAATATCGTTGAACACATATATCATCTAAATTCTGTATAGCAACCTGTACCCATTCAAGCTTGCAATGTCTTCACTAGTCACTAGCTCCATGCAAACATCCAAGCTCCAGACACTCCGACCACGGAGTTCATCCTCCATCCATCCGCCACCGACACCTAAAGGCATTGTTTGCGTAATCACTATTCGAATGTCGTCGAAAACATATATCATCCAAATTCTGTCTAGCCTTGCAGCACTGACTCCACGTAAGGCTCCAACCACAACGGTGACGTCATCGCTCGACGCAGGTCCAGGCTCAAACTCTTCAAGTGCTCCACAGAACATCGTGAAAGAACCCCTCAAACATGCGAGACAGGAGATTTTCGAGCAATTCCGTATAAAGAAAGAAGGAGAGGGCGGATGTGAAGGAGTGACTATGTGGATGCGCAGGTGTGATCGAGCTACGCCGATGTGTGGGAGTGTGGGGGGTTGAGAGGGAGATCTGCGGTGTTTCGTACGAGACTTCTTCCACAAATGAAGCACCAATTCTCCAAGTTCTCATCTTCCAGCTCGCCAGATACTCCGCGTACTAAAGTTGTACTACAAAGTCGTCAGCTCTCAGCTTCCAGCTCCCCACCTACTCCGCGTACTGCAGTTGTACTACAAAGTCGTCAGTTCTCATCTTCCAGCTCCCCAGATACCCCGCGTACTAAAGTTGTACTACAACTTCGCCAGTTCTCATCTTCCAGCTCCCCACCTACTCCGCGTACTACAGTTGTACTACAAAGTCGCCAGTTCTCCTCTTCCAGCTCCCCAGCTACCACCCGTACTAAAGTTGTACTACAACTTCGCCAGTTCTCATCTTCCAGCTCCCCAGATGCTCCGCGTACTAAAGTTATACTACAGAGTCGCCAGTTCTCAGCTTCCAGCTCCACAGATTGCTCCGCGTACTAAAGTTGTACTAGAAAGTCGCCAGTTCTCATCTCCAGCTCCCCAGAGACTCCGCGCACTCAAGTTGTACTACAAAGTCGCCAGTTCTCAGCTTCCAGCTCCACAGATTGCTCTTCGTAACAAAGTCGCCAGTTCTCAGCTTCCTGCCTGCATTTCGCGCACTCGACATGCACGATCGCACTCTCGCCTGCATTTCGTGCACTCGACACGCGCGACATCTCCGCAGAGGGTTGCGCCGGACCGGGCCAAATCGCACTCTCGCCTGCATTTCGCGCACTCGACACGCACGATCTCCGCAGAGGCTTGCCCGCGACCGGGACAAATCGCACTCTCGCCTTGATTTCGCGCACTCGACACGCACGATCTCCGCAGAGGGTTGCCCACGGCAGAGACAAATCGCACTCTCGCCTGCATTTC
>CAXAMN010002625.1:89106-135093 GCA_963970005.1 Durusdinium trenchii
TGGTGTATGATGAGTGGTGTATGATGAGTGGTGTATGATGAGTGGTGGTTGAACAGCTGTTGAATGTCCGTAACATGGAAGTTTTGCACACTAAACTTCCTTTGACTATATTTACCCTGAATCCTCGATAAATAAGTCAAACACGCAGAGTCTGGCAATAGTTCAATCGTCGGTCTTTCTGCTATGAATTTCGTGGCCAGGGTCTCCATGTGAATGCTGTGTTTCTCGATTTGTTGGGGAGAGGGAATGCTGTGCAATATTGTGCACCATCACCACCACCACCTGGACCACCACCGCCGCCGCCGCCAGCACAAGCATCACCATCATCACCACCGTCTTCACCACCGTCTTCACCACCAGCACCACCATCACCATCATGAGAACCATCACCACCGCTAGTCTCTCTAGCCCTTCTACACCTCTAGATCCTACACTCTAGACCTTTTGACATACTGCCTCTAGACCCTAGACTCTAGACCCTAGACCTTTTGACATACTGTTTGGGGTCTCTTGCCAGGATAACTTTGGGGAAGGGTGCCATCAAACCTCTGAAACCGAAAAAACGCATCACCCCACCCTTGAGCCCTGCACTTGGACCAGGTTGACCCGACAGATCCAGCGCTCGGCTCCCCGGCAGATCCTGCGCTCGCTCCGCTACGTGCAAGGCCTCTCCGGCTCCCACGGAGACGCGCGTGATATGTCGTGCGCAAACCGAAAACGCGCTGTCCGTCCCCTCCAGCGATGTTACCGGGACTGGTTGGAAGTGAAGGAGGGGGTGCATGTTTGTCTAGTCTCCCAGGCTTGGGCAGGTCCTTCTTCGCCGAGTGGGATCTGTCTCCCCTTGGTTGGATTGGAGGAGCTTAATGCGCTTTACGTCTGTGCTATAGATCACCCCTGCACCTCTTCCCGGACTTGTTTACTATATCCATTGTTCTCAGCACTTACACTCGGGTTGTGGGGCAAAGCCTTTTACCAGCTCATCGGCCCAAGGCTGGGCAGTTCTCTTACAATTTGGGAAGCTGAAGGAGACCCCGAATGCCAAGCCTACCGCTCGGAGACTTTGTGGATCAAAGCGCTTGCTCACCTGACCGACTCACCGATAAAAACCACCCCTTTGTTCAATGTGGATCTCTGCCGTAACTATTAAAATTTGATTTTGGGTCCGTCTCTGGCAGGACCCGGGAAGTAGGCGAAATGCATATGTCAATGTGACTTTCCTTGACTTGCAGTCACACAAGATGACTGTCAAAATGTTTTTAGCAAGTCATAAAGGCCCTTCCTTGACTGTACTAAGGCGATGTGTCGTCTTTGAGGTGGCAGGTTACCTTGGCCTTCGTTGATCATGAACCTATGCTGGGTTTCCAACCGCCCATCTTGACACTTCCGGTCATGGCAGTTGCGGAAGCACACCACATGAGGCTTGATATTTTTTATTTTTAACTCCTGGTCTTTGGACTATGGACCAAGACAATTTGCCTCAAAAGGTTTGGAGTGGCTCGCAACCCATGTGGTTTTGTGGGTTTCTTGCTAAGTTTTTTCTGCGGTACTGTGTTTCACAAATCCATCAACCACACAGTCCGGACCCACATACTCCTGGTGAACCACTTACAAACATCCACATACACGACACTGTGTATATGGTATAGCGGTGTAGTATTATATACCTTCAGTCTTGGTATTTGGAGATGGGAAAGGTTTCTTCAGGTCAAACCAAGCTACTGACTGAGGGCTCAAAAATTGTCAAAATTTTCAGTTTCCCCAGCGTGATGACAGGGACGGGTTCTGCCGACTCATCCAATACCACACACAACCAACCATTCCATGCCAGGTCAACCACCCAAGTGATCAGTCTCTATGCCAGTCTGATTGAGTGTCTGGGTGGGCGACAATTCCATGTGTGGCAAGCAGCAATGCGCATATAACGACATGAGAAAGTGTGGCCCAGGAGATTGAACATCACGTAGTTTGGATCCCAGAACCCACGCGCAAAAAATATAATGTAGAAATGGTCAAATGCAAGCTCGTTTACCCCCCAAAAGGTCACATCGGGAAACCACATGTGGTCGCTTAAAAAATTGGTGGGTATGTTTGCCATAGGTTAGGCCGAACCCAAGCCACTTGGTCGCCTTCTCATACTCTGCAGCTGTCTGACGTGCTCGTGCCACCTGCGCGGCACGGAGCCTCTCACACCAGCTGAGGAACATCAACCCCACAAGGGCAAACGAGAAGACCACAAGAAGGACCCAAGTGCGATAGAATCCCCGAAACAAACAAAATCATCAAAATAAAAAATAACTGACCATGTGGTTTTGGAGGATAGGATGCCCATGCACCGCGTCAAATTCATTCAGTTGGTTGGCGACGGATGGGATCAAACATTTATATATACATACATACATATATATATATATGCATTTACAAAAAACACAACCTCATGTTTTTCTCCCATACTCCTCAACGAATTGCACTCCCCAACGAGGAATAGTCGCCGCACGCGGTCGGCCGCGCCGCAAACCACTAACGGGTTTCTCAATTTGAAGGTCAAGAGCCCTCGAATCGCCTTTGACGACATGCCACCCTACGATTTCTTACCACATCCTACTACAGTACCAAAGAAAACTTCTGAGCGTTTTACCTACCCATTCCGTGAACCAAGTTTCTGGTTTCGAAGCACACATTGCTATTACTCCGAGCGCTATGCTCTGCATCGTCTGCGAAGCCAACCAGTAAGATCCACGCCCAACATGCCACCGCTTTGCCTTCTCATCAGCACATAGCTTCCAAAGGTCTAAGAGAACAAAGCCAGCCATTGCATGTTCACATCTTCTGCTAAGGGTCAGTGCTCCATGCATGCTTGGTGATATGCATAGAACAATACGCAGGTTAAGCAAAAGAAGACCTTTGAGAGCAAAAGGTGTACGCAGCTGGTTGACTGATGGGATCTTCCACGCTTCGGATGAGGAAGTATGGGTTCATGAGAACTGCTTGGGCTTTGTCAGACATTGGCCCCATTCGGCTGTACACAGCCGGCGGCATTCCGTACTCCTTGGTGATCGTACTGTCCATGAAGAAGCGGCCACAGTACATTGTCCGCAAAGGAGAATTCAACTGGCCACCGCTGTTCTCGCTGCAACGCAGCGGGCCGGACATTGCGTACGCAGAGTCCTCATTGCGCATGCAAAGTTGCAAAGGCAGCCTGGGAAGTTGATGTCCTTCACGCAATGGGAACAGACCATGGTCTCTAGAGAATGGCTGGGTGAAGCAAACTAACCTGGAACTGGCATTTCCGAGATATCCATATAGATGCTGTCCTTGAATACTGTATTTTGGGTCTCTAGAAAATGGCTGGTCTGGGTCCCTTGAGCCGATCAGTCATTATCTAGAAAGCTGGACATGCTAGACACTGCAGAACCTGTCCTGGCAACCTTTGCGCCGAAGTGCTGAAAACCAAGGGATCTCACGGACTTCTTCTTTGCTACAAGTCAGCCCATCGCCCATGATTAGCCATCTCCAGCCACTTTCAAGCCATCGAGATTCTCAGGCCAAGGTGCGCCCAAGTGTGAAATGATACGTGCAAGCCGCTGCCTCCAAGCCCCTGGTCTCGCACGACACCGCCCGGCGCAAGGGCAACACAGCCCACTTGCTAGCTGCAGATTTCCCTGCGTCCAACCTCCGCGTGAAGTCCTCTCTGTTTCCTTTCAGGAAGCTCTGCCTGTTTCCATTCCTTCTGTATCTGCATCTGCTTGCTGGACTCCGGCCCCATGCGCTTCCCTTGTTTAAAGTGCTTCTTGACAATCCTGTATGTCGACTTTATCTGGCTGCACGTTCGCCGCACCATGGCGAAAGGTGTGTGGCCTTGACTCCAACGCAGCTCTATCTCCCGAGGGGCTCGTCAAGTCTCACAAATATGGTCTGGTGCTGTCTGCTGCTAGACTCTCGAAGGAAGTCTCTCTCTGTCTCTCTCTCTCTCTCAGCTGCGTGTGCATCTGTGTCCACCATACTTCATATGTTGCACCCCTCGCCGCTCAACTCAATGTCCAGAGCTTTCAGTGAGAGTCCTCAACGATTTGTACTCCTCAATGCATCATCTTTCTCTGCTACACTGGGCATATGTTTGCCTCATCCTCTTATATTGCAAAGTCAATTGCTGATGGAACAATTCCTGCCTCACCTTCTTGACTGCTTCTTTGTTTGCCACCCTGGTCCCCTCTCAGCTCCTGGAGGTGCTGGAGGAGGTTGCAACGCGTGAGGTGACCCGAATGATCCTCGATGGCTGGACCGGTAGCCTCTTCCTGGTCTGGGTTGCACTGTCCCTTTTACATTCCTCGCTTGTCCTTTTCCTTGCTATCCTCAGGCCCCCATTACTGAGGCTCCTATTCTTCCTTCTGTTCCTTGACCTGTACGCAATCTGGGATCGTGGCAGTCTGCAACTCTGCATTTTGGGGTTCTGATGAAACGCTCGATCGGCCACAGCTTGTTCCTCGTAGGGAGAGCAGGGTTGCGGTACCGTGTGCCCACCCGATCAGACGATGCAATGACTGGCAGACCTGACAATCTCCACCTTCACCAGACTTTGGAGGTCTCCCCTTCACCCTTGCTGGCTGGAGCTCGATGCTTCAGTGAGAGAACCACATTCGTGTTTACCCATGGGGGCATAGCAGAACTGGGCGCATATAGATACATGGCCCCCCTGCAAGTTACTGGGGCCCATCGACAAATTGCAGGTTCTCAGTGTAGAACATGATTGCGACATATATTGCAACCAGAAACCAGATGAACGAACTCCTGGCGTGAGCGTGATGCCGTGGCGCTCAAGCTACCCGCTCAGTAGTCCGCACGACCACGGTAGTTGCAGGACCAGGCGCCCAACAGCGGACCACGCTTCTGAGAGTTGCGCTCTCAGTGTGAGGCCTAGCCTTTGCTTGTTGAAGCTCATTTGAAGGCGTTTGAGAAGACAGTCTGCAAGGGCTTCAGAAAGGCCTTAGCCTCAGTGGTCTCGTTGGTCAAGGAACGTGACCTGCGCTGCGATGCACTTGATCTGCAGTGGCGTCGATGTCTGCGTGGGGCTGGCGGACTTGGGAAACCAGGACGGATTCAGCGATGCTCCTAGTAGGGGGCCGAACTGCCCAAGGCACCCGAGTCCTTTGCATTGCTTCCATTGATGGGACAGAGTCATGGAAGGACGCCTCCTCCTGCAATGTGAGGCTGCCCCAGCACTGATCCAACATCGCTGCTCATCTTGTGCTCATCGCAGATGAGTACCCTGTAGCCATGATCGACCAAGTCATCACCATAAACTAAACAGCCTGGCAGTTCCAGTCAAGGGCGGCTTCTTCATCATATTCTGGCCACTGGTCCTTGTTGACCATGGCTCACAGTAGATGAAGACCCACCAAGCCAAAAAGCACAGCATGATCATGCAGCATAGCCGCCCACGAGTCCCTGCACCTGCCACAAAAGTTGTCTCCCAAGACCTCACACGCACAAACTACTGCGCCTCCAACGAAAAGTGACTATGCCACACCTTGACATGTCTAGCAAAATTTGTACCGCACCAATCCGCACCAGATGTTTGGAATGATTTTCGACGCTTGGCTGCTTCACCCAAATCACTCAAAATCGTACGTGTACCTGAGAATTGTGGCCGCACATCATGCCAGACCCTCCCCCAAAAAAATCATAATTATCACCAAAAAGAAACCAAACAAAAAGAACCACAATAATCAAATTGGTTTGTGAAGAACCACATCGCCGATGTACAGCAGCCGACCCAGTCTCAGTAACAGCGTCCGGCTTGTCCTTCGGGCCGAAGGGTAGAGACTTGGGAAGAAGAAGAGAGTCGAATCAGAAAGGTACACCCGGGAATCGGGAAGAGACCCACATAGAACCGTGCTTGGCATGGACCTTTGGAAGATAGAACCGGGCTTGGCATGGACGATGTTCTGAACCAAGGCGGGCATAGTGTTCAGGTTCCATGTGGGTCTCTTCCAGGGCGTGCCGTCCAAGACTCTGGAGTCAACGGGTTGAGGTGATTCCAGCACCAACACTGATAGCCAAGGAGTGTGAAAGATATATATTGATTTGTTGTGCACCCAAGGAAAGGAGGAGATGCAATAATTCAGATTGATCAAGCCCCTAATATGGAGATTGAACAGCTCGGGTTTCTGATCTTTTTCTCGGAATTCTCCCAACATCGCCTGAGCAAGGCCTTACCCTTCCCGCACCTGGAGCAAGGCCTTGGCTTCGCCACGCCGGTCCTTGTGCCTAAGAGATACAAAGGCGCAGTCGTTTGAGGCGGTTCTGGGGTGGTCTGGGGGAGTTGTGCTTCGAGGTATATATGTATATAAAGCAACTATAAACATGCTAAGAACTTGCAACACTCCCAAGGTGACCACCTGGCTCCGGACCACGGAAGCTTCGGCCACAAGGTTTTCGAGGAAGCTTCGGCCACCAGGAGGGCTTCTAAGGCGGATCAAGCCCCTTGTGGACAGGTGAGGGGGGTTGAGGAATAGGGATAGAGGTGAGGAGGGACAATGATAGACACTGGATCAAGAGCGAGCAGCGATCGGAACAACGTGGGAATGCGGAATGCCTCGCACTCAAGCAGCTGGCACCTTCGAGAAGGACTAAGGAGAGACACACCACGAAGACGACATGGTGTGCTGCCCCCAAAATAACGTGGGACCCCTTCATAGAATGTGTTGTTTTGTTTCAGGGATGTGCACTGGTGCACTTGAAATTTCAGCCCGGGTCTCGATCCTTGTGGACAGGCCCAAAAGACGCCCTGTAGAGGAACATGTGGACATGTGTATTTTCTGAGGCGTTCCTTGGTTTTGTGTTATGTTTATGTTGCTTCCCCCACCCAGGCTCCAACGTCGCATCAACTGGTCTGTTTTTGTTGGCCGATCTGGGCACCCGTCGACGGCGACTGGTGTCCACCGGTGTAAAGAACGCCCCATGAGACTGGAAGAGGTCTACAGCACATGGCTCTTCCGGCTCTCCCCATCACCCATCCATAGTCCCAACGTGTTCCAACTCTCGAAGTCTCATGGATGACAAGCAGTTTTAAGACAGAACACCCCTCTACCTCAGTAGGACCATCCCTCTACCTCCACCATGCCGAAAATGGTTCGTCCGGATGTACACATCCACCACTTGACAGTCTTGCCATGTCTTGTGGATCCCAGGCATCTTGCCTATACCTGGACCCTCATTCAGGCTCAAGAGAATCTGGTTCAAGAGAATCAGCCTGAACCTGGGCCCAGCTCCACGGTCCTGCGACCGACCGGACGAACTGGTGGGGGTTTCGCCACGCGTTAGTAGCCGGACAGCCCGAAGAACGGCCGGTTCACCGAAAGAGAACTCCATCTGTTCATATTTGATGGGAAAACGGTCTTTTCCAACCAGAAAGGCTTCTTCTCGCTCGCAGCTTCACCATGCCACGTACTGAGGCCGGGTGGCCTGTACTTCCCCACAGACTAGGCCCCCAGACTCGGCGAAGAGGCCTTGAGCCTCTTTGGCTTTGTCCTGAGGAAACCCGTCGAGTCACCGCGGCGGTCGATGGAACGACCCGGCTTGTTCGGGCGGCCGTTCGCACGGGCAGACACCGAAACATGGGTATCAGCAACATCTAAATTAGCAAAATTTAACATTTGGAGGTGTTCACCAAGCCAAACCAGCCCTAATATAGTATATTTCTTGTGCTTGCCCGATTTTGGACGCTGAGCAATGGTGGAACCTTCTGTGGCAAACGTCTGTACCTTTCCTCCCTCCCTCTCTCCCTCCCTCCCTCCCTCCCCTCCCTCCCATTCCTTTCTTCTTTGGGAAAAAGGAACTTTCTTTTGATTCTAGCTCTTTGTTTGCCCCATCCAAACCATTTGAACCACGCAGTTAGTAAACTTCGATGCATTCAGAGTCTGTGGTGTGACTTCCTTCGTGCAACACATATATCCCTTGTCAAACAACCAAGGCCGCACATGTTGTCGATGTGAAAAACACAACATATGAGTGGGATCAATCATCCCAAATAAAACCCTCATAACTCATGTCATAACCCTTTTTTGGAGAGATGGCCCTTGGACAAGTAGCATGCAAAGTCTTTGCCTGTCTCTTTCGCTTCCAAGAAGCTCGGTCGAAGAGGAATGACTCAACAAGTGGTGAGATAGCTGCTGAGTTCGCGGACCGCCCAACCATGCATGGCAACTAAGAAGAGTGGATTCGTCGATTTTGGCATTGTATGGCGAAGGATGAACCAAACATATTGGTCTGTTCGGTGTCCTTCTGTTGGGGGCTGATGTCCTAGGATTCACCCAGATCCATGTCGGTGTCCAGTGCCGCCACACTCGCAGGGCGCCGGGACTTCAGGAAAGGCATCTTCCGGGCCGCTTCGACCCCCACGAAAAAGAAGTTGGAACAGTCCCAAAGAGACACATTCGCTCTTGGACTCTCTGTGCCTCTGTGCATGTATATGTAGTATGTATGGGAAAAGGGCCTGTATAGATGTCCAAAGGACATGTGTGGATCACAACAGGAAAGAACCAACATGATCAAAGGGGTTTAGAAGCTGCTTCTATTCAGAGATATTAAGGGTTAAATCATGTAGAATCCTGCTTCTTGACAGGGTTTGGCCGTCTTATGTCATACGATTGACAATTGATGAACTTCTGCAACACCTCCCAAAGAAATCTACAAAAACATCCAGTCTTCATCGTCTTCATCAACCAAAACGCCATGTTCTCAACCAAAACGCCACCAATTCGGCTCATCGATTCTCGGACTCCAAGGTGCCGCGGACTCCTCGAACTTCTTCTCGGCCTCGGATCGGAACGAACCAGCACCCGACGACTCGACATGTCTCCATCGCAGGTGGTGGCATGGCAGGTCTGGCGGCATGGCGCCCTGGGCGACCTGGGACCTTTCAGGAAGACGATGTTCCTTCAGTTGGTTCCCTGACGTTCCCGTCTCGGAACGCTGGTTCTTGGTCCCCAAGCCACTCACATGGTGATGGAAGTGGAGTGAAATTGGAGTGAGTGAACCCCCCCCTGTATGGTATGAGGATGTCCACATAACCATGTTGGTTCCAGGGATGGTAGCGGTTGCTTTCTTCCAAATTTTGAGTTGGTGAAGAGCTCCAAAGACTCCAAAGTTGAAGAACACAGTGTCTTTTTGTTTTGTTTGCAACACATGGGCATCCCAAACCATGAAAACTAGAGTTGTTTCCATCCCAAACTTTTGCTGCAGCGATTAAATGGCGCAGCCCTTGAATGGATGAACAAAACATGCTAAGGGACAGGGACTGTCTTATGATTTCCTCCAACTGTCACTCAGTGAACGCGGTGATTTTTTCCGGACCCAAAGAAACAAACCAATCTCCATGCGTTTGACGAACGAACCAAGCTCGATCGTCGATCTCACACCGTTGTTCTCGATCGTCCTTAGGACCGCCCCCGTCTGTCCAACTCTGAGGAGCCACACCAGTAGGACTTGGGCCATGGAGAGCAAACCATTGGCGTCGCCTTGCCAGCTGCCCTCCTTGCGACCTTGGGAACCCACCCGGCCGATTTCTGAGCGGGCATGAGAAGTAAAGCTGCACCATAGAATATTGATTCCGCACTGCAATGTGTGTATATAACTTGAGGACAGTGGGGACGAAAGCGAGGGGTGTGGAAGGGGTTAGAGCCGGATTCGGAAACTAATCGGTCGGATTCTGAAACTGGGGTTCTGAAACTAGTGTTCTGAAACTTGGATTCTGAAACCAGGATTCTGAAACTGGGATTCTGAAACTTGTATTCTGAAACTGGAAAGTCAGATTCTGCAACTGGTATTCTGAAACTGGAAAGTCAGATTCTGCAACTTGCCTTCTGAAACTTGCAACTGGTGATCTCCACATCATGCGATAGCGTGTGTGCCTGTGACATCACCTTCGAAGCACATCCAAACCAACGTCATTAGCCCCCCACCCAACCCCCCACCCCCCAACCCCCCCTTGTCCCCATCGTGTGATCTCGACATCACTCCAACCCCCTCATCATTCACAAAGTTGCGGAGTCCTAGTGAGGAGTCCACAATGTTGCGGAATCCTAGTTGCGGAACGCCAGTTGCGGAATCCCAGTTGCAGAATCCTAGTTGCGGAATCCTAGTTGCGGAATCTTGACAGTTGCGGAATCCTAGTTTCGGAATCCTAGTTGCGGAATCCTAGTTGCGGAATCCTAGTTGCGGAATCCTAGTTGCGGAATCCTAGTTTCGGAATCCTAGTTGCGGAATCCCAGTTGCGGAATCCGACCAAACAGTTGCGGAATCCGACCAAACAGTTGCGGAATCCTAGTTGCGGAATCCTGCGCAGTTGCGGAACTCGACTTTATCCGTGTGGAAGGATCAAGGGGATGCGGAGGGAGGGCAGCAACGCAAGGCTTTTGTGCCACGAGCGCAAAGTGTTGTTGGCTGAGTCAACCGAACACAAAAAAAAAACTCGACTTTCATTCTCACAAGGACGAGGGAGGAGTCGAATAGCCTCTGTCAATTCACTTTACAGGGGGGGAGGGCCCCCCCCTAGACGTTTCAATCTGCTAATTGAAATATCAATTCTTTTGCGAGGGGGGGGTGTAATTGAAAGAATCAATAAAAAGGGAGGGGGGGGCCCCCAAGGGCCCCCTCGGCTGACCCCTCCCTTTAATTGAAAGAATCAACTTGTTCACTGTACCTTTCAATTTTGAGCCTCACCATATTTCCGCTGAGCTCCTTCTGAGCGCGCTTTCGTGATATATATGAAGTTCACACATATATACTCACATAATGAAAAACGCTCACCGAAGAAACTACGAACATACCAAAACCGTTTGGCTACGCCGAACCGTTCATATATATGGTCCATATGGTCCAATGGTAGACTCGACCCGAACATGTACCAAAAAAACCGTTGCACCACGATCCCCTTGCAGAAAATCGGTCCCGAATCTTGCCGCATTGCGGACTTTCCGCATTTCAATGCCTCGCAAACATCGGACCATTCCGAATTCGAAACGACTGCCCACCCAAATCTGAGCACTTCGAAAACTACTCAGCTAGACCAGCGACCACGATCGACTATCGTCTGCGCGCAACTTCACATTGCGCTGTCCACGAGCTTGGCATAGTGAGTCTCAAAGTGCCATGGCTCAATTGAGTTGCGTGCGCAACCTGCGGTATTTGCCTTGATCAGTTCCTCGGAGAGAACAGTTCCATCACTTTTGGTGGTTGTTGAAAGCGGGATGAAGGGGCGCGACTTGGCAAAGGGGTCAGCAAATTAGAGTTTCATTTCCCTACACATCCAACGACGCAGTTTAACTTGAATGTAGGAAATGCGACGCAGTTTTACGGCATCACATTTTATTCGACGCTCAACAACTTCGAGGGGACAGTTTCGTTAAAAGTTTCGCTATATATGTCTTTAAATAAGTCCTGGCAGCACATTTTTGAACCAAAAAACAAGTTCAATAGCGCCTTTTTACCTGCGCCATGCATTGTAAACATCCACACGTGCCAATCTCTTTTTTGCAAAATGTTGCAGGGGCCAGAGTCACGCTACAGTCACGCTAGAGTCACGCAGAGTCACGTTCGAGTCCAAGTTCTTTATATAAAATTGCCTGTTGAAAGTTTTGTTGAATAAAACTTCGAGTAAGGGGGGGAGTCACGCTAGAGTCACGCTACAGTCACGGTAGAGTCACGCTACAGTTACGGTAGAGGCACACATGTAGCTATGCCAGCAAGCTCGCACAACTATATCGCGGGATTGTTGCACGAACAGGTCGGTTTGGAGTCATGACAGTGCTGCATTACCACCGAAACGCACACGTGCTGCCAGGAATTTGTTGCAATTTCATTGTACATATATATATATACAACACCAACAAGTTAAAGGCGATAAAAACTTAGGAAAAACGATAACAACTTTCAGGTAACAAAAGTTTTTGACAGTCACAGTCACATGTTCTTGAAACTTTCGAGGAAAATGCGACGCAGTAAAACGGAGACATTGATTTGTAGGGATTTGGTTTCTCGAGAAATGAAGTTAAAACGCGTTGAATGCTTTTCAGCACGGTTCTTGCTCACACTTGCATGCCGTGATCCCATAGAGGCACAGTGCACATGTACAAAGCCCGGAATGGGCTCAATGTCCCCAATGGCGCTCCAATCATCCAACATGCAATTTTGCCAAATTGTCAGATACCATATGGTTTTGCTTGCTTTGGATCCCACCTCATGTATTTTTTCCGGTAAATGCGCGCTACAAACTACTTGTTCCGGATACCTTTTGGAAACAATGGGTTCTTTTTATCCATACTATTATTGTTATTAACCAATCTTTGTCACACCCGCATCTAAAAATATATGCGTGCATATCTCCACTATCAGCTTGGCCAGGCCCAGCGCCGACTGGCGAGGAAGAGAAGATGAATAACTTGCGGCCAAAAACCAATATATGGGCATATCTACCGTGATCGCAAGGTCCGTTTGTTTTTGTTGTGGACATTGTGTCATGTCAGATTCCAAATGATTTGACCAGCTTGGAGGTAGGAACATGGAAAAGTGGTTTGATAAATCTCAAAATGTTTATTGCTTCAGGTCCACATGAAGGGCAGACACATCTTCTACCTGGGGAAAGTTTTCTTGTCTGAATGCCACAGAGCCTGGCAACAGCAAGTTTCTGTGGAAACCATGTTTGAAGCCAGCGTACGGACTGACTGGCCTGATTGATCTGGCCACCCACGCAGCGTTGGCAGGAGGACCGACACTTCGCACCCACACCTGTCCAACAACGCAGCCAAGACCATGGCGATGGCCACTGATCGGTGGACCCCATGGCTGCACGCAATCCTTGGCTGGACAGTCAAGCCAACCAAACAGCCAAGCAAAGGATGATGAAGCGACTAATACAGCCACCAATGAACTGTTGCCTGCTCCTTTGAAGTAGGTCCGAGCTGGCAAGCTTTGAAGTCCAGTACAGCAAGACCAGAGGAGGAAAGGACCAGAGGAGGACATGAGGAGGACGACAAACGACAAAAGGATCAGGGAAGGGAAACAACACAAGGACAAGCTGTGACAGGACAGGACAACAGCAGGACAATTGCAAGCGCCAGGAGGACAAGAGGAGGACACAGGGTTGGCCAGCGCGGCCAGAGGACAACAGCAGGACAACTGCAAGCACCAGGAGGACAAGAGGAGGACAAAGACCCGGACACAGAGCCCGGACACAGAGTTCAGTGGCGCTGCCAGCCAGTGTGGCCAGCTGTTTTTTCCCTAAGAGAGAACCCCAACAGTAAACTGCTTGGGGAAAAATGTTCCAGAGAAAATGTTCCAAACAATATTCCAAGAGCTAAGGATGTACCCTGGAATATTCATTTAGAAGGGTAATTACACCACCCCATTGCAGGCAACTATTCCATTCATGGATGTTCTAAGTATTGGAAACATATGAACTACCGATACCACTTCATTAATTGGTTTAATGTTTTGGATATTTGGTTTTGAAAAGTATTCTGATGCATTATGTTCACATGTTTGTCAATTGTCAACATTTTTGCAGGGAGTCGGATTCGCTTCCTTCAATCCTGTACGTGTGATAATACATCCGACATGGGAAATGGACTTACTCAGGGAGTACACATACACCTTGCGCTGCCAAGCATTTTCCCTGCGCGTTCCCCCAAATCATCGAGAAGGCCACCGTTCTCTGTAATCAGTGCTAAATCCTCCAAACGACACCAAAGGTTGTGGATTCTTTTGTTTTTCCCGGACTAGTCACGACTTGGTCAACCAGCCCCCCGTGCAGCCGCAGCAGCCGCCGGCGCCAGGTGTCCTAGGTGCCCCGAGCTGAAGTCCCTCTGTGCTCGAGCTGCTCGTTCTGCATCCGCAAAGTCCTGGAGAACGACGAATCAACGACGAACGGAGGAGAGGGAATCAAAGGGAATCAACAGTGATTCACCTGTGGAAATCAACAGTGTTTCCTGATCTCAATGCAAGGCCTGGTGCAAGGAAAAACTCGAATGAAACGAGGTTACGATTGCAGGACAGCCAATGTTGGATTGCAAAAGTCGTGTTAAACCATCCTGGTCTTCTCTACTAGCATTTTGCCTTTTAATTATAGTTCGATCGTTCCATTCCGAGCAGCCAAAGCAGTGGCCGTTCGAAACAAGTCCGCCGAAACTGCGGGAAGAAACAAGTCCGGTCGAAACACGGTGGAACCCGTGGACATCATGATTTTTCGCCCAAGATGGCGCAAGACCTAGCCTTCTTCGTTTGGCTTTAAATCTTTGGTGAGCTTGTCCACCTTTTTGCATCATTGTTGTCCAGCTTCGCGAGAGTCCGGATAGCCATTGCTCGCCAATTCGTGCGCCGCCTCCTCTGGCTCGGCTTCCTCTGGGCTGTCAGAGGTGCCGAGCGGGTCGAGCGACTGGTTGAGGCTCATCGTCCGTGTCCCCTGCTCTGGAGGCTGCGTGCTCCTGCTGGCCAGGCACCTCCACATCCGTAAACTCTCTGGCAAATGTTGCATGCTTCTGTTGGCTTGGCATATCCACATCCGGATTTTGGTTCCGGAACGCTTGTACTGCCCTCTTCTGTGAGTCGTAGGTGAGCTTTGTCACTGGACAAATCCAGCGTCTGTATCTTTTGCCCATGGTTTTGCCTGAGTTCACCGTTTTCTCGCGAATATCCCAGCCATTTGATCTCAAAAAGGTGTCCTTGTCGCTCACCCCCCATAGGAACGGCGTTGTTAATCCACCTGTCTATGCATGGGGAATGCATGTTGACCAACATGCTATGCAGTTGACATCCTGGGTCCGAGATCGGTTGGCCACTTCTTTTCCACCGGCAAAGCGAGGGTGCAAGACTTTCATTACTGATGATACTTGGCTAGTTCGGAAAGAAGGACTTGCGGTCAGGTCCAGGATACAAAGCTGGAAGAGATGGGTCTGTGAGCTCACAATCCGATTGGCATGGAAAGGTTGGGTGAGTGGTGAGTCATTCTGGCACTCTAATTACTGCAATATCAAAGGGAATTGTTGCTGTCATGAATGTTCTTGCCCTGCGAAAAGATGCTGCTGCTTTGTCGCGAAGGCTGGGCAAATGTCTCAAAAATGACCGCACAAGAGCGCTGGAACTAATTGGAGAAGAGGCTGGCCGACTCAATGCCAAAGAACTTATTGACGAGTTAAGGCGATGGGGAGTGCAGAGCCGGCGTAAGCCAACGTTTTTTGCCCTTGCCTTTTGTGAAAGGGATTGACGGGGAAGTTCTTGACACTGAACAAGTAGCGGAGAGATGGCGTAGCCACTTTGCCGAGCAAGAGGACGGACTGCCCGTGACTCCAGAACAACTGATCGACTTGAATGATGCGAGCCAGCGACAAGAGGCAGTTCTTCCAAGATGGGATCAACTCCCTACTCTGGCGGAAGTTGAACAAGCTCTACGAAATACTGCTGGGAGAAAAGCCTTCCTTTGTAGATGGGTTCCTGGTGATGTTTTGAGACAGCTTCCAAGCCTTTTTGCACCTTTTTGCACGGCTGCTGTATCCACTGTATCTCAAAGAGACGGCGTGGCAGCAAGAAGCATTGGTGCTTAAGGGTGGGAGACTGGTACCCATGTTCAAAAAGGGTAACCCTTCAGAATATATAATCGAATTTTCGAAAACTTTTTGTATCGAGCCCAGTTGGAAAAATCCATCATGGAATTTATCGGCAAGAGTTGGGAGGCTTGTTCGGCCAGAATCGTCTGCCGCTTCAGATCGGAGGCCTGAAAGGTCAGACAACTGTTCAAGCCAGTCATGCCTTGCATTTGTGCCAGCGAATCGCAATCCAAGAAAAGAACTCTTTCACCATCTTGTTTATCGACATCCAAAATGCTTTCTACAGATTGCTGAGGGGACACATCACTCAATCTGTGCAAGATAGCCGAGATGTACAAGCACTATTTCAGAGCATGAAGCTGCCAGAGGAGGTATATGATGAATTCTATGAGCACTTCAATGATTCATGGTCCTGTTCTTGAGGGAGATGGAATCTCGCCCTTCCATGCATCGCTCTTTCGTGAATTCTATGAATCAACGTGGTTTTCCGTTGAAGGATGCCGACAGCTCACCTGGACACGAAGAGGAAGCAAACCGGGAGATTCCCTGGCCGACATTTCATTCGGATTTGCTCTTTCAAAGATCCTGATGAGCATTGAGCGTTTGTTGGTACAAAGGTTCCCTTTTCTTTCTATCAAATGGAACGATTCTCGCACTCCTCATGCCTTGTTGGTGGATGAGAATAAGATGCTTGGCCTGCTTGGCCATGTCATGCCCATTTGGGCGGATGACATTTCTTTAGCTTCCACGCACCCTTCTCCACAGGTCATGATGGAGGTTGTGCCACAGATTTGTTCACTCGTCCTGCATCACCTTGCGACTGCCGGTTTAACACCCAACATGTCCTCTGGTAAGACCGAGTTGTTTCTGGAGTTGCGTGGTGCTGAGCAATTGCGGCAAAGCGACAATTGGTGCTGCAACAGAACTCTTTCCAGTTGACCTCGTGCTTGATCAAAGAGCCGCTTCTGGTGGTTGGGCACTATCGCCATTTAGGGACGATCTTGCAGAAGAGTGGGTCCATGGTGCGAGACCTCAGCAGCAAGTTCGCTATCGCGCATGATGTTCTGACCCGGGACCGCTCCCAGATCTTTTCCAATCGCAAGTTGTCGGTTATGGTCAAGTCTAGTATGGCAAGGTCGCTGGTTTACAGTAGCATGATTTTCAACTGTGCAGTTTGGTGCCCGCGAACCCACAAGGCAGATGGAGCAGGGATTCATCAAACTGGAGAAACAAAGTGTGCACATGCATTTTGGTAGAGCCTCCATTGAGTGGAGCAGTTTGCAAGCTCAAGTGTCTCTGAATCTGCCAAGTTGTAATATCATTTTGCGTGAAGCTCGGCTACGATACATCATGCAATTGATTCGATCAGGACAGCCACATGTCTGGAGCCTGCAAACGGAAGGATCATGGTTTGCAAGAGTTTCGGAAGACCTGGATTGGCTCTGTTCCTTTTGTCCTGACGAATTGGTGACTGGACAACCAAAAAACTGGCATCTGGTGTGGTGGGCTACTGAGCGACCAAAAGCTTGGAAAAGTGTCGTTAGGCGTGGTGTTGAAAGAGCCAAAGCTGATGCTACTCGGGTCCATGAATGGCGAGAATGGCATAAGGTCATTGTGCTCGACCTTGTCGAGGCAGGTTTCATTCGAAGGACAGCTCTGCAGACTGCCAGCGACGATTTCTACTGTGTTCTTTTCTACTGTGCAGTTCATTCATTCAAATGCCATAAACGCATTAACATAGCCAGGCACTATGTTGAAGGTTTGCAGTGCAAAGGATGATTGACACATATTGACACATTATGCCTCTCAGATCAATTTGACTGTCTTCAAAGCTATTCTGCGGAACCTTGTCTACTTGATCCAGCGCCAGGCTTCAATAGCCGAGCGGAGAAAAGGAGTGCACCGATTTTGACCCGTCTTTTCAGGCGGAAGGACCCCGCCCTTTCTGCAGGAGAAACGACCATTGATGCCGGTGGTTGAGGAACTGACCGCTCAAAGATGTGATGTCGACGGAGACAATCAACCCCCCCTAGGAGGTCAACAAGGTCAACAAGGTTTGGGATTGGAGGGATTGGAGACCACATCCCCTTAATAAAGATGATGACCTGATGATGGATGATGAGATGATGACAAGATTGGGAAAGATTGAGATTGGGATGATTGGGATGATTAGGAAAGAGAGATTGGAAGACAATATTCTTTCTTTGATTGGGATGATTAGGAAAAGAAAGAGGATTGCAGGATGAAAGAGATGGAAAACAAGATGGAGGCCACAGGGTGGGCTGATTAATAGGGGGAGGTAGGGCCTGTGTGAGGGTACCCTTTGTGAGCTTGAAAACCTTAAGATTTTGATAGAGCTTGAATAAGGAAAATTACAGAATTGTTTGCTAGCATTCTTTTTTCCGGGAAGGATGAGAAGAGCAAGCACAATGATCAGTTTCGCCATGGATCAAAAGATATTGAATACTAAACAATCATACATAATAAATAAATACATATAAAACCAATTACATTTTGTTCTGGGGGAGCTGGGCTTGAGAAATAGGGGGTTCTGGCAAGGAACAAACATTATCAGGGGAGGTTGCAGGGTTTTAATTAGTTTAGTAATGTTTATTATTGGAGGCTCCAGCTGGGCTTGATGGGTCCTTAATCCTATGCGCGCATTAGTTCGTGCTGCTTTGAGTGCTTCCTTTTTATATGATGAGATGAGGGCGCTGATTGCTTCTTTCATTCTTCAACTGAAAGAATCTGAAGATGGACATGTTCAGCATTTTTTGGCACTGCAAGATGCGCAATCCCTCTTGTCCTGGAGCTGGCTTACTGCTGATAAGGCGGTTCCTAGGCCTGCTGATGTGGACTATATGGACATAGTTGAACGTGAATCTTGTGTCCTGGATTGTTTTCCCCCAGTGCCAAGAAGAATGCCCAGATACAGCCCTGTGATCTTTGCACATATTTGTTCAGGGCGCCGGCGCCCTGGAGACTTTCAAGAGGCTGTCGAGAAGCTAGGAGCTCGCGCGATTAGCATCGACATCCTCTTCCACGTGACTTATGGCGACTTGTGCAGGCCACAGACTTACGAGCTGTTTCGAAGGGCCATGAAGATGTCATATGGAGGTTCCTAGGGGGACCCCATGTGAGACATGGAGCCGGGCTAGAGGACGTCAACTTGAGTCTGGTGAAACCGGCCCACGCAGGGTGAGGCAGGTCGAGCGCCCGACAGCGTCTTGACTCTGAAGGAAGACCGCCAAGTGCGGCTTGGAAGTCGCTTGTTGGGGGTCGCCATCAAGATGTTCTTTCTGGCGGCCCTGACCAGCAAAACAGCTGTGCTGGAACCCTTGTTGAAGATACGCAAGATTTAGGACAACAATCGATTTGGAAGCTGGCGATCCCGAAGCTTTTACTCCGTTTTTCGACATGTAACATCCGCGTGCAAGGGCACTAGCTCGAGCGTGTTGCGTCTCAGCCCACGGTGGATGCTGGATGCATGTGTCGGAGGTGCCAAAGGCCACCTCGATCGGAAAGACTGAGGGGAACTGGGCGGAGCACTCACCTCAAGGACCCTGAGCTTTGCGAACAGTTTTGGGGGGAGATCTTCAGCAGCCACGACCCACAGTTGACATGCCTGTCCCCGGCCTGGTTCAAGTCTGTGATGAAACCAGGGAGTATGATCTCGGGCATGGACTACTGTGGGGCTGACCCGAATGCCGGAATTGACTGCAATGACAGCCACAGACAGACGTCTTCGGCACATGTGAAAGAAAAGTGTTCCACGTCGCATGAAGTGGGAGGCTTCATGAAACACCATTTGAGTCATTCAGTCTAGCCGCTAGCCAGTTGCCACCCAAAACCAAGCCATCGAATTGCAATAGAAAATGTTTCTTCCACCAACAAACGCACAACTATAAACATACTACAATCACCATCACAAACCTCACACCCTTACGGCCTTGCGAGTTAACCCCCCCAAAACAAAAGAAACGCCCAATCCTAGACTTAGGGTCATGAATGGGGTAATTGACATGTGTGTAGCAGAATTGCCATGATAAACAAAATGTCTCTCGTGGCATCGCTACTACGAGCAAGAATTAGGCTAATTAGTAGCTCCTGGCATCGCTAATTATTTGTAGCCTAATGTGCTAGTAGCAACGTCAGGACGCACAGGAAGGACCCCATGAAAATGGACCATGAAGGACGACTGGTAGCATGGAAGAAGGATGACTGGTCGAATTCTTCTTAGTTTCCCAGCCGTCTGAATCGTCCTTCTTCCCCCCCAACCGCTCCGATCCACCCGATGGATCGATCCCCTCCGTGGAAGTCCACGACCAAACGCCGATCCATCTTTCGACAAAGTCTCGGTCCTTGTTGTGAAGGTGGGCAGAGGTCAAAGACTGAAATGCCGTGCCCTGCGCAGTTCGAAGCTCCAATTGCTGAGTTTGCTGTTACGTTTTTCCCTTTTCGCTCAGACCCAACTGGTGGGACTCGGTCAGCGCATGCAGCGAAGCACGGTCGGCCGCGGGGCGCTGCATCGGTGAAACATCTCCCGACCAAACGGTGGGACAAACACGACCAAACCGATGGATCGCCCCTGGGACCGAATCCGATCCATGTGGCATACCGATGGCAAACGAGTCGTTTTTTTTTTTTTCCGACCATGGTCCACATGGTGCTTTGGGATTAACACACATCACGTCGAGCTAGACAGAAACATGCGGAGTTCAGGGACGCAGCATGTCCATGTCACGAGTCGAATCCGAGCCCCGCTCGCCCAAACCATCGGCTTATGCTGCTTTGGAGGATACCATATTACAATCAGAACAACAGGAAAACATCGCAAAGGTCCACAATTTCACAGGTCGACCCCGTTTCAAATCGGATGCGCTTCAAGAACTATGTCGAACATTTCATGATCTCAGAGTAGTCCTGGTCTTTCAGGGAGGCGGCCGATGATGTACCAATCTTGCACAAACCAAGAGCTTACTTGAGTCAGAGCAAAAAGAGCCATGATCAAACAGCGGAGATTGTGCTGAACCCCTGCTTGAGCATATCATATCCTTCACATCAGCTGGAATGTACTTCCGCAAAGATACCGTCAACACGAACCATGTTTTTGAAAAATAACCCTAGCCGCTAGCCTTCCATTCGACCATTCCAAGAATGGTTAACCTGGTTGACAGGTCCCAAACCATCCATGTAGAGAATATGTATAGAATATATGTTAATGACTATAGGTTTATGTAAGTAACTATTTCAGTCCCTGGATGGTCTAGGCACAACTCCCGAGATCCAAACAACTCAGCTCTGGCACGTCCGCTCCGGGGTTCCAGCCTTGCTGGCGACGTCCTTCACCTGGTTGTAAGGGCTGAAAACACCACGGAGGTTCACACTGGTGCCGGCACCGCTGGGGCCGGTAAGTATGGGTTTTCTTGGATTTGCTTTCCAGGAACCCGGGAAGTTCCAAGCATTTACCAGAAGGGGCTTTACATGGATTTACATCACCCGTCTTCCACAGAACCAGGTTTTCCTTGTCCCGTGTGATGCGGGATTTGCTGCAAAAGTTTTGTCTCCTCGATCAGCGGAGGTACACATTGGCTGAAAATGCATTCCGGCCATGAATGGGTACGTTTCTATAGTCATATATACTGATACTGTATATCAACGATCAACCTTTTGGATTGTCTCGTGTTATCTTCAACAGCTGCCCACTAACTACGCTCGATATTGCTCAACAAAAATAGTTGCCCTGCGATGATGCGAGGGACCTCGGACATGCGGAGACCTCAAAATTCTTGTAAAAGAAAGATAAACTTAGAAGACCACCATCCATTTCAGGTGGTTTTTGGCTGGTAAACAATATATGAACTTCGCGGGGTCCAAAAAAACCACCCGTAGTGGGTGGTGCTGTACATGATGTGTTCTACCAGTGTTCCCTACTTCTGTAGTGAGGTGGATGGCTCCTTGTGCTCCCTTGGTTCGCCCGTTGGTTGGAGGTCTACGCAGGCAACTGCCTCAACTCCCAGGTGGGCCTCACGATGGCTCAAGGCGTCGTGCGCTGCAAAAATGGCTTCCTCCATCTCTGTGCGCCTGGCTTGAAGAGGGCAGACTCCCAAGAGAGGTCAGAAATAGGACACGTCCCCAACAAGCCCCAACACAATTTTGGAGGACGTACTAGACTACCTATCAGGCCTTTGGACCTTTGTCTGTCGTCTGTCATTGTTCGCCGACGGCTGGTCACCCGACCCCACAAACGACCCGGCACAGTGAGAACTAACCTGTGGGTCTTAAATGTTCCCCTACAAGCCCAGTCGGTTTGAGGGTTCCATGTTGATCTGCAGGGGAGCAACCATATACTCCCAAATGGGACTGGTTGAGAGTTGCACCACCAACCCATGCATGGGTCATTTATGAAAGGGGTACATGAAACTCTTTCAGTCCCATTGATGATCTGGGATACACTGGTAAGCTAGGCTTTCAATCCATTTTGAATACAGTATATGAACGCCATATGCACACCTTGAAAGGCTTGAAAGGATTATCTGGGTATATACGTGCGTATAGAATAATACGAATGAAATTCCGATGGATGATTGGCGGCCCCGGCCCAGGTCAACCAACCCTGCCAAGAGAATAGGGGTGCCAATACTGAGACTGACATGAATCTGAATCTGTGACTTCCAAACAACAAGTTCATCTTCAAGTGGTACCACAGTGTATGTCCACATGTTTCCCTCACGCTTTGTACGGTTTTCAGTGAGCAAAGCTGCTTGGTGTTCGTGGTCACCTGGCTGGACAATGCTGCATTCCTTTCTTGGTCAAACAGGACACCCCGGGAGGTCTACAAACACTCGTTACATGAACATCAAAAAGGAAAGGATGCCCCGATGCCCCTGTTGAGTTGTGGGCCATACGACCACAGGCAAGGAGAAAAAAACACCGACTGCTCAGGTCATCAACTGCTCAGCTCTGAACCCCCTGGGGCGTCCAGGCTGTACATGAATGGTGGAGAGATGCGCCATGACCTGATCCGCAAGCAGCGGGGAGCAGTGAGGCTTGAAATCTCTTGCAACATACGATAAAAATGCGAAAAAAAAATGTAGAACACAGATATACACGATAAACATGTGTTTTTGCTTTTCGATTTTTGGTCTTTGGAAAGGGTTCCCGGCTCGGTGCCCATGCTCCACACATACTCCTGGAGTCCCGGGATTTTCACTGCTCGGTCACTGGTTCTTCTTGTGGCTCCCGGCTGAGAGGGTTCGACATACCAGAAACCTCCTCTGGCTTTCCACAAGACCGGGGACGTTTCACCAACTTGAAACCCCAGAGACTCCATGCTGTATGGCATATATAGATGCATATTACACATTAATATTGATATTAACTGTACAGATTTATATAGTGGGGTGGTTTCACAGTCCATACATGGAGTGTTTGGGTTGCATGGGTTGCAATGCAGTAAAGCAAGATCCTGACACTTGCGAAACCAACTTAATTCACATGAACCTGCTTCTCCATTGTCTGACCGCTCTTTTGCTAGGAGCTGGACCTAACTTCAAGTGGTTGGCATTCCAAAGCAACATGCCACTCAGGATCCATCCAAGATCCAGTGACGATGATTGATTGGGTCATTGAGCTCGGAGATCCGCTCTGAGATCAAACATCAATGGCTCGTGGACAAACATCCTGTAGCTCCGAGGAAGGCTGACTGGAGCAGGTGCTCCTCCATTCCCGCAGAAGACGGGGTTCGGGCAGCGCCCCATCCGCCACCGCACCCTTCAGCAACAATGGGAAAGCATTAGATGCCAGCATCATCGATGCCAGATCTGCTGCGTGTGAAGGTGCTGTCGATGCACCGAGCTTCGGACGTCAGCCACCACGAAGGCCGCCGGCGGCCTAGCTCCTGTGATACGTTCGCTTGCTGTGCAAATCGCTTGTTGGATTCTTCCACGTGCAAATCGGAGTGAATTGGGCAGCGGTTGCGCCTTCCTCTTGGCCCTGCCGCACAGAGTAGGTATTCGTCGGCGAACCCAGGTCTGGGCGTTCGACGTCGCAATGCTGCACCGATGTGCCGAGTACTGTACAGCTGTTGTTGTGACACTGGTTGAGCGTGCGCAAACTGACTGTGCTCTGCCCAAAAAATCGCCAATCCCAGGCATCAAATCTGTCGGAAGTGCCGGCAATCAAGATGGATCCGGAAGCAAAAGGATTGAGACCCAAGTGCTTTGTCAAATACACAAGGGTTTCCATTAAAGGGCGGCCTTACAAGCCCCATCTCGCCCATTTTGGTGAAACCACAATGGATGCTACAAGACAGGCCAAACTACCTCGGGGTTCGGGTTTGAAACATACTCTTGCAGGACATTTTCAAAAACATGCATTTATTCAACTACACTCCCTGAAATAATGATGGACTTGGACAGATTGCGCCTTGCCTTGGATGACCATTTTCATCTACAAACAGCTGGTGTTTCAGCTCCTTATGTGAGGGAACGCCAAAAGCCTGTAGTCCAGGACGTGAAGGAAACCAGACTAACAGTCTTGGTTTGTCACGTGGTTTGTCAAGAAAAGATGTGACAAGCACAGAAACACTCCCTAGTCGTTGTCCGAAGGTGGAGATCCTATGTTCTCTCTTATTGGGAAAACAAACAAACATCCGCAATGGACAAAAATATCACTATCGGACCATTTCATATCCCAAATGATCCATGGATGCATGAGATAGTTGATTTCCTTAGGGGTCTTTTTCATGGAGGTAAATGTCTGCAATTCTTCCAGTCCCATGCAATGTTTGGGTGGATATAAAATTATATATATTTAAAACAAAAACAACATCTGGCCCGGTGGAAACGCACCAACGACAACCACTCCCACTCGGCTCATGCTACTCCAACTCATGTTGCGCTACTCCCGCGCACCTGTGCTTCCAAGGTGGAATCATTTAACCTGAAGTGGAGCAATGCTGCGATGGTACATCATTTGGCAAACAACTCTGCATCTGCTGGTCAGTGCCCAGTGGGTACCACATATACCGAACATCTACCGAACGAGGGATCCATTGGTTCCTGGGATCCACTGGGAAGCCGAAGCGGAAGCCACGTCTCAAACGTGCGTGCGTTCGGTCCGTCGTCAGGTAGCGTGGACTAACGAAGGTGGGGTTTGGTAAGAAACACTCCAACCAACACTCCATGCATCCTGGAGTATGGAATGTATCACTACATTGGTTAAACAATATCAAACATACATACCCAAGGCATCCAAAGTAGTGTATATGTGCATACTTGGGACCCAAGTCATCCTGAGGACACTTCTGGCTTCCAAGTAGTGACTATGTTCCTACTTGGTCAAGTTGGCATGTTCCATCAATTTCCAGTTCCCTTCCCCCACATGCTTGCACGTTCCAGACTGTCACTTTTCTCTCCCAACTGCTAGTTGGTAAGTCAACTTTGCAAATTATGCGCCACTTTTGGCAAAATCTCTGGACGATCATCGATCATCCTCATCCAAGTCATTTGCAACCCTGGCTAGAGAAGCACACCTGGGTGGAAACATGGGTGGACACATGCATTTAAGAGGAACAGAAACACGGGAAGTATACAGATAAGGCACCAAATCGAAACTCGGCGAAGAACACCACGTTCCAAAGCTCTGGCATGGCTCTTCCTGCACACACCTCACCAAAAGGTCAAGAAGTACCTCTATAAAATGGTAACCCATGGTTGAAGTTGTATAACTCAGGCCAGGCACGCACAAGGAGTCCATTCATGTCTTCATCTCGAAACGTGTGAAAGAAGCGGGCGTTGTACAAGAACTTCGTCTGGTGGTAGCTGATCTCTTGCCAGCCCTGAGTTCACTTCAAAAATGTAAGCAAAAGAAGGATAGAACTCAAGGGAAACAGATTATAACTGCAAAGTTGCATGGAACTTTGGCATGAGCTGGAAGCGCAGCACCGATGCACGGGCAGAGAGCATGGACAGGTTTCCATAGTAGCCCATGCATTGGTCCTTAATCGAAAGGCTGGTTGATTCGCATAAACTGTTTTGCAAAAATTGAAACTGCTAGACATCCCATCAAGCAGGTCAAGTTGCCATATGTGTTTGCATCGACAGAGCCTCTTGGGGAAAGAGGTATCTTTTGGCGTGCTCCATCTCTGTCATGAACTCGCCGCAGTGATACCTCCGAGGAGGAAATGTGGTACAAAAATAGTGGACGGCTGCCTATTTCTATCCAAGGGGCAAAGCACTAGCAATCGTCTTCAACTCATCGTCATCAGCCAAATTTGGATCTTGGGCTGCTTCTGAGGCACAGCTCACCATCCATGCCAACAGAACACGAGCCTTATTTTGAAACATGCACCCTCCAACAATTATGCGCAAACAAACTTGCAGTGAGGTGCAGCTTAGTTGCATTGTACCCCTTGGCATGCAACTCCGGGAAAGTCAAATGACCTCCAGGACCCAAGAAGCTAGCCTTGAACACAGGTTGGCTGTGCCTTAGATCTTTAAACGTGCACGTGCAATCAATGTTTCATCCAGAATCCTCGACCCTAATTCAGCAAGGTGCGAAACACGGTGCTCGCTCGCCCAAGAGGTGAACGCCACATATGCCTTCCGCAACCGTTGCTCCATGCTTTCTGTCTCTGTCCCCCATAGCAGCTCCTGCGCAGGTTGCACAAGGAAGTCTGGAACAGAAACATCTGTACATGTGGCACAGCTCCTTGTCCAGGAATCGGGCCATGGCCGAGGACACAAGCCATCCAATTACACCCAAATTGAGTGTGTGAAGTGTACACCACTTGATCATCTCATGGTGGAATCCACGGATGAAGTTCAAAGCACCTTGATTTCAAAAAACATCGTCCGACAAATCATTCAAGATTCTGCGACCATGCAACCATGCTTAGGACAGAACAGAAGTCTCCAGTCTTTGACAAGGACTTGAAGCTTTGTACCCCCCTCCGGGGTTTATTCTCCAATCGCGATGGCACTTCCAGGTAATCCATCTTCGAGCTAAAGCAATGGTGGCACAATGCATGGGAGTTCCATCCACAGGACAGGTGGAAGGTTTCCTGCAGATCATCAAATTATTCAAAGCATCACGCATGCCATAAAGTAAAGACATCCGTCCTTTACCCACTTCCAATCTCCACGCACTTCTGCCAATCTGCACTGCAAGCGCTCTCCACATTTCAGCACGGCCAGAGGCTTCGTAGTCACTTCCTGACTCATCCAAAGTCAACGATTTACGTGCACGAACTTAAAAACAATAAAATATGGTGTGCACGTGTAAAAAGTTGCAAATTTATTGAGCTTCCAAATCTTGTGTGGGATCATCTGAGTCTGACTGCTGCGCATGTAGGGGGCACTGAGGCTCAAATCCACGGCACAGAAGGTTGAAGGACATCGCAATCTTAGCAAGCACTAGTTTCACAGGATCAATTCGCACAAAAGGGAGTGCAAATCATGATCAGCCAAAACACAGGTCGCCAGAAAGCTTGCATCGTGGCATGGCCAGTTGAGAGAGCCTGCACAAATTCACCAAGAATCTGTTTTTGAGGCGAGCATATTTGCACTCTTCCATGACAAGCTCTCAGCACAGGCCTGTCTAAAGCAGAAGATGGTGTAGCTGTGTAACTTGCGATCGTCAGTACTGGCGAGTACATCATTCCAAGTCACGAAGTACATCTTGTCACCAGCTACATTGTACACAGCGTCATCGCCATACAAACCAACTGGTCGTGGACACTCTGCTTCATAGGGATGCTCTTCTGCCCATTCCGCATCATGATCCTTGAAGTGCTGCCAAAACTCAAAGCTCCGCATTTGCTCTGCTTTGGAATCTGGCCATTGCCCTTGCTGAACCAAGTACGCTGCCATCTCATGAGGGAATATAATGGGCATCATCCTGACACGGCTTCCACTAATCAAAACTCATTGCATACACCGGTACCTGCCTTGTAATCACTGTCGAATCGGTATAGCTCTTTTTCATCGGCACTGGTACTGAACGAATTGGTGGTGCCTGGAGGATATCATGATCATGCGCATGCGCCCATTCTGTAAACAACGATATCATGCAAACAAATAATTCCAAGATGCCAAGTTCTGGGACAATCGTCGCATAAAATCCCGCTCGACATTGCCAGGATGCTTTCCACTCGAACCACAACCAGCAATTATCTCGGAGCACTCAGAGAGGCGACCCCCTGAAGGCAACTCCTTAGGTGCACCAGTACCAGCGAGTCAAAAGCGCACCCGCAAGACAAATAGCAAGCAATCCACATAAGCGGCATTCGAAGGCACATTCTTGGCCGCTTGGACAACTACCTGCATTGATCCAAAGCTGATCTCCTAAGCTCCACACAACAAACACATCTAGAATCGTAGAATCACGCTTTCCAGTACCGGTACCTGCTGCCGAGGATCACCACGGCCAGCGCGTTTCATCAACGTGTTTGCCAACTCCTTTCCACCTGCGTCAAGAGATCACGATCAATATGACTCCATGCAATGCACAATTAGATGTTGAATGCATACACGATATACAGCTGCTGCACTGTTCCAATTTTGTGCCGACGGTGCGCAAACGAGCTTCCTGATGGATGATCAATCCCACGAACAAAATTTGATGGCTCATCAATCCGACATGGATTGCAGTGCCACGATCTGATCTAAACAAAATTCAGGGCAGGGCAGAGCGATCATTTCTCTTGCTTGGCCTTGACCTTATTAGGCTTCCGCTCAGCCTTGGTGCACAAAAAACAAAGATAATCATTCACCAGCGTGATCACAGCAGCCTAGGTACAACAGACGATTTGATGCCCTTAGCGGAATTGAGGTAGAGCTGTAGCGCTGCCGATGCTTTATCCATGAAGGGCTGCAATGCTGCCTGGTCCTTCACCTCCTTCAGGACCTCTGCCTCCAGATCGTCCTTTGCTCGTGTCAGCTGATCGAGTGCCCTGTCCAGCTCCTGCTCATAGCCATGGCGGATTGGATCGGTCCTCAAAACATGTGCATGCAAATCACCTATGCAAAGCAACAACATCTCATGATAAGGCCCTAATCACAGTGTACCAAGGCACAGCAACGGCGATGTCGAGACTTTGTGCTGTAGCCCCTTGATCTCTGTGATCTTGGTTTGGCATTCCCTGACCTTGCCCTTTGCCACGATGTCTGGTGTTTGTGGCTTTTTTGGCTTGGCGACTTTTGCCTTTGGGATAGGGACCTCCCGCGGCAGATTCCCAGCTGTGCTATCCATGTCGGCATGGGCCATATGCACAGAGAACTCATCGCACTCGGTTTGCCCCACAGCGGATGTCGACAAGTGTTCAGACCTAATTGGCAGTCAAAATCAAATCTGTCGATTTTTAAAAAATAAAGCATAACTGTCGTACACTGAGCTTGTGGCAACAGATCTCGAGTTTGATCTCCGTCCAGATCAATTTGAGCAGACATCGTCTCAGATTGCTCCTGTAGATCCGTGCGAGTGATCGTGTGTGCCTGGAAGACCCGGAAGAGCTCCATCTCCTCTAAGTCCGCATCTGGATTTTTCTTCCAGTAAGGAATTGGGACTTTCTTTGGGTCACGCTTTCGCTCCAACTCCTTCTTCTTGGTCCGCATTGCCATAGCAGCAACCTCACCGTGTTTGGCCACGTAGTCAGTGTATGTGACAAACGCCTCCTGGCCCTGAACTTGATGGGACCTCACATTTCTGCTCTCCAAGACAAGTGAGCTCACCAACCAGTTGCCCTCGCATGCAAGATACTCATCGAAGAGACCGCTGAGGATCGGCTTGTCTTAGATCATGCAAACTGATCATGATCCATTCCACGAACACACAGTCACACAAGAAACAAACATCACAGCGTGTATATGACCTGCAGACAGGATTCTCCTTTTGGACCCCTTTGCAGCTGCCACCACCTCCGGGGGACAGGTGCTGCCTCAGATCTATGCAATGTAGATCACAAATATCAGTTTAATTTATCAGCCTTGTAATGTCTGAAATGTTGGCCAAGGTACTCCGCATGCTGCGATAGAATCTCATGTAGATATTGTGCGCAAGCCTCGCCTCTCTTTGATGCTCTGTCTCTCCTTCTTTTAGAGCAAGAACGGTTTCCTGCACCCATGGAATTGAATTTAGTATCCATCTCCAAAACTCAAGAGGCTCAGTCCTCCATATCAAAAGTGTTCTGACGGTTCATTGCCACAGCTGCTGATACAGCAGCCTTCCCTCTCCCCGGAGGCGCCGGCTCCGGCATGACAACATTTGGCGGTGGCTGCGGGGAATCCAAAGTCTCCTTGATCCCATCTGCTGCCTGAAAGCCAGGTTGATCAAGCTGGACGACAAAAGAATCACAATCTTTTTATATAAAGCACAAACCCGAAGCCTCAGCTGCTGGTGATGTTGTAGGATCCTTTTCCTGGATTTCCTTGGGAGCAGCCTGCAGGCCGGAGATCAGTTTTACCTTATGTTCACCCCTGGGCCGTTATGAAACTTGTTCATTCAATTCTGTGCGCCGACCTTCGCAGCTTCAACCGCATAAGGATTACCATCATGAGGCAGTCCAAGTGCAGCCAAGCTTTTGGCCAACTCCTCATCCAAAGAGTCGGCAACTTCTTTGGCAGTCATGTCAACATCCACCGTCTCAGGAGGCTTGACCACTGGTTTGGCCAGATGCCACACTGACATGATAGCGTCCACGGCTGCCTCTTTGGCCTCTGTGCATTCGTCCAGACTTAATTTGTTTTTGCACCAAGCCGTATCGGTGCTGTCCTGAAGCCACTTCTCCCCAGCGCTCTTTTTTGCCTCAAAGTCTGACTGGGTGATCGTTTTCTCCTTCGACTCGATCCATTGCCCCATGGTCATGCTAAGCTTCTCCTTCATCACCTTTATGGCGCTAGTCGTTTGCTGAAGCACTTTGTTGGAGACAGCTACAGAATCATGGGCTTTCTGAAGAAGATCGATGGCATGTGCTGCAAGTCCTCGGACCTCCTCCGCATTCTCATACCTGAGCTGGCGTGCTAAACTACTAGCATGAAACATGCAGGCAATTTCAACGAATAATCTATTCGAAGTTGCCCGATGGCAATGAAATCGGGGTCTGGTTTTTTGCACATGAAATAGCTTCTCACGAAGTCAGCCAGTTCCTGGTCACCAATCATCAAACCCTCGTCTGGGAACTCTTGAAAGAGCATGTCGGTCAACATCTCTTCTCGGCTCCAGCTCAGGGATCGTGAAAGGCGAGAAACCGACTGTACATCCTCCCGCTCTTCCTGGGATTCCTCACCCAAGATCAATGTTGTTTGTGAATCAAGGCGAATAGCCGGCATCTGGTCCTTCTTGTCCACTTCAGCCTGGGATTTGTCGTCGCAAGTGGAGCTAGCTAGCTATATATGTGAACCTGATCAACCAATATTGCCTACAAGCAGCCACTCCGGGTGGGACATGTGAATCTGTTGGCTTCACACGCTTCATCACCGGGCTTTTAATGGGGGTTTGGCCTGCTACACCCTTCTCTGCTGGGATTGGTGTTGCCTTTTCGACTCGCTTGGTGGTAGATTTCTCAGGCGAGACAATCATCTCCTGATCTTTCAAAGGGGTTCCCCGACGCAGTGACTGCAGTGGCGCTGTCACCTTCTTGGGAGACGGCATGGTCCCCTGTGGAGTTGCTTGAGGTGCTTTGGCATGTGCTTTCAAGATCGTACTGGCCTTTGGTTGGGTGCGGGGTGCTGCTTGGCTTGGTGCCATAGATCCCCCAGTGTCACCTGCCAGATCAAACAAATTATACCTGTTCATCCATGTCCACATCATCCCACGCCTAAGCCAGCATGGCTCCTCAAAATTTCATCCACTTCAGCAGATACATCCATAGGAATGCCAGATCTCTTCCGCGCAATAGCCTCACAGAAGGAAAATGATAAATCAAAATCTGAGGTGGGAGAATCCTAAACTGCCACCAAATAGCTGGGGCCTTGGAAGTTGGGTTCGCCTTCGCCATGGAATGCCCACCAGGCTCTGCCAGGTCTGTTGGGGGGGGGGGGAGCAAATAACGCCAAATAACGCAAAATAACGCCCAGAAGTGTCCTATTACCCACTTGTAACGCTAAATAACGCTTAAATAACGCGCCCCCTGGACCCTAGTTTTGGGACACCAGCCCCGCTCAATGCTAGATTTTGGACACTGAGACCTGCAAAATCCGCTTGGGCCATGGTAAAAGATCATGGGTTGGCTGGGTTGGATGCATAGTTCGCATAATTCCAATGATGTTTTCAAAGGTTCATTGCATAACTTGCATCATCTGACTCACACTTGCACAACTTAGCGCAAACGAGCACGAAAATGAATGTTCCAATCACACCAGACAGGTGTGCTCAGCCAAGATTGTAGCTCTTGGCCAGCTCTTGCAGCTCATTTGGCTTCAGTGGACTCAGCTTGAACGGTATAGCTGCATCTGGCACGAAGAGGTTGGCCCCAATGGCACCTTCGAGGCATTCCTGCCAACAACAGCGCTCATTTACCGTGCAATTAATTGCAACATGGTACATGACACTTTGTCCTTAATATCATCAAGCCGCGCTTCTGACCAGTTAAGCTCAGAAGGAATGCCGCTCAACTAAGTTCGAGCAACCCAACAAATCGTACACCACTCAATGCACGTGTGCTTGAAATCATTGCGTGGTGCAATTGAGTCACATGCATCGTTGAGTTAATCCTGAAGAGCAGGTCCAGATCTGGACGCTTTGTAACCGGGACCTGTCCACGTATTCAGCCAGATCACAGATGCTTTACAGCTGTATATGCATCGCTACAGCGCCTTGAAGTGCTCTGATCTCACCCAATCTCCAAAGCTCCGTGGATATGCAGCCGAGCTTTTCAAGAATCGTGATCCTGTCCTTATTCAACGAACTCTAGATCCGAACAACTGATCAAGGCGAAGCACCGGCCGCATGTACTCATGAGATCACAAAACTCAGACAAGCAGCACTTGCTTCTTCTTGGTCTTCTTGTGTGTGGTTTTCTTTACCATCGAGATACCCAGATTCACCTGAACATTGATCAGCTTGAGGCGCAAATCTTTCGTCATAAGGCCGGCTCTTTTGTGTAAGTGGCGAATCTGTGGCCTGAAGCGGAACTTGGTGCCATGGCCGCTGGATTGCGGGATCTCAACTCATGTGCAGCTACGAGGCCAGGTACCAAAGCTCAGCGAGGGCTTTGGTGCCCAATGCCCAAAGTTTCCCATCCACCTCATGATCATCAATCGAACCGTACCACCTCCCTCTGAAGTGCGGGACTTATCGTACAAGGGCCGACGAACAAAAGGGACACACATCAGCTCATGATACTGCCGACTAGCTACCACCTCCCTTTGAAGTGTGGGATGTACTGCGCAAGGATCCGGTAGTACGGAAACCAGATCAGTCTGCTCTGTCCGGGGTTTTCAATAGCATAGAAGCCTTTTCTGGCCACCGAGAGCGCGGCTAAAATGAAGAATCGGGAGGCAAGAGTGTTTCCAAGTTGGACCCAGGCCCGGAGCCTGTTGCCGAATGGCTGTTGCTCACTCCTTTGATGTCCAGATTGAGCCATGAACCCGAAGGAATTACAGGGTATGCCTCCCCATAACAAAAAGCCAGGGG
This sequence comes from Durusdinium trenchii, assembly GCA_963970005.1. Classification (NCBI taxonomy): domain Eukaryota; class Dinophyceae; order Suessiales; family Symbiodiniaceae; genus Durusdinium; species Durusdinium trenchii. Next base: position 122,337 of record CAXAMN010002625.1, read on the forward strand.
AACCACGGAAGCAATACAACACAGCCGTTGCAAAGCCCTCAAAGGTGGTGAGATCCTCCTCTTTGCGATAGTTTCCTCCACGGTGCACATCATATGGCATCCTGAGCAGTATGGCCATGGGCTCACGACGTCATCATGAACACTGCCCCAGACAACAGGTGAATGCACAACATGCCTGCGTACAACATGCCTGCTACGATCGTTCCAGATGTCTCCAAGACACGCTCTATCTCCAGTTCGTCCTTGCAAGAGTCCGTTTGAGCAGTACATCCATCCACTTTAAAGAATCCGCCAGAATTAGCCATGAAGCTGAATGAACCAGCAATGCAGCCAACTCCAGAGAATATCTCCACACATTGAACATCCTGGGCGCATGGGGCAGCAGCGTTTCCAACGATACAAATGATGATAGATCAGCTGAGGATCTCTAGTTCGCTGAGATGGGTTGGTGGTGGCTTCATTGATGAAGTCGCACAAGTGGACCCTCACAGGCCAAGCAAGCTTCGAATTCTAGACAACTTGCAACACAAATTGCATGAAAGTCCAAAATTGTATCAAAACATGATCACTCTGCAGCTGCTTCTGCCACGGCACACAATGGGAGGCACTCCTATGGCCAGTAATGTAATGATAGCGAGTTTGGAAAGACGAAGCATGGCCTGCGCCCTGATGCCTACGAGCAGTGCCTGACTAATGCGTATATATCTAGACACTTGAGTTGAAAACACGCACATCCAACTGAGACTCTGAGACTTGTGTGGCATTCTGCATGAACTGCACAACCCCAGCACCCAAGACTGCGAGAAGCAAATTGTTTTGTAACGCTAGCGTATAAATCTGCAAAGTTGATCGTGAACCAAGATCAACCGATTTCAAACTCTTGGGTGGCCATCGCTGACCACCTTGGGCCAAGTTCCCAAAGGCCCTTTGAACAACACCAGCCGGATGCTAAGCATCACTCTCCATCGCTGACAACCCGCTCAAACTCGTCAGTGAGTTTGCGACACACGCCTGCCCCAAAATGAATCAAAGGCCACATCTTTAAAAACATCGCACGTACATCTGAATATCACATTCGTCCTGGTTTCTTCCATCCAGCAATATCCATCGCAATCTGCCACCTGAGAATTCCACAGTGAATGGGTTCAACTCAATGCAAGAATTCCATAATTAATAACAAGCCGCGTTGTTTCAACGCCACGCGGTCTCCAGTTCAATGTGCAGCCCCCTTTGCGGTCCACCTGAGTGTAAACTGTACGAGTCAGGTTGATTTACAAGATCATGATCATTTTTTGCTATAACATGAACCAAGATTCAAGTTGCCCATCCCCGTTGAGGACCTTTTGCACATAGAAGGAAAAGGAGTAGAGAACAACGTTGATCGACTTCGCACCCTCTGTGCACCCTTCTGGAGCTGGAATTGTGTAGGCCCTGGGTCATGCATCTGATCATTTAAATACAGCTTTAACGTTCAAATTCATAATTCCTGAAGTCAGATGCCAAGAAGCTTTCCAGCAAAGTTGGAAGGAGGCTGCAACTCACACACACCACTGCTGACCACCTGCTCCAGAGCTGAACTCACCTTCGAGGTCGGAAGCCGTTTAACAGCGTTCCCCAATGATCCAGCAGGCACGGAAGGCTCTTCAACCTGGGGTGCCATCGTGGGGGAATCCGAGGCATGTGCCTTTGCCTGGGGGGATCTCTTCTTTCTGGATGCCTTCTTCGCTTTGGGGGATGCCTTCTTTTTTGGGGATGCCTTCTTTTTGGGGGATGCCTTCTTTCTGCCCGCTCTGGTCTTTGCGGGTGTCTTCTTGTGGGGGGTCATTCGAACCTTTGGCTTGGGAGGTGCTGGCTGGTCGTCAGCACCCTCAGCAGCACCCTCAGCAGCACCCTCAGCGGCACCCTCAGCAGCACCCTCAGCAATGTTTTTGCGCTTTCTGCCAGCGCCAGTCTTGGGTTTGCCCTCCTGTTTGGCCTTTGCCTTTGCAAGGGCTCTCTCAGCCTTTTTGTGGGCCTTTTGGGCTTCGGCTTCTTTCACTTCCTACCCAAAAGCGATCACAGGAAAGTTCTTAATGATCGATCATGAACTTATCACAGTCCCGTTGTTTACTGTCCTCCTTGTTTTTCCTCTTGATGTCCGCTTGCATTTCCTTCACCTCGTGCAGGCAGCTGAAGCCCGAACCAGCAGGATCAATCGGGTGCGGTGGAGGTGCAACAATTTCTGGTAGTAAAGGCTTTCGGTCCTCCAAGAACTGATATGACTGGTCCCTGTTTGCTTCATTCGATTGCTCGAACAAAACACATGAAATCATCCATGTCCTTCAAATTTGCCCTCACCTTAACATGATCTGGCTCGACTTCATTGCCAGCCGTCATCTCGATGTTCTTGACGTCCTGAAAAAATGCGCACATGCATCATGCATGAACTAAATATTTGGACTCTATTTGCCCTCACCTCAACATGATCTGGCTCGACTTCATTGCCGGCCGTCATCTCGATGTCCTCGTCGTCCTGAAAAAAATGCGCAGACAAAATCACATGAAATATATCCCGGACTATTTGCCCTCACCTCAACATGATCTGGCTCGACTTCATTGCCGGCCGTCATCTCGATGTCCTCGACGTCCTGAAAAAAATGCGCAGACAAAATCACATGAAACTCTAATTTGCCCTCACCTCAACATGATCTGGCTCGACTTCATTGCCAGCCGTCATCACGAGGTCCTCGACGTCCTGAAAAAAAATGCGCAAACAAAAATCAAATTGGACTCTGGACAAGAGTGGCTGCAGTCCAGTCTGCAGTCCTTGTTTCCATCCACTTTCGCTTCAGGTACTGCCGCTGCCTCATGCAATGATCCCAGTAAATTTCATGATCGATCAACGCAGTAAATTGTGTTCAAAGCCGCTTCGACATATAAATCTGTGTGGGGGAAGGGTTGAAGTGATATACGTACACCATGCCTTGCGTTCGAGTGTTTTTTCTTCTTCTTCTTCGTGGATGCCTTCCTCCTGGGGTAATATTCTGGCACGATCGATGTGTTTTTTTGTTTCGTGAACAGGGGACATTGTAGAAGGTGTCTGCGATGGGATCGATGTTGGAGGATCCAGTGGCGACAAATTAGCCCAATTATTGGATAAACAAAATTTACAGCGGACCATTGCTAGCATGAACAATCGATTCACCCGAGCCTCAACTCCTGCTGCTGATGTCGGTTCTGCGGATTGTTCCACTCCTGGTGCTGATGCTGCAGATTCTTCCTGCGGTACTGTATCATTAGGCGCTGCCACTTCAACGATGACGTCGTCACTCGACGGGTCCTCAAATTCAATGGCAATGGGTGAGCCGTAAGGGAAAACAGACATGCACTCGTAGTTGAACTTGCACATGCGTGCGTGCATAGCTAGCTAGTGTGAACCAAGAGGCCGTGGCAGCTTCATCCTGGGGCGACCCTTCTGGTTGCAAAAGCTGGGACTCCTGCATTGCATGTACATGCATCTAGTAAAAAATATGCCAGATCAGTCAGTCCTGGACATCATCATCTCTTGGTTGGGAGTCTGTCCAATAAAGCCACTCTGCCTCATCTGCTGGCTCCGAATCTGGGATGACAATCGGCTGGTCAACAGCCTCAACTCCGTCCCCTGGTACCGGTTGCTCCTGTCAAGAGCAGCTACAAAAAAAGCGCCACTAGTCACAGTCAAGTACAAATTGTGATATTAAACTGGCCCGATTCCTCAGGTGGAATGAATTCAGGAATTGCGCCTATATCAGCTGCACACTTGTGCAGGTAGAGCGCCTTCAAAATAGCAATTTGCCGGGTCCTTGGCACACAAGATTTCTGGGTTACTTCGAACAATTAATTCATATCCCACCTTGATCGTTCAGTGCGGTAGGTGTTGGTGTAAATATATGCAGCCATCCATTTGAGACGGGTTCCCTGGAGGTCCGCCCACTCCTGAGCAATCATGTGTGCAAAAAATTGCTGTTAATTTTTCAAAACACGACCATAAATGCCAAAGATCCTTTGCTTTGCCTTTGCCTCCTTTCTTCCCGAGAAATTCATCTGAGAAGAAGCCGTGAACCATTGCCAAGTAAAGCATGGCAGCCTCAGATCAAAACAAAACATAATCGATCACTCGATGACTGGCACACCCACTGCAATTCCAGCATGATTTCACTAGAAATAGTCAGGCACTCGGTGCTCTTTGACATCAGGATATAGTGGGCATACATCCAAAAAGTAGTGCTTGAGAATCTCGAAGTTCTGATCAACTAGGAAGTCTTCTTCCTTCACCTTCAGCGATCACAAGGACGATGCGAAAACAACTCCAAAAAATGAACGCTACATGCTGCTTTTGTTTCACATATCGGCCTTGGCCTGAGCTCCAATGATGACCACAGGGTGATCCTGACCATCATCGAAGTCAGGAAACAAATCAAGACGACCTTAAATAATTGCGCAATATATTGCTAAAGGCTGAGATTCTGGGTCACTGCGGATTCTTGATGCAACCGGCTGCACTACTTTCTCCAGTGAATCAAAGATCACCTTTGCATTTTCCTGGGCGTGGCAGGTTTTTTGTTTAATATGCAAAATTATTGGTCAGTTGGTGCAGGGTTTAATGCATGTAGCCCAGCCAAGTTGCTGATAGGAAGAACGTCACTGGTTGATGGATGATCCACCCACGCACCCCTTGACGGGTGATCATATCATCCATCGACAACGACCCCATGAGGCTTGACTGGTGAGGGTGGCAAAATGACCACAAATGTGCAACTGCAAAATTAATCATGTCATGGTCAGCCACTGTCCTTTGAGCAAATCACGGCAAATTGCATTTCAGAATCTCAATGTCATGCATGCACTCCACAGAAAACTTTAAAAAATCAGCTTAACGTGTGAACCTTCCATATAGGCAGGTGTAGGGGCACGAACCTGGCTTCTGGGCGCTTTTCTTCACTTTCAGCTGGTTGTTGAAGAGCATGGCAGTGTGACCCGGCATAGTCACGAAAGGTGTTTGACTGTCTGAAAGGCTACCAGTTCCAATGCTCCAGGAGCCAGTTGACTAGATCTGAAGGTTCCATGCATAGAAGTGGGTGAGTCCTTCCAAAAAGATTAGATCATGGATCCTCAAAGTCCCTTGATGACCTGAAAAGTTCTCAAACATAGGTGATGTGAGACAGTCATGCTTGTTAGCCTGGGGGTGCCTCGGGCCAGAAGCGTCGAGTAACGCACTTGGGGGGGCAAGTGAGTAATATGACACAAGTTGCTCATATGACACTTTGACACCAAGTAGTGTCTATGGCAACACTTGGATCCTCTGGGATATATAAATATGATGTACATTGGAGTATATGGACGTCAACTCTTACGACACACAACAAAAACCGCAAAACAAGAGTGCGCCGAGCCTCTAAAGTCCAAACCTTTTGCATGTAAGAGTTCTAAACAAGTAGGGTTCCAAATGGCTAGGTCAGATCACAACTGGCCAGCTCCAATGCCAACAAAAAAATCAATGCCAAATGAAAAGACATATTTCATATTTCCCTTTCTCCGCCGGCTTTCCAAAACTAATAACTAACCATCTGTTTCTTCGAAACCGACCGCTCTGGTCTCTCGACCCGCCGTTGGTCCAAGACGCTGCCGCGCGATCTGCAAGGCCAACTGCATGGCTTCCACGGCTTCCTTTCTTGGGGGGGCCGAACGCGGAGGACTTGGGTCATTAAAAGCAACAACAACAACAACTACTACTACTACTACTACGTACTACTACTACCACTACTACCACTACCACCACCACGACCACCACTACCACTACCACTACAACTACCACTACGACTACTACTACTACTACTGCTGGTACTACCACGTCGTAACATAGATTGTCATAACATGTCAAAACGATGACCATATCGTTAAAACAATAAGCAGCTATCATGACCGTGGGCAACCAAAAGTATAGAACCATCTGCGACTGTCTGCTGATGCACTCACCTCACCTACAAACCGCACAAACAGAGCAGGCCCTGTCGGTGTCGCTCAGCAACACTTGGGTATATGGTATATCCTATTACCAGGACCAGGGGCCCAGTACATACTCTGCTACCGACTACTGGCAATGGGACACACCCAAGATCAAACGTGCAAATCACCGAAACCCTCTATCTTTGCTCATGAAGGGTACAGTACACTGCTCCTCACTCTCCCGTTTCACACGTTTCCTGGAGCACCGAAGACTCGGACCAGCCATTCCGACTCTCAGAGGTGAGTTCCCACTTCTCAGAGGTGTAGTGTTTCAGTGTACACTGGAAAACCTCAACGTTTAGGACTTTGGGGCCAGGATGTCCGCCACAAACATGGGCTTGGACTTCCAAGGTACAGAGGTGAGTTGCTCATAAATCTATAGATCTATAGTTGATCGAAGAACTTGGATGGGAGTCGGAGCAAAATCAGATCTGCTCTTTTTTGTTCTTGGTTGGCTGGTGTGGTCGATCGATCAAGATGGTCTTGTTGTGGCATGGTCATGTGGGTCCACGGTCATGGGGATAGAATTGCTTGGAGTCCAGCGGCTGGTCCATCATCACCCGTTCGCCGTTCAATTTTTGTTTCATTCTTTTGTGGGGTTGAAAGGTCCTGCATGGGAAAGTCAGGTGATTGAAACTCTGCTTAGCTGTTTGCATTTTCACCATCAATCCAACAAAGATCCTCCCTTGAACCCCCTCCTAGCTTGTGCGCAGCCCTATCCTTCGGCGGCGGCTTCATCTTGCTCTGCATCTTCGCTGGCACCTTTCCCGCGAGGCGGACCATGTACAAACCTCCGAGGGTTCAGGTTCAATTGAAGGTTTGTACATCATGTACTGTGAGGCATGCAATGCAATGTAATATGCAAATATATGTTTATAATGTTTATAATATATCTATTTACTATGAGTTGTATTGAAGCATGTGTTCTATCGGTTTAATAATTGTTTGTTTCAGTGTACTGGAACAGTTGCTTACACTTACAAGGATGGGGTCCTTTGAACATGGTGTTTTATGGTGTTTTCAGGTATGGCGACTGTTGCCAGTCCCATGGAGATGGAAGGTCTGGGGTAGATCAAACATTTAGTTTCACACACAATCCCACCTGAGGTCACTGGACCCGCTTCCAACACTCCACATGACCCGCTGGCTGCAAACATGACGTGCCCACCGGCAAACATGCCGGTCGTTTGGAGTCACTTGTCACTTGTAACATATATTTTATAACTACTTAGTCACTTATCACATCTTATCACTAGTCACTTGTACCATCACTAGTTCAAACAAAACACTGCACAACCATAAACTAGTCACTTGTCACTTGTATCACTAGTTCAGAAAACTGCACAAACCATAAGCGAGTGGTGCAGACTCTTCCGCACATGTAGCTGAAGACACCGGGCATGCATAGTCTATAGTGGTTGAAACCAGGCCCTAACCCACCCACGATGCCCGAGCCCTGATTTTCTCAACGGGGCCCCGGTTCCTGTCGAACGAAGCCGATGAACGGAGCGCCTTCCCCGCACTTCGTTCTCGCTCCGTTCACACGGAACGCCCCTTCAGCAGGGAGAACAAACCAGTTTCATCACACCCCCAGCGGCGCACACCTTCACCTGGTTCCTGTGCCGACCCGTTTCCGCGGATGCACCGGTTTCCTTCGTGCCGACCGGTGGCGAGCGACCTGACTCCGGTCGGACGGGAGTGAGACGGTTCGTCGAGAACGGTTCGTCGAGAACGCCTCTTGTTGATCCCTCCCGGAGGGTGAGAACGTGTAGCCCGAGGCCTGGGCGGTCCCAACGAAGGAGGGACTGGAGGATTGACTGACCCACTTATATAAGCACCCATGGGATGGCAACTATGCCATTAAAGGGTATGATACATGGATGATCTGGTTTCATTGAAAAACCACAAAAGTTCCAGTCTTGTGCAGTATCTGGGAATGCTCATCTTCAAATCCCCAAGTCTGTCGCTCAAGCATAGCCAAAAAGGGAGAGGACCTTATTTATACACAACTATAGACCCTCATTGTCTAGGGTGTCGGATTTCACCTTCCAACATCGCCCCTCCCCCCCCAAAAAGCTGAGAGGATATATTCGGGTATATTTGGGGTATATATGGGTATATATATATAACTATATCCCATTACCAGTGACAGTGAATGATGATGATGATGGTGATGATGATGATGATGATGCTGAAGGAAAGGCCTTTCTCAACAATATGTTACCAACTATTATTACTGGTATTGAGCTACACACCAGATACTGTACATTGATATATGAAGCTACATGTAGGTTCATTCAGGAAGATCCTTTCCACTTGAACAGTTGTTAAGAATTTGCATGGCAGTTCAGCAATCCTTGTACATCTTACTGGCAGAAGCTATAAATTTGGATACAAGGTCATGGAAGCACCAAACTTCAGATTCCAGAACTTTGGGTATCCGGAAAACCATGACCAAAACCATATGACAGAATATGAACAACATCGACAACACATGCAATTTCCTTGATCACATTTTAGATTTCCTAGATTTCCCCATATACTGTACTATCTACAACAAGTGACTATGGTCGTCCTAAAAGACGTGATCTCATCCTTTCTACTCACTCGGCTCTGGGCAACCCGCACCAAGCACAAGAGCGCTTGAGCCTCGCAGTGAAAGCCCGGTGGGAAAGGGCATCGTCCCAGGTGATAGATGTGCGTCCCAGGGCTGTTCAAGAGTTAACCTCTGGATATACGGTAGGAAGTGAAGCTTGAAGTGCCTCAAAAGCTGAAGGGAAAGGATCAAGCTCACCGTATCGTGTTTCTTTTTGTTGGCAACATTGGAATGCATTATTACATCAAGTTCTCGCGACGATAGAATCGCCCTAAGTTTCTCAATGGACCTGTAAAATCCCAGTGGCCACTGGTGATGCTTCCTCCAAAAGGAAGATCTGCTGCGGATTGATCATTTTACTGGGATCGACCAAATCTCACAAAACCGCACCGGCAAAACACTGCAACCATCAAAACCCGACTTCTTAGCCCAAAAGCAGTTGCCTGGCAGCGCTGACGTCGCTCCATACTATATGCCGCTCAAAGTCTAAGCAATGCAGGATCATACGGATCCTGATCACATGGACCACAAGTCAAAAGATCCAAAACAATACATGCATCCCAAAACCACAAAAAAACCTACCCGACCCTGCGGTGAAGGAAAGGGGCGGAGTGTTCTCCTCACTTCCCAAACCCCCCCCTCTTCCCCCACCCAAAAGTGGTGTATTCAACTATATAGGAAGACCTCCCAGTTCAACTCCCTTTGGGACCATTGGAAGACGATGATCCTTGGCGACTGCGCCCCGAAGCGACACTCCACGACTCGCTTCGCTGATCGCGGGGGGATCGCCTCATTGGTCCGATCGTGGCGCTCGCGATAGCGGGCGATGGCCTGGAGCGACGACCGCCGACCGTCGACCGACCGAGCGAGCGTCCGAGCGTCCAAGTCTCCTGGAAACTGGTATGTTTGGGTATGTGTATTGGTATGGAGATTGGAATACTGGAGATGATCATTCCGTCTCATTCGTGCGTTAGATGTGTTTTGTGCCAAACTCATCTCCAGTGGAATGAGGCCCGATCTGTAAGGTTGGCTGACCTATATAGCTGGTGCCGGTCGTTTGCGGCATGTGGTGGACTGGTCGTGCGAACATGGTGGGTCATGACCCATCCACATGTGCAGGTCGACTTGGGCTTTGAGACCCACCCTTCGAAGGGTCAAGCATGGTCAGACCTTTGACTTCATAAGGCTCCAATGGAGTCAAACTTGGTCAAACCATGTCAAACCAACCCCTTATTTTCTGGAGGGACCAGCGGCTTGAGAATGGAGCGTCTGTGCTGGCACCAAATGGACGTATACACTCGGACGAACGGGTTCCATGGAAGTAGGTTGTGGGGCCTCCACAAAACGGTTATGAAGAAAACCAGCAACTATCAGTCGTCACATTGTCTCATTGCATGGCATCGATGCATCATCAAGTTTGCAACAATGCAACAAACATCTGTGGTTGCTCAGTCCAACATGTCTGGCGAAGAAAGGTCTGGCTGCAGCACCAGGAGCACCCAAGGTTGTTGGCATCGTGTTCCCAAACACTCTGTGTGTGGTGTCTATGCCGCCCCATTGACCCTTTTCAACCACCCAAATGCAGCTATGGTAAATAGGTCATACATGGAATCTCTGATTGAAATGGCAGGTCGCATCAAAGGTTCTTCCAACATGTGGTTTTCGGCATCTTACTTGGAACACCCCGAAATTCACCTCGAAGGATTTTGGGACACTCTTTTTGGAGCGAGTCCAATCTGGCTGAATCCCATTGCCAGCACTTCAATCCCACACAGTTTTTCTGACCGAAAAAGGGACACGTCTGTACCAGGGGTCGGTGCCGTCCGCACCAGGTACGACCACAACTCTTCGGAAACTACAATTCTGCAACTAAAAGGTGGTCTTCGGGACATTTTACGGCTTTACAGTTTTCTTCGGAAGCTAAACGGTTTTAACGGCTTGCTTCGGAAGAACACCTTGCGCAACATGCAAAATACTTCCTGAAGGTACCGTAGCCGTCACAGGGCACGTCAATATGCCCAACCCCACACCCCACGTGCTTCATTCATGCAATCTGGATGCAAGGTGGACATTCTGGAAAAATACTTTATGAAGCACCCAAAACACTTTCTGAAGATCGGGAAATAGATTCTGAAGCTCGCGAAATATGAAGGAAGGGAGGAGGTTCATTTCGGCTCATCTTGGAACACACAGAATCTGTGCGTTTAAGCAAATTCTGGAACACATGATTCCGCTCATTTTGGAACACAATCCTTTTCGCACTGTGGATTAGATTCCGGTGTTCGATAGAAGTTTGTTGATATGTAGCGTGCACGCGATGTCATATCGGTTCGCTGTTCTCGTTTCTTACGTCATTAGGCAGGCTACTTCTCTTGATCCCATAGATAAAAAGACCGTCACAAGACTCCTTCGGAAACTGCTCAAAAAGAATTTCATCTGGAATGCTTCAAAGTTCTGCAAATGATTCCCAAAGTTGATCTAAGCGTGTTTCGCGTTTCACTGAATATGCTCATCGCATCGCGTAGTTGAGGGAAAGCTCCAGGGAGAAGACAAGGCGCTCGTTGGCACGTCCTCTCTTCCCAGAACGACGTGGCCTCTTAGTCGCATGGCTTTGTTGCCATCACGAGGTCCCCACTTCCTTCCAGCCTGTGAGCTCCGTCCTCGGTTTCTTCATGCGCTGAAATCAGCGCTATGACTGATGACTCCTTTGGACAACGGCGCCTTTTTCATCTTCATCTCCACGTACCTATCGGTGGTTGCACTCACCTGAACCGCATGCCCGGCTTAAGAACCCCGTGGTGGTACAAGTGGATCAGCCGCGAACGGCGAAAGCGGCGTCTGGGAGTCGCTCAGCAAATTCTTCTGACTTTTCAAGCATTCTCCTCATTGCCTTGATTGCAGTTTTGGAGGTGGTCCAATGCTTTTTCACCATGTTCTGGTCCGCGGCGCCGTAGAAAAGGCGGTGATGATGTGAGAGTACACACGATGTGAGCCATGCAGAATTGGCAAAGATTCACGGCGCACATGGAACTCTTTAAGGCCAACATAGACTTTTTCGAAAAAGTTCAAGGAATACACCCTGGAAGACTAACATGGAACCTGAAAACCACAGGGTTGGTAGAGGAAAATCGTCTTCCATGGGACCATTGTCTGGGTCTATATTAGTTTTCGGGAGTGTAACTATATGAGAGGTGTATGAAGTGTGGTGTGTGAAATAAGGAACTTATGTTGGAGATGTCCACATTTAAGTTTACCCAATTCACCCAGGACCCAAGGCGAATTACTCGAAATACCACAAAATGAATGATTCCACATACCAAACATTCATGGCAACCATTGAAGTTTCCAAGGCCAACATTGAATATTTCCAAACTTTCAGGGCCAAAAGTGAAAGGTTCCAAAGCCTTGCCACAAATTCAGGGCCAACATTGAATTGTTCAAGACCCATAACGAATTAATCCAAATACCACAACATGAACTATTTCTAGAAAATGGTACATTACCTCAAACCAAACGCACAAGGTATACAACTTCTCATACCCATGCTTTGAGCTACGGTCGACTGAGTCGACTCCAAGGTCGTTTCCAAGATATACGATCGCATATGATGGCCTAAATATATGGTTGGTTGATGACAATGGCCTCGCAGGTACGACCGCAAGTCGGGTCCAGTTATGATCGACTCTCCAGGCTGAGGTTCTGGGCATCCTCAGCCGTCCAAATGGCACGCCAGGGTTCGCCACTGGCGATCTGTGCTCGGACCTGGGATGGGGTTGGAGCTGTGCAACGAAACTCGCTTGGATTCATTGACAGAATAGAGAAAATCCATGTATGGAAAACTGCTGGATGATCGGTTTAATTAGTTTGGGGCCTATTACTCAACTGGAGTAGTCATTCCCAGGGTTGAATAAAAGGTCAATGAAAGCAGCAACCAGACTTAGCATTGACCCACTGAAACAACCCCAATTGATCGGGAGTGCCACTCCCATTGGCTGTGTCTGGGAGACCACTCATCATGGTGACATAGCCGTGAAACCCACGTGGCGATGGCTCATCCTGATGTGTGTATATTGTGGTATGGTCATATATGTTAGCTAAATTTTAAATAGGTGCTCAAAAAGCAGGCTGAAAGTAGGG
>CAXAMN010002625.1:135103-152254 GCA_963970005.1 Durusdinium trenchii
CAGTAGCAGAACAAAAAGAAATTAGATGACTGACTGAAAACAACAACAAGAAACACAATTCTTTCCATCACCATGGCGTAAACATTTTCGTTCTTCTTGGTCCGTCATAGTTGTGACATCATCAAACAAGCAAGTAGTCTGATTGCGAGCCCCTATCACATTCTGCACAAGATTGACTTGCTTCCAGCGTTCACACTCGCAGGCATACTGGACTTGCACCTGAATAGAACCACTCAAAACACATGTCACTGTCACTTGCATAAAAAAAGGTTGGCAGAAAACAAAGCACTCATCATCTATCCGCAGAATGGCTGAAACATGCGCCTCAAAAGGTTCTGGAACTGAAGAAAGCTGATTCACTGCTTTTGCCACAGCTTCCATAGCAAGCTCAAAGTTGCCTGTGCCAGAGCATGTCGAAGCAATATTCCACTGCTTCGGCACATTCTGAAGTCTCTCGAGCGCCCCAGGCATGTTCAATGCCTTGGTCACCATTGCCTGAAGGGTTGCTTGATTGCTGCTGATATCCATTTGATACGAGACTATAGACTATACTATACTATACTAAGATTTATTTAAGATTCAAGATTCAAAATGATTCAAAACCATAGTATTGACCGTCTGAACAGTCTAAACTCATGCCAACAGTGTTGTATTGAAGAATGCTGGCCCAAAAAAGAAGGCAACAAGCGACCTTGGCACAGTCCAATAAGTACTCCTCATTGAAGAAGTCCTCATGATCCCGCCAATGTCTTCCGTCAGGCAAAACCCGTTTAGCCTGCAACGAATCCCCAATCCCAAAGTGTTGACACTTTGCAGCACTGCACGGCAAAACAAGGCAAACATTGAATTGAATACACAATGGAACTCATTGTCACTGTCATAGAAACACCAGAAAAACCTGCATAGTTGCATGATTGGATGAAGCATCTTGATCTACGTTTAGTTTGTTTAGTGATCTCCTCCCTGATTCCATGTACTGTATGTCTGTTGCGTATCACAAACAGGAATGGCTATGATTGCTGACCTCTTGGTCATCAGCATCGGTTTCCATTGCTTCAATGCTTTGCGCAGCTGGTGATACCTGCAAGAAATAGAAGAGTGAGCCACCATGGGCCAGCTGTCAGTCACAGCACCGTCAAGATCATATAGTTTATACTGAGACTGATGTAGTTATTTGATAATTATGTAATATAATATATTTATATATTTTTAAAAATAAATGTCACGATACTAATAGTGGTGATACTGATGCAAACAGTGTTTCACTTACATAGCCATGCGCCTCGATTTCATCCTTTGACTGGTCATCATCCACAGAGTCCCTGGATTGGCTGACACTCAACGGCAGACTCAATGGAGCAGACTCGTTAGGTACAGTGCATTCCATAGGTACATCTTCAGATCGAAAGACACTGGCTGAAGACAATGCAGGTTCCGGAGATTCATCCTCAGATTGTCTGACCATGGAGTCCATATGGTCCATATGCACATCTTTGGATTGGCTGACACTGGACAGATGCAATGTAGGTTCCTTCAATTCCTCCTCAGGTTGGCTGACCCTGGAGGGAGGCACGGTGGAGTCGATGTGTACATTGCTGGAAGGGCTCACACTGGCAGCAACGTCCGCACTGGGAATTTGATAGTCTGGACGATTCACATCCTCTTCTGTTACAAGCCACCTCAAGAAGTCTTGTAGATCACAAAGTTGATCCCCTGTGGGATCACCAAACTCCCAGTCAGGATCGACACCCATTGAAGCAATGGTGTCCATCTTGTAGGCTTCAAGTTGTGGATGGGCAAAGCATTGATCGATCAGTGTCATGAATTCCTCTTCATGTGTGTCTTCAACCAGGTTATCCATCAGGCGATGCCAGGTGTGCAAATCCAACTTCTCTGTGCATAGTTTGAACCGGACATATGCAGCCATGTTTTTCAATGATATCTCCCGTCCCTTCAAAAGGCTTGATGCATACTTCGGATGAGAAAGATCTGAAGGTTCAAGCTTGGGTGACTCGACATGTGCCGAATCTGTTGCGCCTGTGACAGCAGCTTGTTCGGTATCAACATCTGAAGAAATTGCACCAGCAGCAGCGGGCAATTCTTCAGGATTCGCTGGGGCATCTCCCACCGTACTCGCAGGCAATGAAGTTGAAGGATCTGGATCTGGTGCACATGTGACTGGCACATTGGATGTGGATCCATGTGCATTCTCGCCTGTAGAGGCTGTAGACTGATGGCTTGGATCCAAATCCATTTCCTCATTGGACTCATTGGGCCTGGAAGGGGTGATGACTTCAGTAGCCATAGTCATAGTGTTGCCACCACCACCAGCTTCATCGACCATAGTATTGCTGCCATCATCAACCTGACCCTCAGGCGACAATGGGATTCGTTCAATGGCTTCTGTCAGTGACAACGCTTCATCGCCATCATCACCATCACCTTCTTCTTTTGGGGGCATGGGTTCTTCTGCAGGCTCAATTTGGTCTGGATGATTCTCAGCCACTCCCACAGGCTGAGCTACTTCCCCAATCACAGAAGGAGGGTGTTCTTGAGGCTCTGATTTTGCCCCCTCATTCTTTACTCGAAAGAATGATGACACGCTCATTTGGTCTCGATCTGGTGGAAATGCAAACGGGTTTGGAAATGCCTTTGCCTTTGCCGATGGTTTCGGCGCTGCCTTTTGTTTGGGCGCTGCTCTTGGCTTTGGCAGCTGTTTGGCTTTGGCTTTGGCTTTGGTCTTAGGTCCAGGCTTCAATGTGGAAGCCTTTGCCTTTGGTTTTGCTTTTGCTTTGGAAGCAGTAGCTCGCGGCATGACCACTAGTCACTACAAGAAAAAGAGCCAAGCCAAGCAGTGTCCTGAAAAGTTCTCAAACAGAGTGGCTAGACATTTGATTGTTGTTCTGATATTTTTTGGCATGTCATAGCAATGTCTCTTCATCCGGCTTGAGCACTACCTCAAAAACAATGTAAATGCATTCCTGACAGATCAACGACAATGCAATTGATGCACCAATTGATAAATCAGGTTTGTCCCGCCGCAGTCATGGCAGCTGCATGCTTTTGTCCTTTGCCGTGCAAGTTGAGAGTCTGGTCTACTTGAAACACTGTTTGAGCCTAGGGTGCAATATGGCTTATAGTCGCATAAATATATGGAGTTGTCATTGGATTTGATTCGGCAATTGGAGATATGTTGTAAAGTTTAAATGATATCAGCTGATAGCAGTGGCTAAATGTTAGCGGTGGCTCAAACAGAACCAACATGCCATAGCACCCAATTCCAAAAGCAGCCTGTGCAGGAAGTGGATCAATTATGATAGCACACAACAACCAAAACAAAGCACCAATCAAATCATTGGCTTAAAGTGAGATGCACTTACTTAGTGATGCATTACCTGGAACAAACAATCCACCAGGCTTCATAGTTAGATGTCTGAGACATCTGGCGCAATCACACGAGAGATGTGATTACAGCTTGCAAGCTGGGAGATACATCCAAATTTTTCTCCCGCATATTCTGGATGATTTTCCCCAACAAATCCTTCGCTTGACCAGTGGCCTTTTGCCCTGCTTTAATCCACTGCTGTGTTGTATCCAAAGCTAAGATCATACAAGCAGACTGCTCAGCAAGAACTGTCATAGCATCCCGGTGCTTGGATCGTGTTTCCTTGAATCCAGAAAGAGCACAGAGTTTAGTCCTTTAGAAGACCTATATTATATATTATATAATGCTCTAATATTAATATATATATTATATCTATTTTGACTCTAAGTCTCAATGTGGTAAGTATATATGACATGAGTTAAAAAGACCTGAGTTCAGCAAAGACTCCCCAAGTGACGGAAAAATAATATGGGATCCAAGGGCAAACTCTTCTTGATCTTTCTCAATTGCTGCAAGTAGACGTCCCAGTGATGTGCTGGCGGCTACCAACTTCTGCCCAAATGGTTTCAATGCATCTGTAAAACCCTGTAGGGAACTTGGTGTGGCGTCTTTGAGAGAAGGAAGCTGCTTCAAAATCCCATCAATTTCACTCACCAAAGACGCTGATCCCGTATTGTATTCAGTCTGCCTCGAATTGACAATCTTTTCCGTCAGATCATCTAGTTCAGTAATGATTGTAGTAAGCTGCTGCAGGGTGCATGCGTTCTTGAAAGTCTCACTAGCATCACAGAGCTTGTCATACATGATCTTCAAGCAAGCATCGCTGTCAGGTTCACCCAACTCTTCTGCCTCTTTCAGAACTTTTGCATACTCTGTAAATGCCCTCATCAGGGGAGCCACTATTTCGCGTGAAGTAAAATCTGAAGCCACTTTGAGACGAGCATAGCCTTGGACACCAAGATTCAAACAAACAGTCACAAGCATTTGGCCCTTGACCTTTGGCCCACCCCCAATAAAAGTCATTGAGGCATTTAGAAAATGCTCACCAACCAAAATTGCATTTGCTTTGTTTCAAAGGCACAAGAATGCATGATAAAGCGGGTTCCAGAGAGTATCTTCAGAGATAGTGACATAGACGGCAAAGCTGTCGCACTCATCAGCTGCAGCTGCTCACAAATCTGAGTGGCATTCTTCAAGTCTTCCGGTGCAATGTTCTGTGGCTCAGTGACCTTCAAGGTTATTACAAACCCAATCCCAATCAAGGCAAATATTTATTAATCAAAAAAATGAACTGCTGTATGAATTATGTCATGTGTAGTCTGGGTAAAGTCAAAGCAAGTGACACTTCACTCAGTGAGCACAGTTGCCCGCGCCTTGACCATCAGGTCACCAAGCATTGTTGTTTTCTCTTTGGCAGCCAAGGAGACGTGTGAATCACTCAAAGCCACCATCCCGTTCTTCACTATCTCCAAGTCCTCTTCCATCTTTGGGGTTGTCATGCTGAATTTATTCATCTTCTCAAGGCTACTGGTCATGAATTCACAATACTCTGTCGCTGCGTTGACGGCTGATGTGGCATCCAATGAACCATCCTTTGATTTGTGCCGAGTCTGCATTGCCTTGACCAATGTGAGTTCAAGATGCTGTGTAAGTTTCAGCAAACCAGCTGTAGCATTCCCAAGGACGTTGTATTGCTTCATGTCTTTGGGAAGGTTCAGTGATGGCAGGCTTCTGACCACAACATCGCTATCCCAATTAGCAGACAAAGTTTGTAGCCATTCGGAAACGGTGTGCTTGGCATATGACAAACACATCGAACTTGCCAAGCTGGCAATTGAGTGCTTGGACTGGTTCACTTTGGTTTTGACAATATCGTCCACCGGATTCTGATCTTTATTGGCAACCACATCAGAAAGCTTTGAGGCACCATCATTGAGGATCTCTACCAAGGAAGACCAGTCCTCGAGCTTTCCTGATGGGACTACTGCACCAGTTGCCTTTTCCTTTGCTTCACCCAGAGCTTCCAAGAACTCATATGATTTGGCTTTTTCTTCAGCATTAGACCTCGCTTGTCGCAAGAGTGATTTTCCTTGAGAAAGACCAACCACAATGGAAGCTAGTCCAGAGTCAACATTGGATTCGGCAGTATCTTGGATGTAAGCAACGGCTTTCAATACCTCTTCAGGTGCACTGCCGATTTCCACAATAGTCAATACACTCTCAAAGGTCTGCAGTGTATGGGGCGACAAAATAGTCTTGCAACTGCAAACATGCCGGAGAAAGCAGCGGAAAGGGTTGAAGATCTCAGAGTTTGGATCCACCTGTAAGCGAGGAACACATGGTCATCCATAGTTCATTCATGTGTCTATTTCATAGTATCTATTATTAGTATTTAGTATTTGTATTAGTAGTACGTCCTATGTATTTTTCAATCTCACATATACTGTCATACAATTTGACAAACATACAAGTAACAATATTAAACAAACGACTAAACAGTTCAAGACACTTTGCTGATAGCAATGGATTTCATCAATTTCTGCACCATGTCATTCAATAGAACATTGAAGAAGCTCTCTGCATCCTCTTTGCTAAGATGTTTGAACATCAAGTCACGAGTTGTAGATGTCACAGAAGACCACTGTTCATATTTCAAATGTGATAGCATGGCACACTTGAATGCCCGTTTGAACATGGCTGGTGCAAATGCCCACCCAGACTTGCAGCATCTGGCCATTGTCTCAACATGCTCAACATCCTCACCAATCGTTGACAGCAGCCCATGAGCCAATTTGTGAACTTCTCCAGCCTCTTGAGCAATTTCATCTAGATCTTGAATCAAAGATGATGAGCTCCCATCCTTTCGACGTTTAAACTCTTCGTCTTGCCTTTGATCTGCGATTGCAATCCTGCCAGGTCTTTCATCTCTGACTTGAGGCAGTCAGATGTTCCGGAATCATTGTCCATCATTGAAGCAAACAAGCTTTTCCTCTTATCAGCTATCTTCTGTTTGTACTCATTGAGTATCTGTTGATCACCGCTGTCAAGTCCTCCTGTGTCGTCTTTGTTGGCAAGGTCTTCTAGCTTGAGAACCTTTGCATCATCATCAGCAGCTGCAGCATCGTTAGCCTTACGCTTGATCCCCTTTTTGGGAACGCCATCAGGTTTTGGTTTTGGTTTGGCCTTTGCAACGCCCTTGGCCTGTGCTTTGGCCTGTGACTTGGCCATTGACTCCACCTTGCTCTTGGGCAGAGCAAAACCAAGACTCTGCAAAAAGCTTCCAGATGGAGCTGGAGGTTCTGTGCCTTCATTATCACTTGGGTCAGCATTGTCATCAGAGACATGAGCTTGTTCAAGTACTTCCCCATCTCTAATTGGTTTTGAGGAGCGAGAAGTGCTGACTGCAGGCGTGACCATCTCAGACGCTTGGAAAAAGAGCAGGTCCTTGACATCAATGGATGACTGCAAGGCCAAGACCTCCTTTGATGCCATGTTGAAATGTTTCTCTGCCGCATTGTTGCCAAGATCTATTTCATGGTTATACACCTCTGCGGTCTGCTCAACACTCTTCTCCATGGCTGTGATTCTCCGATGATAGCCAGCTCGACCAGTACGCACATTCACCTTTTTTGGTTGAAGATGAGATACAACATCATCAATTATCATCACCACAGACAACAAAGCAAAACTGACAATTGAATACAATTGATAATTCTTGCAGGTGTCTCCTTCTTTCCATACTCCTGGTTCAACTTCTTCCCACACTAGATCTGTTGGTTGAATCACTACATCAGGATTGTCCTTCTTGAAGTGCTCCAGCTCCACAAAGAACTCCTCTGGACGTTCCAAAGAAGACTTCTTTGATGCCTTGACCTGTATTGTTTTGCGAGGCCCAAGTAAGGAATCATCACGCATCTTCATATGTGGATTCGTTGTTCGCATGCCAATGTACTTGTCTCGCTGAGCCTTGTCTGTCTATAGGTACCAAATGACTCTAACTAACAATGTGGTACCAAACAGAGTACACTGTACCAGTAGACTGTACCTGTGTACTGTACCTTGTACCCCAAACATGTACCATTGTACTGTACCATGTACCCAGATCTGTACCAATGTACTGTACCATGTACCTGTACCATGAAGAGGGGGGGGCAAAGGGGGGGGTGAGAGGGGGGGGGCTTTACTTAACTATGAAGGAGAGCCCCCCCCTTTGCCCCCCCCTCTTCATGGTACAGGTACATGGTACAGTGCAGTGGTACAGTTTTGGGTACATGGTACGGTACATGGTACAGTGCAGTGGTACATGTTTGGGGTACAAGGTACAGTACACAGGTACAGTGCACTGATTGTAGTTTGGTACATCATTGGGAACAGAAAAGACACAACATTGGACCTAAGTAGACAATGCAAGAAGCCAAAAAGTTGTGAAGTCGTGTCGGATCCTCCTGCAGCAGTCTGTCAAATCCAGGAAAGTCATGCGTACGACATTCAGCCGCCCATCCACCAGCATGGAACACCTGATGGTTCACCAACACACATCACACCTCTACTTCCTATGTGTAATTAGTTATATGTAAATATAATATATAATAAATAAGAGTCCATAGGCTATAGTAGCTGTAGTTCATACACATGACATGCACACTTTCAATTGAAGGTACAGACTTGAAGAAACTGAGTATGGAACAAGAGCACATCTGCGGCAGATTAATCCTTTTGGCTTCAACTGGCGCCCATCATACCAAGGAATGAGCGGCCCCCATGAGGGGAAGAGATCTGCAGGTAGAGGACTCTTGGCATATGAATAGCTTCTGCAATATTTGCACCTCTTGGCAATGTAACTCACAGGGAATTCAAAGTCCTCACACTTCAGCAGAGCATTCTCCACTTCGCGTGCAGATCCAGCAACAGAAATGTGGTCGGACATGGAAGCACACCACACCTGCCCAGGACCTGCCTACTGTTCAACTGAATTCAGTTGGGATGTTTTCCTACACAAAGACGTCTCTCTTTGCTTGATCAAAAGCAAACGACATGGATATACAGTTTATGAATGTATGTGAAATACAGCCACTGTGAAGTAGAGTAGATAGTTTGCTTTGCTTGCTATTGAATCCAAACTGCAAATGCGCCGTTTCACAATCTTGCCTTCCCAGTTGGTCATCCTGAATTCCAACAATGCACTATTCACAAACACCCGCATTATGTGTTTCTTATGGCCCCAAGAAACACCCGCTAACTGTCTGTACAGAAACAATATGCTGTAGTTACTGAGGTGAGACTGCATGTATCATCTGCTTGCTTGCTGTATAATGCGCTTGGCTAGTCTTTGTCATTGTGATCATTCGCTCCACACACAATGGAATCAAACCTTGAATGACCAATCAAAGTCACAATGGACAAAACATACAGACCACACTACAATCCACCAAACAACAATATGTTCAAACACCTAAGACTAAAACTAAAAACAATATCCATTGAAGAAAAGAAGCATTGCAGTGTGCTGTGCTGTGTCCTTGCGAGCAGTGAATCTCATACCCGCCACCAAGTACTGGATCATAAGGTTTGTCGCTGAATATGGTAGGCTCGATGCCAATCGCACTCGGCTGCACTTCTCATGTAGATAGCAACTCACTGAAATCGAGTGTGCAGGTGTATCTTGCTTAAACTGAGTGATTCTGCCTCAGCAATGGACACTGTGCAAACAACCCACTCTACTGTAGTCAGTGTGTTTTCCAAGAAATGCAACAAAATAAAAATAATTGTAATTAGTAATTAGACAAACTACCCAATGGTTTTTTCCAGCCATCATTGAGCACAGCAATTACCCGGTGGGTAGAAGGGTCGATATATACTTCTTGAACTCCACTTTCAGGATCTTGAACTTGAACAGGCATGTTGTCATCATGGTCATGGTTGGAACGTGAGTCAGCAACTGTCTTTCTTTTTCTTTCGGACTTTCCCTTCGCCTTGGCTTTAGGATTCTTTTTGGTCTGATCACTGTCTCTGAAGCTACTCAAGCCATTTCCATATCTTTGACCAATTGCAGTTTCCCACTCTTGCTGAAGCTCACAGTCCGCTTCACCTCCCGAGTCAGACTCATCTGATCCATGAAGATGATCTGGAGCCACTTTACGCAACACTGCATAGGTGGAAGAACCTTGGATACCGTGTCACTTTTTGACAAGAACAGCTCCGACATTTTCATATATATATATATAACTACACAACTCCATAGTCATAGTAATAGTATAGTCATAGTAATCTAAATAATATACTACACCAAGCAATAATGTAGTTTAGCTGTTTAGCTTGTGTATGTTTCTGACATGGATCATTCATGGAGAACACACATCATATAATTATATTCCAAAACATAGAAAAGTGTATCAAGCATACAATCAGAATCAAACATCAGTAGTCAAAGAGTCAAACAACTCAAACTTAGAAAACACAAAGCAACATTTTGATGAGGTTATTTGTCAAGAAACAGGCGGTCGGCATCACTGACTTTAGAGCCTTCTTCACAGCAGAATTCTTCTGTGGTTTGTTTGAGGGTTGTTTGCGGGTCTTCTCACGCATACCTGCATCAATGGAAAGAACTTTCAACAGCTCTTTGGCTTTGCAAATAGCAGAAGATTCGCTGGCCTCTTGATGTGTACCGGCTAAAGCCAAGCAATCATCCTTGGCAAAGCTGTTGTTTCCAATTTTATCTGCAGTATCAAACTTGTGTGCCCGCTTGAGGATTAGTGTGAAAGGACTTGTAATAATGTCATACTCGTAGAACAGTCTGCATTGCCAGGAAGGATCATAGTTCAAAGAGAACCAAACGGCAAACTCATTTGCATGCTCAATCTGCAGGTGCATCTTGTGTGTGCCAGGAAATTCATCACACCCTGGTTCAAGATGGAACTCATCTTGTACTCTCTTGACACCACACCGCACAAAGTCACACTCCAAGGGTTTGAATGTAACTCGGCAGACAAGCCGAGCATGGCAAACGCTCTAGTCTGATGTCATCAATAGCAGAATCGGAAAGAATGTGTTTGGAGTTGGACTCAGGTACTTCAGTTTCCCAATCTTTACTGAGCGCATTTTGGCCATGGCACGAGCTATGGACTTCACCATCTCCAAACAATTTGCAAACAGTTTCGCGTCCTTGATGTCTGCCACACAATACCTTCCCAGCAGGTGTTCACAAGACCGTGGAACCTCAATGTCATCTTCCTCTGAAAGTTCATCCTCAAAGTCAGCTGAAATCTTGTCACAGACTGAACCATGGTTCATGACAAGCTGTTTGTGACTGCGTTGCACAAAGCCTGGAACATTGTCAACCAAATGATCTATGATCACCTTTGATACACCAAACTCATCATCACCCAGGCCGTGTAGACCATGGCCGCATTGTGACAACAACTGCACAGCTTCAGTGGTTCTGTTGAATTGTCCACTCTCTTTCAATGTTTTCTGCTCCAACTGCTTTGAGACCTGAAGCCTTTCAAGCGTGACATCTGCATTTTGTCTGGTTGCATCACCACAGGCTGGGAGGGGGTCCATCTTGCGCTCATTTGCATAGGCCACTACAGCATGAGGACAAACGATAGAAGGCGCTGCAGAATCCACATTGTCTACTGGACATAGGATTGATGTTTTCAGCGATGTGTTCACCAAGTCGATCTGCTTTGTCGCAAGATTCTTGGTAAAATCTGCACGACAAATGTCTTGTGAATCATATTCCCTTTGCTGTTCCATATGCTTGCGACGTGCACATAGGTTGAAGCTCTTTGCTCTTTGTGACCACATATCCTTTGTGACCTGAGAGCTACATCTCCATGCTGCAAGTACTTCCTGGAAAATGTCTTGCCGCTTCTCAAACCAATGGCTCCCAGTCTTGATGGTATCCAAGGAAGTCCTGTCAGAGTACATGTTTTTCATAAAATATGTCAAGCCGTTGTATGTCGCTGGTGCTGAGGGCTTTGCAATGGCAGCTTGTTGCTTTTGCCATTCACGGGAAGCAAGTTGTCGTCTCTGAGCAAGCTTGATCTCACTGCCCACATGTTTAGCAGACATAGCTGCAGCACCATGGCATCTTTTCCTCATGGCTCCTCTTTGGGAACTTGCCCGTGCAAAATTGAGCTCAAGCTCAACTGTTGAAGTCTTCATTCTGAAACTGGCGGCCAAATCAGCATGGAATTCTGTTCCTGGCAAAATGGCAGCAGGGCCTCCACTCTTCTGCATTTCTTGCAGCACTGGAACTGCAAAGTGTTTTTCCCGACAGCAATCCTTTTTTTGTAGCATCAAAGCTGCCAACTCTACTCGGTCTTTCTCAGGAATCGTTTCATCAACAAGGTTTGCCATCTTGAATGGCATCCTCAAATATGGACGGATCAGCCTGTGGTAAAGTTGACCAATGACTGTCAGCAAGTAGAAGAATACTTGATGACCGTGGTGGGTGTCAAGTCCAGGTAAACCTGTTCAGAGCAGCGAATGACTAGTACAATACTTTGGGCAACTGTTGGTGGCTAGTATTAATATAATTCATTATAATTTATAATTCATATATATAATATTGTTTTATTTCTGTTGGACTGTTGTACTAGACTGTCAGAATTCAATATTCAATCTGCTGAACAACTTAAATCATGACTTGTGACCCATGACTAAGTATCAGCGGTTGGGGAACCATGTTGTCAATCTCAAACAATTGTAGCACCAGATGCAATGAAGACCTGGCCTTTGTGAAGGAAAAGAAACACACGCAAGAATGATGGCATTCTGCCAGCATCAAATGCACGATCTCCAATAGTACGATCTGGCTCTCCTTGAATCAGGAACATCTCAAGTAAAATATCCAACGCGATTGCTGCAGGAGATCTGGCCATGTTGGCCATTGTAATCAATGGTGTCTTACTCAAAGATTCCATGCACCAGGTATTGTGATGCTGCCAAACAAACAGCTGGTGCAAAATTGATTCTACCGGTGGCAGTATAGTCACACCAATAGCCAGCTTGAACGGAGTCATAGGATTGGATAGCAATTTCCAAGCTTTGTCTGATCCTTGACTTCTTTGAGCAAAAAGAAGTCAAATAGTACACTGCAGTACATAGAGCTCCTAGAAGCTAAACATACAATTCTTATGAATATAACTGCAGCAGTGCAGGTACAAACAGCCGCCTAAACTTAATGTTGAAACACAGACATGACACGTGCACCCTTGAGCTTGTGATGAAGGTCTTTCATGTTTTCAGCAGCCAACACACCATCCATATAGTCATCAAAGTCAGAAAGGGGCGGCGCATCGGAACTCGACTGCGCATCCGGAACAGGATCTTGAGGAAGGTCATATTTGTACAAGCGGGCAAATGCACGTTGGAGCAGTCTATGCAATCCCATTTGTAACCTTGAAGGTCACAAACATGAAGGTCACAAACACTATGGTTGAACCGTGATACTGACATAGTATATCATCATAGTCATAGTATCAAAACAAAATACATAACATTAACATTGACTATGTGATCAACTTATATTTTACACTGTACACCAATATATTGATACTGTAAACCAAGGAACAAAATCATAAATAGAAAATGCACATTGATGACACATCACATACAAAATGCAATCGTCATTATGTGTAAGCATTGCTGGTTACTGAATACTCTGATTACTATTCAAATCTTAAAGCAAACTCAGTCAAGACTTGTCACATGACATAACATAAGGAAATATACCCATTTCACCTAGAGGAAGGATGCTTGCAACCATTATATGATATATCAACTCTCCATTCACTCCAGACCAAGGCACAGAATGGTCCGA
Source organism: Durusdinium trenchii (assembly GCA_963970005.1). Classification (NCBI taxonomy): domain Eukaryota; class Dinophyceae; order Suessiales; family Symbiodiniaceae; genus Durusdinium; species Durusdinium trenchii. Next base: position 148,315 of record CAXAMN010002625.1, read on the forward strand.
GCGGTTTTGATACAGGTTGTCCACCGTGATACAGCTGGTGTCGGCGGACGCTTCTTGAAAGCAACAGCCTCATTCAGCATGCTTGACTCATGCCGTGCATCATACAGTTTATGGTTCCTTATAGTCATAGTCTTAGTAACTTAGTAGATAAGGTGTTTAGTCTATAGTATATAGTATATAGTATATAACATATAAGTCTATTGTATAGTTATAACTAGAGCATATAGTATATAATTTATAGACTAATACTATAGTACGCATACCCAACTTAAACAGAACATACATATAAACCTGAATGTTTTAGATACAGGCAGTTCAATCAAACACAGGCTCCAACAACACCACCGACCAAAAAGAATCCTGCCAGTCATGCTAGGGAGCTTGTATTGCCACCCAGAGCTTCAATTTTGATTCACGCTGGTTTTTGCAACACCCGAACCTACAGTGATGTACGATTTGGTCATCCTTCCAGCTTCCAGATGACATCTTCAGCAAAAACTGAGCTGCCTCCCGTCTACGTTGTATGGATAGTGTAGGGCCCTCCAAGCGCTCATCGTCATCTTCAACTGGAAACTCATTCAAGTAGCACGCTTCCAACAAGCATTCATTCTGTCGCCGGATTTCTGGGTCAGGCCTTGGAAAAGAATTGACATGACATTCAGGTGATGAGAAGTAAATAGTTCTAGATTCTTACTATTGACTATTGACTCATTGACAATAGTAGTGATATTACCGGTACACTATGAATCTGAATCTGAACAAATATATGCAGTCAATGTGGAAGGATGCTCCTACAAGCTGGAAGGACATGTGTCAAAAAATAACAACCTCTTCACAACACTCAACGCTGCAAGGTTCTTGCTGTACACAACCCTTGTAGATGTATTGATGATCTCCCATACATGAGCGAGCAAATCAAAGTAGGTGCTCCCATTGGCAATACTCGTGGTGAAGCAAAACCTTGGACATTGTTTCTGGCACATTGTTTCTGACAGTTGTTGATTGCATGTGGCTTTGGCTAGGCTATGGATTAAAAGAAAAGACTGCCTGTGAGTGTTTCAATCTTACTGGGCCTGAATACCTCTCACAAAAATTGAAACTGAAGGCTTACAAAACGCATTCACTCAGATCCACACATTTGAGACAGGCACTCAAGACCAATCCAGACATTCTCACCAACATGGTTGGCAGCATGCCTCAAAATCAGACATCAGCACAAATGAAAAAAACAAATAAAGTCTATGACTCTATGACTAACATATTATGAATTATGAATCTGAATCATAAGAATGATCCTGTGTGACCAAGGTTTTATGACCTCTCATCCAATCATAACAGTAAACAGAAGCTTCATTAACTACAGCTATCTTGACAGCCTGACTGCAGACTCTATCACAGCTCACACTTGAGTTTAAACTTAGAAGGCAACATCTTCCGTTTGTCGTTTTGCAGTTTGCTTTATATTTGCTGAGGCACACGTCGCAGCATTTGAACAACTTCCAAACAGAAGCCGGCGTTGTCTTGAACATCCACGATGCGAGCTTGCAATTGGCTCCTGACTACCCATTGCTGGACAATTGGAACTTAATTCTCAGTGAAAAAATCCAAACAACTTAAAAGAAAGGTACGTGGTGCCAACTGCCATCATATGTCCTGCACCATCGCTGATGAGACGCAAACAATGACGTTGACAATGCTGGTGCCAGCCTGCTCAACTGCACAGTTCCAAGAGTCATTTCATGCGTCAAAATGCTATCAACACATGATGATGATTATCCTCTTGACTTTGCTCTATCATCATTTCAGGAACTAAGTTTTCAATAATAAACAATCTGTCAACCCCCCCAAGCAGTCTGACTCGCTCTCCTCTCTTTCAAACAGTGTTGGCTGTAGGGAGAAATACTTGCTTCATCAATTCCACGGCTTCATTGGTGACTCATGACTCATGACAGAGGCCAGAGTTCAAGTCATGGCCACATCCAAGTAGTGAGGCGACAAGCAACAAGTTGTTTCCTGGCCTTTCGGAGAAATAGGCAATTTTGACATCATTCCACTCCAGATTCCTTCACTGGAAGTGTCTTGCAAGACAGCTGGTGGGATCACGAACGTGTAGAGCCTGAGAGAAAGGACATTGAAGCTGGCTAGCGTATTTTTAATAAGCTCAAGCTCAAGCAAACAAGGACCTGGGATCAATGCTGAACCCCTTGAACCTGTCATACGTTTGTCATGAGTTATGCGAATTGCAAATACTCCCCTGCTCTATCAAACAGACAGTCAAGACTAGACAAGACAAGAAGCTTTGTTGGTGCACCTGCATATGACTGTTCGCGAACCATGAGCTCCATTCTTTGAACCTTGCGTCGCATTAGCCGCCGCAACTGCAAACAGCCAGCTATAAACCACAGCCTAACTTTTGAGGCCTAGAGTTTGTCTTGATACTGATACTGTCTTGCTACACTTCTGCGTTGCATTACACATTGACGTCAGCAGTCTGGTGGTTGAAGTCTGAAGTTTGAACACCAAACCCTGACAAATTCAGGACTTATGAACTGAAACATAACATTCTCTCTTGACAATGACAAAAAGACAGTATGGTCCTGTATAGTTATTAAGATATATAATATATAATATATATAATATATACTAACCTATATACAATATAACAATAATACTGTTCATAGAATGTGACATGTAATTGATATTATGCTATGCTGCAAAATACAATGTGTGTGTCATCAAAACCTCTAGAAGTAGCACAGCTGAGTCACCAATACAGGTAGAATCCCCTCATTCTCGAGAAGCCCCCTTCGGATTCTCAACGGTTGCCCAGACTCGTCCCATTCCAACTGCACGGCAATGAGATGTGGTTGAGCCTGATGTGGAACAGCAAACAAAAGTTATGTTGCTCACTTGCATCATGACTGCAATCAGCCACAGGAAAAAATAGCTTTCCCACATCACATACTTGATTCAATCCATCCATCCTGATCCTGATCAAAAAGCTGAGGAGGAAACTGCGCAGAGCATATATGCAACCATGAGTTGAAGCTGTAGGAAGACGTTGATGATGGCGTTCCGAACCTAGATAGTGGAACTATCCATTGAATCCATCCATTGAATTTAAACTCCAGTGGAATTATCTCTAGCCAGCTCTTGCTTGTCCAAGCTTTGTGAACGCACGAAACAACTTGACTGTGTGGACATTGATGCTTGTCTGCTGCTTGTGGTTAAGTTAAAAGTTAGAAGAACAGTCCACCCAGTTGTTTGCGAGTCACCTGCCCAAGATATGTGGAGCTGGACTGCAACCAACACGCCATGGATGAAAGGGAGAAAGCTGCCTTAACTTAACTGTCGCTCCCCGATTCCAAGGCCTAGAAGAAACCTGCAGCATCCTAGACAACCACAGTGTGTGTTTTTGACATGTACAACTTTGCATAAACCAACTGTGAAAACTGGATTGGCACTTGATTTGGAGTGGTGGCAAACTCAAGAGCAACTCATGTACCAGCTAAATACTGGGACTTAGGTCTCGCAAGCAAAGGTAAGGTCATGCATGTAGCATGAACCAATGTGTGCGGGCAAGGCACTGGCACCTGCATGTGGGACCCATGCTTTATCGCTGACATTGGAGGAAGAGTTCCAAACCTGATATGGGTTCAGATAGGAGAAACGATGAAACACGCAGTAGTATTGCTTCAGTAATCTAACAGTCTGTCAGTCTGACTTAGACTGGACCAGTCTTGGAAAACACATACAGCATATGCAAGCAGCAAACAAAACAATGTCACTGTTCTTCAGACTGGACATGCTGCAAAGATACGTTGATTTCAACATAGTCTGTGTAGTAAAACTTTTGTGCTTCCCACGACCTTTGCACTGTGCCTTTCTCAACCGTCCATTCCGCAGCTCAAGCATATCCTTCTTGCGGGTCGCATCATGG
>CAXAMN010002625.1:158291-235793 GCA_963970005.1 Durusdinium trenchii
CCAGCAAGCGTACCCAACCACCGTACCAGCGTACCAGCAAGCGTACCAAACCCCGTACCCTGTACCACCCCACCCCCGTACCTTACAATCATGTATTTTGCAAAACCCAGCTAGCACCTATCTTAAATCCAGCTAACATATATGCCATTTGATGGGCATGAATCGAGTGATTGCATTTTCATACGAATCTCTGAAAGCTTTTCTGAACTCCAAGATTGACCCCCTAAACATCTTCTTGGGTAACGGTATATAAATGGTTCAACACCTCAATGATCGTCACTCCTTCGTATAACATCGCCGCACCTTTTGGATGTTTGCAGCTAATGCACCAGGATACACATACCCAACTGTGACCGGTAGGACTGGAATACTTGTCAATCAATTGTGGGTGGTTGATTTCAGAGCTTAACCGGCGCGGCATCTCTTCCCCCTCTCATGGAGTGTCTGGGATATTGAATGTCATGTCATAACTCTACCTGGACCCTCCTTCAAGTACCCGAACCAAACATGGAAGATGACCATCTGACCCGAACCAAAAACAGCTATACGACCGAGTCGTCCCCATCGAACCATTCCAGTCGTACCGCATTGCGGACCATTCGCTCGACCTGGTCTCCGCCGGTCTCCACAGCCGTCGCTTCGACTCCCCGAGACCGAGCGCCCGCGCCGCCGTCTGCATGGCGCGCAGCTCCCGCGCGCCGGTGACGCCGGTGGCGTGGTACAAGGCCAAAGCCTGGCGTGGGAACCGGCCTTCGACCGTTGGGCCCGGGCGGGTCCGGTCCTACGTGTTCGGACATGAAGATCGAGCATATGCAGTTTCCATGTGCCGAATGAACCGAAGTCGGAGTGTCCCTGGAAAAATCTCCACTCAGTGGATAGGACTAAAACCAGCCCTTTGTGAACCCTCGGAATGATAAAGTATGATAAATTTGGTGTTGATACCGTTTTACAAATAAATGAGGTGTTTCTAAACGGTTGTTTGCTTCTGTCGGTGTGTTTTGTCTTATTTGCGCATGTATTTTTACTTTCGTTTGGCTCTGGCGCGATGAAGCCCAGCTCTGAATCCTAAGGGCACGAGTGGAAATCCAAGTACAATCAATTGTACGCTCAAAATCGGCTCTTTGCTGGTTTCTTCATGACCTTTTTTGTCTTGGGGCAAGACGCTTCTTGCTCAGTTGCGGAAATCGATGAGTGCACCAGAAAGGTCGCCAACTTTTTTGGAAATGTGCCGTCCACCTGTACCTAAAAGCCTACAGCTTCTGCACAGATCCTAGGACAGCATCTTTGCGATCAAGGGCTATAGTTCTATCAAGGGCTATTGTCATTCACAATGTTCACAGGTCTACACCACGTGAAATAAAAGAACAAGCACGGATTGGGATGGCCCCAAATGAAACAATTGCAGGTGGTTGAAACCATTTGAAACCTAGCTCACCTGAATGTTCGCTCCAAAAATGGGATGGATACCCACCCCTCCCTTGGAACGAACGCACAGCTTCGCCTGCTCCGCGGCGGTGGCTGCCTGTCGGACCAGGCCACCTTTGAGGAGCAACCTCCGCCGGGTCCGGGGGGTTCGTGGGTCCAACCGGAGGACCGAACAGAAGGAGTGCCCAAGACATGGCAATGGGTTTAATGGGTTTCCTAGATGGTCATGGAGATATGTCTCCTACTCCCGACATCCGGAGCTCGGACCTTTTTTCAGGTCATGAATGTCAACCAATGGAGCTCGGAGCCCAAGCTGAAGGACTCAAGGACTTCCCAGAGCCAAAAGGTAACTCTCATCAATGTTCCATTTGATGTGTAGCGACAAAAGTTGGTCAAATCTAGACAATCATGTTGACGCCCGCAATCCTCACCCCAACGAGTGACACAAGCATATTTGAGAGCCAACATAGACCTCCTAGACAGTCCAGTTTTTTTTTCATATGTGTCACCCAAAGTAGAGGAGATTCCTAGACTCGGGTCACCTATAAGTCAAATCATCTGTTGAAATACGCCCAAAAAGAATCAAACCGATCGGCGTTCACCTGATCGAACCCCCCAAACCGGTCCGGTCGGCTTTTGTGGTGACAGTCACATCGTCTTCCTCTCGCTGGTTTTGTCAAGTTCCCATGCTTCGTCTCTTCGTGTCGTGGACGAAAAAGCCATGGGGGTCGACCAGCCAGGGATTCCAAACGGTCGACCAGCACGGGGGTGTATGACACCAAGGGTCCATGTGGTGCGCCTGCAGGGGTGGTAGATGTATAATAGTGCATTCTGTGGGACTGGAATTTGTGACCTGCATTGGGGCCATATAGGTCAATGGCAGCAACTATTCCATCAAGGGATGGCCTGGGATAAAGACATGTGAAGCGGAATCTTCATCCGATAAACATCCCTGGGGAACAAGTATTACCCTAGGATTCGATCCTCATTGATTGAGTGGCCTTTTTACCAAACAACCATGTTTTACTTAAGGATGTATATACGCTATAAAAACCACGGTCAACCTCTCTTTCAAAAGGTCTTGGACAGGTCTTGCACGGCCAAGGTCCATTTAAATACGTCAACCTCTCGAACCGAGCAGGGGAATCTCTCGGTCTCCCCTCATCGACTCTACGGTCTTTCGCCGAGTCGAGTCGCCCATCGAAACTTCGGTCGGTCCGGGCTCCCCGACTGACCCACCATGATCTGCGCGTTCGCCTCCATGATGGGGTCCTAACGCACGCGGCGACCGGACCGCGGCCCCCCCTACGGCGAAGCTTACCAAGCTCCGAGGGGCTAGTGGTGAACTGGAGTGCGTGCTGCATGTGCTTTCAACAGTTTTGCTGAGTTCAGACGACGAGAAGATCGTGGAACCTGGTACCCTGGAATCTTGAAGTTTATGTTTACATCTCCAAAAAGGTAATTTCTGTTGAGGTGAATGTTGGGCACCCACTCACGTAAACAACATGCCATTACCCAGACTATCCATGGGACCGGCCTATTTATCTGCATTGGGGTGCTTGACCCGGGGTCAATGTAATTACATAATATGTCATGTAAACTAAACACATAATGTTAAATAAATGATAGATGTGGATCTTAACAGCCCAGTTCAAACACCTTAGCTATACCAAATACCAGCTGTCGTGGGTGTTGGTAGCAGCACAAGAATCACCTGCAAAACACTAGGTACGCGGAATCATCATTGGGATTCTAGGCCAGCCCCCACTCCAATACAACTGCCCCACAGGGTTGCTTGCAAGATCGCCAAATTTGGGTTTGTTGTGGCATGTTGCGTCCCATGTTTGTCGGTGGCATGTTCCTGAGAACTGTGTGTTTGTGTTGATTCCCTCCTTGCGAACCGCTTCCGGAACTTGGCGAACCGGTCATGAAGATTCGGATTCGCCAAATGGTTTTACCAAAACCTGCTTGGCACGTTGTGGAACACCTGCTCCGAGAAACACGTGCATAGAACCAGACCGTTTGTCCATGGTCCGTGCGGGGACTTCTCTAAAGAAACAAAAGGTGATGTGGACCAGCATCCTGGCCCCTTCTTGGGCCCACAACTGCGCCTAGCTACCACAAATGGTGCACCCAACCGCCGCGCAGGATGCCCCAGCCAGGATGGGCCACCGCCCAAGCGCTCCTGCGCCTTTCGCCAATGTGCCATGGAGTCGGCCATGTACCTGAAGCCGCTTCGGTCCAAAAGGACGGGGAGAGTCACCAACCCCAAAGAGTCCCATAAAGTGATGCGCAACATGCGCGCGAGGTTTTGATCCACATCAATCAAGTAATTGTTTAAAACTTGTTGCAACAACTCGTCCAAATTATGGTTTCGCACCAAAAGAACCAACTTCACAGATTCACCAAAAACACTTCGATTTTTTGATTGAAACTCATCTTCGATCCGTTGCTGATTCGCATCGTCAGCAAAGGCTATAGGTCAAACCTAGCGTTGGCTTTCGGTCGTGAAGACTAGGGACATTCGTTGGAACAACGCAGGGTGGGAGCCGGGAGACAGGCCCCTTTGGATAGGAGGGCCATGATGACCATGCAACGTATGTCCTACGACCGAAGCGACAAAAGAACACAGGTCACTGAAGTGACGCAGTCATCTCGCCCAAGTTTCCTTGCGCAATGCCGCTGTGGTGCCTGGCAGGTTTCACTCTTGTTTTCAGTTGTGTTTTTTCCCTTGGCTGCTTGGGTGGAAGAGCCACAAAGAACCCAAAAGTGCCCGGAGCACAGGCAACATTGTGATGTAAAGTGTTTTTTTGCCCTTGTCCTGTGGGCACCTATTTTGAGGCCAAATGTGGCTTTCCTTAATAGCTGAACATATGAGCAAGTGTACCAACCAGAACTCCGCATGTCATGTGCTGCCCCCGCGGGAAAGTGCACTCTTCAAACAAAGATTATGGGAACACTAAGCACACTATTATCAATGTAGTTACGAATGGGGATATTGGGACTACACACGCCAGCTGCGTGACCGCCAAAAAACTGGGACCTCAACCACTGGCCGCCTTTCCTCACCAAAGCTCTGCCTGATAAAGTGCAGGCTTTCAACCACGCAGCGCCATAGTGCCAAATGTCATCGCATTGACTTCCACTCTGCTGCAGAACTCGTTCTTCAACATATTGTCGAAAAGCGTTGCCCGCTTAGGCCATGCTTGCACCAACCTCACAATACAGGTGCAACAGCACCACCCCTGCAGGAACATGGTCCTCGTCAGGTCGACTGCAAGAAGCAACGTGCAAGTCCCGTTTTTGCTGGGCCCATCAGATACGGACGAACGCTAAGATTGCTGCGCGGTCGACATGAGACGGTGCCTCCTTGAATCTTCTAATACCTTACATTTCACCTACGAAACTTGGTCAAGAGGAAGTGGCAAACCGGTCAAGGCGCATCAAGGATCATTAAGTTGGAGATTGATGCTTGTTGGAGGTGTTTTACCCAGGTTCCATCCACGACCTCAGAAAAGAAATGGGTGGAGCCTGAACAACTGAGCAGAAGTGGCTCTTAGAACATCATGAGAAAGTGTGTGGGAACTCTGCAAACAAACTTGAGGCCAGAGGGGGTGAACGAAAGCTAGCCGGGCTTCCGGTGGTCTGCTGCTGGTGCTGCTGCTGCTGGTGCTGCTGCTGCCGCTGCTGCGCTGGGCGCTGCTGCGCTGGGTGCTCTGCAGGCGCCGGGTCGTCTGCTGCTGCTGCTGCTGGCGCTGGGTGGTCTGCTGCGGCTGCTGCTGCCGCGGCGTTGGGTATGCTGCTGCTGCTGCTGCCGCCGCTGGGTGGTCTGCTGCTGCTGCTGGTGCTGCTGCTGCTGCCGCTGCTGCGCTGGGCGCTGCAGATGCTTGGTGTGCTGCAGCTGCTTGGTGGTCCCGCTCACCGCGCGCAGGGGGGAGTCGAACCGCGGGGGGGGGGGGGGGGGTCCATAAGATTGATTTAATCAATTATTTGAGGTTTCTGAGGTGCGTCCACCCCGTCACTTAACTTGCTAAAGCAAGAGCAACTCCAGCTAGCTAAGGCTAGCTTTCGTGATCATCTATGGTCCCTTTTCCTGCTCAACATACGTGGCGGCCACGCCACACACCGCAAAGCTTACTGGAAGAGGGCTGAGTTGACATCCAGTTCATTGGAAGTTCATGACAGTCCAGCCCGATGTCTTTTCATGAGGCCTAATGAATCCTCACTTGGCAAAACTGCGAGGCCGTGATTGATGGAATATGCTGCTTTGCCAAGGGGGGCCAGTTCCATTTAAAAAACCAAGCTTTTTTACAGGGGAACTGTAGTTCTTGTATTGAACATGAAAAACAACTTCAATTTGCACGTGTCGATGATCAGGGTATTGATCCTTGGCGAGGCTTCATGCGAGTGGATTTCATGCTTTGATACTCGAGAAGCCACCTGGCGCTCATCGCACCCATGTTCAAAAGTTCATCAACTTCAAGCCTAAGAACAATAGGGATGGTGAATCTATCAAAAGAAGCAACCAAAAACAGTCTAAAGCTCTTATTCGAGGCACCCACTCGGTGAGTGTCCCAGCCCCTATTCGAGGCAAAAAAAACATATGCCCAAACCAACACTATACCCGGCTCTGCGTAGCACTTTTTACACTCTTCTGACTGACCGTAGAACAGTTTCCCAGAATCGTAGAAGAGCACCTGCCAGTCCTGCCATTGAGACAAATGCTCTTCTCCGAAGATTGAGCGACTTGGTAACTGCCTCCACTGAGGAAAAACACACCAAAAACACGACCCTGAAACCTGCCAGGACCCTCCAAGGGGTGCCCAATGGAAGCTTATTGGTAGTGTGGGGTAGTTCATTGGACACCCCTTGGAGGGTCCAGGTGAAGGCATGGTGATTCTAATTTATGTAGACTGTTGATTACTAACACCCTGGAGGCCGCTTGGGATGTGTGGCTGGTGAACCTGAGGCCGTCTTTCGTCTGGATCCCATCGGCTTCGAGCCTTAAACGCAGCATCAATTACTGAAGACAACACCAATCAGTACCTAAACCATCCATGGGACTGGAATAGTTACTTACATTAAGCTGGTTTATGGGGTCAATCTATACCAATCTATGACTATTCCATAATATGGATGATTGAAAAATCATTTCACAACCCAAACACCGGAACCTCCCACCCAGTAAAACGACGAGCACGTTGCCCGTTGCAAACTGGCCAGTGCTCACGAGGCGATCGCCTGCCCTCGCCTCGAGAACGACGAAGGGGTTTCATGACACATGAAAGGGACGCCAGTTCTTTGCATTCGGGGGGAAACTGCTGGTGTTTGGATTGGTTGTTGGGGTGGGGGAGGGCCCGACGGGGGAGTGTGAGTAGGGAAACCCTGAAAACCACGAAGCCCCTGGAAGCCCCTGGAAGCAATCGGAAGGTCGGCCTGGGGTGTCTCACCTCTTCCGTTCTTACACAGGCTGGAACCGGAAGCTCGTCCTGATGGGGGGGGCGAAACATGAAGACACCATGGATCAACAAATCGGACCGTCCATGAGACTGGAATACGTTCGTATATCATGTTATATACATCAATGGAATCATGAAATCATGGAGTCCATGTATTACATGGTGCCTTGGATCCAATCAGCTGGATGCTCTGGGAATGGGACTGAACATATTTTATGCCGACTGACTCCTGAAATCACGCCCGGCTGAAAGACTTTGCAAGTCGCATGGAGTGTCTTGGCATGAGCTGTGTCGCTATCCTGCGTTGCTCCATCAGAGAGGCATCCTCCCTCGCTTGGCTATTTTGATGGGTTCAGTGTTCAACTAAAGGAACCGACGGAAAACAAGCAACCTCTCGGCAAAAATGGATCGATGTGTGCTTTTCAAAGAGGTTTTATATGCCAGGTGCCTACCACGGTTGTCGGAGACACTGTCAGACCAGCCATCTTTCATCAGAAAAAGGGTAATACATTTGACTTGCCAAAATTCAGAGCACACTTCTTGGAAAGTTTAGGTCATCGTGTCTCGTCATGGGTTCCCAAAAATAAACTTCATGCTTCACCTCTTGCACTTGCGGATGCATGTGTGACACTGGGGGTACAAGGAGGACCAGTGGTTATGGAAAATAGTGGAATTATGTGGAATTATTCATGTGCATCAATTCTGCTTTTATGTTGGTCTTACTTTCTTTCATTCCGCACTTAAGCTGTCGATGTTCCCGCGGTGCAAACCTATGTGTGCATACGTCAGCCGCGCGTGTGTCCCGGGCGTGTAACCATTTCGAACCGAGGAGCAAATCCTCCGTCTGCTCGTAGAGTTGCAAGGCCTCGCCGCGACGTTGCTCCGTTGCTCCGACGTGTGCGGTGAGCGGAGCGTTTGGGAAGCCTTAAGGGACACGGGGAACCGGAGAGCGGAAGAGAGCACGTCCAAAGCAAAGCAAGGACCATGATTTTGCAGACACGCGTGCTTTGTCATGCCATGTGTTCTTTCAATACTAATAACAACGAATAACAAGGATGCATTCTTATAAGTATCAACAATATGAGTTTGTGAAGGAAAGGCTGGCAGAAAGTCTTGCACCTGGAAAAAGGCTGGTAAATACCCTACATGGTTGATTGATGTAGCCTAGGGTATCCTAGTATCTCGATATCCTTGCAAGTATCGGGTCTTTCAGTGGGGCAGAGTTCAATTAGGATTGCACTGGTGCAAACCGAGTGATTAAAACAAAGAGTGAATCTCCTTAGCCAGTCAATCAAGTGGGTGAGAGTCAAATAGAACCTGGCATCTCCTGGCCAAGTTCTGTGTGTTTTTCATGTTTCCTTCTCCTCCTTTAAAAAAAAAACAATATATAATAATATATTTATATTCAATGTATCAGTGTTTTTGTTGTCTTCCCAAAGAGCTCGAACTGGACTTGGCCAAGCCCTTTTTGAAACCCAACTCCTCCACTGGAAACCCGTCACCGTCCATTTTGGGGCAATGTCGCACGTCGCACATGTCCCCGTCGCCGCCTGTGTGGCCAGGCGGTGCGCTTCTTTGTTGCACGCCTTCGCATCCTCGGCGTGAAGAACACGCGCGAGATGAGGGAGTTGACAAGGCCTTTGGATTATTTGAGTCGAAAGAAAGGCAACGGATTCTAAACACGTGACCCACGATCGGACTCTGATTCCAAACATAACCAAGCACGCGTATCGCAATCCACTCAGTGTTAACCTACTTACATGGTGAGATATATGGCAATCTGAGAAAAAAAAAACAACGAGACAAACAAACCAACGTAGTTTCAAATTAATTATTCAATAAACACCTAACGCCAAGTCAACCCACCAAGTCAACCCACCAAGTCAACCCCTATATGTATTGTATCCTATTCTGCTGGTATTTTGCTGTATGTCTCCAAGTGTGGTTTCTCTGTCGATCCACGCCCCTCCGCCACGGGCCCCTATATTCACCCCAAGGCATGGGATGACTGAAGCCAACGCGTCTAGTTACTGCAATCGAAAACACAATATCAAGAACAACAAACACCCAAAAAATAACATAGTAAATATGTACACATATTGTTGTTTTGTTACATATTAAGAACAAACACCAAACAAAAGCAACATGTAAAACAACAACAATTTATAATACGATCAAAGCACCCCTTAGAGTCACATTTCTATGTCCCATCTGGGTGTCTCATTGAGTCATGTTCAACAAGTCCCATGCTGATCCTCCTGATCCTCTGCCTTCCCTCCTAAGTGCCTGGCACCTTTGTATTTGATAAAAATCTTGGCCTCACCACAGTCTCTCCGCGCGAAAGGCGAACGCAAGCACAAGGATCACCGAACACCGAACATGAATGAAGTAGAACATGGACATTGCAGGACTGAACATGTGGGCGTGTAGTAGAACCATAGTCAATTCAAATGCCAAACAGGGATTACTCCACTTAATTGTTCTTCAATCTTGTTGAAGGGAGTGTTTTCAGTGTGGCTCATCCGCACCACCCCCGAACTGAACTGCAAAGCCATGACCGGACTTTATGCCAACTCCGGGCAAATGGAGTTCTGCCAAGATCGGTCATTTGCCGCTGATTTGGCTTGCTCCAACAAAACCAAGGCGCAGGCGCAGGTGCCAAATCAACGCATTCACTGTTCGAAGTAGATTTGTTTTGGGAGGGCAAAGAGCCAGAACAGTGTGGCTTTCTAACATCCTCGTGAATGCAGCCGCACATTCAGTACTGGTCCGTTCTCATCAACTCCAACAAAATTGTGGCACACCACAGAAACCATACCAAACCTGAGGCTCACTGGTATGGCCGTCGTCTGGGAAGATGAGGCGCACAGCCTTAGCCTAGCCTGGGCTCTTTCGTACTTTGTCGTTAGCGCGTGCATCAAGAGGTCGCTCATCTTCCAATTCGTTTCAGAATTATTATGTTTGGGAAGCACAAGACATTTGGCAACTTCTTCTCCTTGTAATTAGAGGGATTGATAAGCCCCACCACCCACAGAAAATAAAACAATACCGCAGTGCATACAAAGCCTTCTTCCGGTGGAGGTCATGTTGTTGTTTTTTTCCATGTTGTGTCCGTCTTCTGCCTAACGGTTGATGAAGACAAATCAGGAATTCATGGGCAACATCCGTTCCAAAATCGGACGTGGAGGCGATTGGAGGCCATTGGTTCATGCATTTAGGGTCTGAAAGTCATAGCAGGTCAAACCTTTCAATCTCCTTCCTTTTTGATTTGGCAGGATTAATTATGGTGTCTAAGTGTCTAATTGGATCATGCTACCTGAAACGTCTCCCATCAAACTCTGTGGATTTTTCGCCCACGACCATCTCGGCCGAACCGTGATGTCTCAGCCCTGGACCATGACCGACAAGGACGAGGCTTCCAAACCTTGCATCCCCAAGCCATCGACTTGGATTTGTTGGTTTCGGAAGGTTTGCAACAAATACAGCATGTTTCCCCAGAAACCCAGGGATGTACCCATAGGGAAACAAACATCACCTGTTCAGCCAAACAAGCCCAACCAGGCCCAGACGCCACCCGGACGTTCGGGATCCGAAGCCAAGGACCCGCCGTGTGTCGATTCTTCACCATCCAATGGGGGCGAACGAAGAGTTGCATACCCAGTTACATGTGTGGAATGGATGCTGGAGTGTGACACCCTACTGGAATGGATGCTGGATCCAGCACCCCAATGTGTAATGTGTTGCACCCCATGTGTTGCATACATGTGTAAGAGTTACATGTGTGGAATGCCTTACACATGCTTACACATTGGGGTGCTGGATCATGGGTTGGATGTAAGCTACCTGCCATGAACATGGCGTGTTTGGGATCCGTTGACCCCATTCCAAATGATTCATCCATGTAGGTACTTCGTCCATACATGGGATTGTGCAAATTACATACATGGGCGTGTAGCAACTCTTCCATACTTGCATGGTTTCGGATGTTTTCATTCCTGGGTGACGGGCGGCATGGGTGACCGGGGTTTTCACGGAAGAAACCATCTGAGGTGGATTCCATCTGGAGAGCAAATAAACCGTATGTTACCGTATGTTGAATAATTGTCTTACAGTCAGGTCCAGGTCATGATAATACATATTCAGGGGTGTCTATACACCAGCCTTTCCATGGTGCTGCCAATGACTATGTCACATTAAAATAAGTAGAAACCGGGATCCCCAGTGTAAACCTCGGGACTCTCAGGCCTCTCGCTACAAAGTAGTTCTACGAACGTTGTCGATCACAATGCCGGACAGTGTGAGCGTTTCCCAATGCAAAACAAATGATCAAAACTGCACACGAGCAACGTCTTTTCACGCTAAGGGAGGTTTGAAGCATTCGCAGGGGGTTTGGTTAAAGGGATCGATCGCAGATCATCCATATATTTTACCCCCTAGTCCACCACCCCAACTGATCCAAATATGCCTATACGGACGGGAATGTAGGTTTGTTCGTGCCAGTATCATTGCTCGTGCGCGGCGTGTCCGTTTGCCACTGCGATCTCACAGCTGAACACCGGTGAAGCAGTGGAACACTGATCTCATCGGAGTAAGTCTTGGGGAAAACATCGCCTACAAAAACAATGACTGACTTGAATGTACCTAACATGATTTACTACAAATTTGGCAAAGTCCTTCAAAAAATAGTCAGGATAATTACACTTTCTGTCTGGTGGTTGTCTAGTCGTGTGAAGAAATCATTGTTCAGCAATCTTCAACCAACCCAGGGTCTGGGCAAGCTTAAAATGTCCCCAACAAATGACAAATATCTCTAACTCAGGGAACCTCTATGGGGTCATGGGTTGAGAGTCCTCGTAAGGTCCTCAGCCTCCACCTGGTGTAGGTAATGTAAAATATGGACAACCGCAAAGGTCGACCTGGCGAGAAAGAAGGAACATCCCCTGAACATCGGGATAGACCCTATTCTCCCCTTGAACATCTGCCGATTCTTGGATTTGCTGTCCAGGAACCTTAAAAAAAAGCATCACACATATAGTAAGCAAAATTAAAACCACATATACCCGGATACCACACCCTGGAAGACTAACATAGAACCTGAAAGTCCCTGGTTGGTAGTGGAAAATGGTCTTCCATGGGACCAGGACGTCAGAGTCTATGTGAGTGGACTCGGGAGTGTAATACTACCCCCTACGAGACCGTCCGCCTCCGCGACGTCCGCCCCTCGGCCCGTGGACCCCGCCTACGTCCGCCTCCTCGATCGCCAAG
Organism: Durusdinium trenchii; assembly: GCA_963970005.1. NCBI lineage: Eukaryota > Dinophyceae > Suessiales > Symbiodiniaceae > Durusdinium > Durusdinium trenchii. The sequence goes on from CAXAMN010002625.1 coordinate 170,441, forward strand.
GTTCGCGCTTGGCCCACCTGCGGTGGAAAGAGCGTCGCTTCGGTTCTTCGATGATGTATTTAGTGAACGAACCAATGTTTTAGTGAACCAATGAACCAATGGCGAACCAATGGTGATAAGTGTTTAGTTTTTTCAGTGAACCAATGGTTGCCTTTCCCTAGGGCTCCAGTCGTACCTTCTAAGGTGGGACTGGGGTGGGTGCCAGGAGGGTCCAGTCATAATTTGTGAGGAGGTACGACTGGAGCCCTAGGGTTTAGATTTTCAGTGAACCAATGGTTGCCTGATGAACTCAACACAGGTTCTTCTCTCACTCATTTCGGGTGATGTCATCAGGCAAGGCCATTGCCATCCGTTGTGATGGACACTGAATGGGACTGAAATAGTTATTTGAGTTATATATACCAGGACCCTCCAAGGGGTGCCCAATGGAAGCCTATTGGTAGTGTGGGGTAGTTCATTGGACACCCCTTGGAGGGTCCAGGTACATGACATTTACTGTACCCCATGGCCTGTGCCCCCTCATGGTAACTCTTCCAGTCCCATTCGTCTGGTCTAAACCGGTGGTTTTAGCGACGGATCTGAACCTACATCCTCCGACCTCCGCGACGTCGGCTCGGATGGACCGGCCAAGCCACGCAAAACACGAGAAAGCACACCTGGCCCGGTGGCTCCCAGTTACCACTATACGAGGAACCAGGGATTCTAGGATATTCGAGGTCTATGGTTTTAGTTGAACTGGAACCACTGGTTATACCAGCTATAGCTAGCGGTAAGTGGATGCCCTGGGTGGCTGACCATCGTTGACCAATCCAGTCTCTGAAATATGTATATATCTTAAATATAAGAGATTTCCACTCACGAACGAAGAGCATGAGTCAGCGGGACTATATAATCATCCCAAGTAAAGGCTATATCTAAAACCATCACCCGGACTTAAGTGTGAAAAAGTATGAAATGGGAGGTGGGGGGGCCTTTCTGCATGATCCATTCGCTCTCGAAATCCATTCTTCAAATCACTCTCATGTTCAATTCCAACAGTCCAGTCAAATCCAGTGGCGGAGGCATCAAAAATGCATAAAGATACCCCCAAAAATGATGTCCAACAGCATCACTCCACCGGCTACACCCCAGAAGTGAAAGAACACTGAAAAATCCCGGAAAACCACCCCCGATTTAGAAGCAGGATGGGATGTTCAATGTCCGAGTCATGATGAATCATGGGATATTCAAGTAAACATGGATGGTCAGGGTGGCGGCCACTTTGTTTACTTAGTTTACTTCTCTCTGTACCACCTCTTGTGGTAGTCCACTGAACACCTTCAAATTCAGTGGACAAATGCACCGAGGAGGCTTTCCGAACAAGGCTTTCCGAACAAAAAAAGACTCGTCCAACGGTGGCGTTCACCACCGACAAACTTGGTCTGAATGTGATTGACTTCCTTTCACATCTTTTCCATATCAATCCCCTAAAACAACAAAACCAATCCGTTCTCCGGGGGGGAACCTCCTGGCCTTGGAACAAGGCCTTTCACCGTTCCAAAAGGGCTTCAACTCGGTCGTCAACCGCACCGTTTGAGCTCTCCCTCGGTGCTTGCTGCGGCGTTTCGCCGGAGATCGAGCGTCGGGTCGGTGGCGCTTCGCTTTGCCGAGACACGAACTTCAAGGCTTCCTCTCGCTTCTTCTGGCCCCGCCTCGGGAGGTAGGTGACCCCGTGGTCGAACGGAGAGAACGGGAGAACGGAAGGCTCTACCTACAACGGACATGGGTCGACGGACGGATGCCCAGAGTGAGGTCTGCGCTACAAGCTTCTGGATGAAGAAGGCTTGTTTTGTTGTGTTCTTAATGTAAGGATGCCTGCAAGCAAAGGCTTCATCACGACTGAACACACAAATTCCATGTTTGGTGTGGAAGAAACACTCACCAAACCATCCATGAGACTCTCTTTTGAACCATCCAATGGTGGCGAGCTCCCTGTCGTCCCATACGTCTGGTGACTGTATAGGTGAGTTGCTTTGGAAGAGGAGAACACATCTGACTCCCTGAGTTTTCACCCGTTTTCCTTGAAATATAAAGGTTAACAAAACGGTCCGTCTCTTCATCTAGTGGAGTGCAGTGCCCCCAATCCCGGAGATCCACTTGCTTCCTGACTAGGTCATCCCAGGAGTTCCATCCGAAGGGAGTCTCCAGGACTTTTAGACCCGTCGGCATCGGCCAAAAACACGCTGAATTCTGCACGGTGCCCGGAATGCACCGCAAAAAGAATGACCCGGATGCCTTAAGAAGATCATCCAAAGACTGGTTGACCTGGTTGTGATTGGTTTTGTAGTCTACAATCCTGAGTATAAAACATATGGTTCTTTGGACGAAAAACAAACAGGTCTACAAAACCAATGGAATACTTAGGATACTAAGACTTGACCACGTTAGTCTGCAATCCTTAGTAAATGTTAGTCTGCAATCCTTAGTAAAACAATGCTTCTTTGGACAAGACCATTAAAAAAAGAATAAAACCATGGCACCATGGTGGTCGGAATCTGACTCTGGTGGGCCCTCCCAAGAACTAGATGCAGAATCTGGTAAGAACTGTCGAACATCACTTCATCACTTGGTTGTACAGCCATTAAAACACACATATATATATATATATACCAGCACCCGACTCTACAGGTCACCAATTGAGACCTGTTAGCGCCCAAGGAGACCTGTAGAGTCGGGTGTTGGTATTGACTTTTCGACTGCTGGGCCACACCGAATCACACCCAAATCCTCACGTTCGCTGGTGGACCTCATGCACCTGGTTCATAATAAGCTCGAGGGATATTTTCTTTTGGTCTATCCATGTCATCCATGGCCCAGTGGATGATGGTTAGTAGAGGCCTTTCTCTAGAATATCTAGTAGTAATTCTTTAATTCTTTAATGACTGCCAAGAGAGGTTGAAAGACCTCTAGGACCCTGTAGTGGTACATATGGGATGGGCGAAAAAGGGCTGTTCAACCTCTCTTGGTGTTACATCATCTTGGAGTTCAACCTCTCTTGGTGTTACGGCTGTTCTCTTAGGGTGTTACAGGATATAAAAATCATCCGAATTCGTTGGACCCATGCCTTCCTCGTTGTTTGGCTCCACAAAACCGTCCCCCGGCACAACCGGGAAGCAAAGCGAAGCGAATTCGATGAAGCACGAAAGTTGGATCAGTGCTGAAGGCTTTCTCTTCATGACACCTTTCTCAACAAGGGAGACTGGTTGTTCTGGTGTTGTGTCAGACTGTTAAGACCTGATTCGTTGGATGAAAGGAAGCTGTCCTACCTCCGCTCTCACCGGAGCCGGTGCCTGACCTGGCTCCACGGTGTCCGGTGGTCCGGACTCCACGGTTCCGTGCTCTCGGGGTTCCCGGGCCGGTCGCTATTCACCTCCGCGAGGGCCAACAGGAGCCGGGCCTGAGCCGGGTCCGGGGCTGACGGGACCGACGTGGACGGACGGGTGTGGTCGGATTTCCCGGGGGTGTTAGGGAAGATGGGCAGCAAAGACGTCGACTTATGATACTGGGTTACTGGGTTGAGTGATTCTTTTCCGGAATCCCTATGGTAGCAAAATTCCAGACCCAAAGATTCATCAGATGTCGGATTTTTTCGAAACTCACCCCAAATATGGATTGAAATGATTGAAGAACCTCTTCAATATGTGGTCATTCATCAAGAGTCTAATCACATTAGCAACCTGGACAACTCGAATTCACATAGTTTGTTTGTTGTTTAAATCTCTTGGACGCCTTGACACGCAGGCTTCTGGCTTGACCAATGGCTGCTTCAAGCGTATAAGAGCAAATCCTCCACAAACTATAACTCGCAACGGCATATCTTCAATCTCTTCTATTCGACTCCCGACCACCCGCGACGGACCTCTGGGACGCAGAACGACGACCCAGTCCAGAACCCGTCTGAAAAAGACTCTAATTCCCAATAACTCCATGTATGCGATATATACCTACATTGGGGTGGATTGGGGGGTCAATGTCCGGGATTGGTGAAGAAGGCTTCCACGGAGTGTGGGGGTATAATTCCAAGCCCTTCAATCCTTGAACACCACGCCAAAGCGTCCAAGCTTTGAATCTTCCCATCTGCACGCATCAAACAGTCCCCGATGTCAAACATCCAAGTCTACAAACACTCGTGCCCGCGGTGAAAAAGAATGATCCTTCCCGCACCACACATACGCACTCATTCCTGCCGCACATGGAATGCATCAAAGGAACCAGCCACACACCAAACAGCATGGGCAAACACATCTTTTCGTTCAACTGCTGCCTGTGGGTCACAACCAGGAGACCTTTGTTTCGGGACAACAGTGGAACACCTGTTGGGGCTCCAGTGTGGCCCTGAATGACCCCCTGAAATGGAGGTTGAGGACTCCGAGTTCCAGAAGCTCCGCCAGCACCGAACCGGACAGCCTCGGCGGACTTGGAGGTGTAGGCCGCCGAGGTTTGGAAGATCGAGAGCCTCGGCAGAGCGCTTCGCAGGGCGCTTCTATAGCTTGGCAGCCATGGGGGGGCAACTTCCAAGGGCGCCTCAAGATCCGGTGTTTTCTGGGATCCTATAGTGTGGGTGTTTCGCTTGGCTTCCGGGGACCGACAGTCCGTCTCGCTCGGTGCGAAACAACGAGATGTGGTGTGGTCCCGACGGCCCCTCACACGCCGCCGCGGGTCGAGAACACGAGGGCAAACAACGGGCACCAGCATAACCAACACAGGTCTACCTGACAGCCCTTGACCAACCGGAGCGTTCACAGTGGTCACACGCCCAGGAAGGGGAAACGCACACCTCTCAACTTAACCCATCATCGGTTCGTTCTCTTTGAGGCATGGCCTACAGGCCGTCTCGACCACGGTGGCAATCCAATGGACCACGGGGTGGCTCGCCGTAGTTCAAGGACTTTAGCACAGCGGGACCGCGTGGGGGTGGCATGAGTCAGTCAACCTCTCCCAAACCATCCTGCTACATGTGATCCAATGCAGTTAGGTCTGTTCCAATCCGTTTCCCAGCCAATTCTCCCCAGCTGCTTGAAGCACACACGTCCAACCCAATGGGCACCCCGACTCATCCTTCAGGAGCCGATCCGCTTCCTTTCGGCGATCCTCTCAAGAGTTCGAGAGGGTCTTTTATATCTTTTTCGGGCAAGTCTTGGATTTGCTTGAGGATTCCGGGAGAATTTTAAACATATCCTCAGGTTAGGGGACTTAGCCATTGGGAAAATCACAACGCACCTTGATAAACAACGCCAGTAATTTTTTTCTAGGGCCTCTCACAGGACCTGGTCTTCTCAAACTCTCAAATACTCCATGCCACTGAAAAATTGATGCTGTGGACGTGCCGCAGGACCAACTCTTTGGCCTCTGGTTCTGCAAATCAGACTTTACCCAGTCTTGGGCGCCCAAACGGGCACGGGACTCGCCCGTTAAGTGCTTTTCAGCACCTCGCGCATTTAACGCCTGCGCGGGAGGCCCTGCGCTGACAAAACTGGCACAGGCAGCCTCGTGCGTTTTTGCGCCCACACGGACGGCAATGACAGAGAGCAGAGGGGCCAGAGCAGGCAGGTGGCAATCGCTTCTCGCTACGCTGTCCAGGCGCCGCCCACAGCTAGGCAGGGGTCGGCGGATTTCCCTACATTGGTGTGCTTGACACTGTAAATTATATTCTTTCAACCAGACATCGTACAATGTAATAGGATGCAACGTGTGGAGGAGCTCAACCAACTGTTCATAGTGTTCCTTGGAGCCATCCTCTGTAAGCATCATGCCTTGGTAAATATAGCATAAGCCATGCACTTTGTCTGCAAAGGGATCATTGAAGATCAACGCTGTGGCGACACCAGTCTCCGGAGCACACCTGCAGCTACCTGGGGCTTGCCCTGGGCAACGGTCGCTCCGTTGAACCCTCCAGGGCCAGGGTGTTTCGCCTTGGCGGGACCGAGGTTTTGGCTTCGCGTTGCTTCTGCGCTACAGAGCTCCTACCTGCTCTGCCTCTGGCCCCGCAAGCTATTTTTATTCAGTTTGAGTTAGCGTTAGGCACCCTGTCCGAGCTCTTGTGAGCGCAGAATTAGATGGGGAAAGCTGTGGCTTTTGCCAGCCGGATTCTCTCTTATATGCGTCTGCTTCTTAGAATTTATGTTCAAAAACTTCCTTTCAATTCTCCTTATTCTTGAAAGCATTGAGCGCATACACGCGCGCATAAAACGTCAATGTCAGCAGCGCATGGTGCCCCAAAACTTCCCGAACGCCTCCGAATAAAAGGCGCCGTCGCCGCAACTGCCACACCCCCTTTCTGCTGCAACCTCAAAAAGCAGCTGCTCAGCTGCAGCAAATGAAGGCTCTATGAAATGAGTGTCCATTTGATCATTTCATAGCACCAAATGATAGTCATTTCATTAGAGCCACGTGTATGGAGGATGTCTGAACAACGTTCTGCCCAGATTCGTACGACTACCCAACGAGACGTTGCTGATTTCGCGCGTGTTCGAGCCTCGGAGACCTGTACGAAACGTCCTTTGCCAGCGGGAGGGATGTGGCTTCTTCTTCGAGGGACGGGGCTTCGGCTTCGAAGGCTCGGCGCCATTCTCCTCACCTTACATGTTCACATAGAGGAAAGAGCCATGTCATGGTTCGTTTTGAGGGCGATGGCCATCCCGTGGAGGCCACCAGCTTGGAGGCGACATCCGTTCGGCCAAGATCGAGTGGACTCGACTGAGGTGACAGGCCTCAATTTCTTTTGGTCCACACCATCGCATTCCCGCCAGAAGTGAAGTGAGCAGGACTGGGAGAACCAGATGTGGGTGATCCATGGGCGGCGACTCTTGGTCGGAATGTGGCTCGGGTTTGATTAAGCAATTGTGAGCAGTTGGGCCTTCGGAACCCAAACAGGTGAATGTTGTGAGCATTGTACCCAGTAGTGCGCAAAGAGAGATCAATACAAGAACAAGATGGAGATCAGAGAAATTCTGTAAACTGCTGCACTGGGTACGCTTGCAACAACATCAATAGCTGAGGCAGAAAGCAGTTGAAGACAAGAAGTTGTCACCAGATTGCAAGTCCAATATCTTTGGTTACAAGTTACAAGATGAAGAGATGAAGGCGTTTGGAGAGTGGTCATGGGTCTTTGAGAAGCACTTGAGTGCAGTTGATAAAGGCCACATAAAGGACTTGAAGGAAGCTCGTTATAAGCCAAATGAGAGCTTTGATTGGGGCTTGGCAACAGCAGAAGCGAAAACCAGGTGCATCAAGCTCTATGGATTGTCAGCTGAATTGGTGAAAGCTGTGGAAGACTCCAATGGACTTGATGCCTGGAGGAGTTCAAGTGTTTGAGTAACCTTCCTCCTGCAAACAGACCGCCTGGGCATCAGCTCCACACCTGATGTCCACATGACACCACAGGAAAGACAGGAGACTGCTAGAACAAGCAACAGTGGAGAAAAGCCTGACTGTTTTTCTGATTAGGGTGACGCTCCAGTTACAGCACCTGTGTGTGCCTTATGACCCTGGTGGCGGTCGCGAAACTTCGCGCGCGCGGGCGGGCAGGCGGGCGGGCGTGGGGGTGCGTGTGCTGGTGTGCATGTGCGTACGTGTGTCTCAAGCTGAGGTTGCCAGGCTTTTTACATCAGACCCTCGTGCGCACACCTGTGTGGGAGTGTGTATGCGCAGGCGTCAGAAGCTGTGCTAATCGTCCATTTTGTTGTGCAAAGACCCTGCGGATACGGGCAAAGCCCCCAAGGGCATCGCCGGTTGGGCAAGCCTGTCAGTATGTCATGCATGGAGTGTCTGGCTTTTGGATCCCGAAACGTGTGGGTAGAACATCTGTTTTTTGCATTTTTTAGGGTTAACAAAAACTAACCAAAACATTGTTGGAATATATTGGAATGATTCTACAAGTACCTCACAGGTGTTTCTTGTTTCGGCTTGCGTACCACCTGGAAACAAATGCTAACAGCACCGCTGTGAAGGTGCAGAAGCACCAGCGGATATTGTGGTGGGCCCCTGTGGGATTCCCCGGTTTGACCATCTCAGTGTGCGTTCTGAATACACTCCTGGAACTGACATGGAAGTGGAGGTCACCTCCTGTTGTGTATTAGGATTTCATGGTCTTCCGAACTCGGGGCCATGCCATCCACGTAAGCATGTGGCCGTTCCAGGGAGTACTAAGTAGATTTTTTTTTTAAAACTCCCTGGATCGGCTCACTTTGGGTGGTTCACTCTCCTACCCTCGGACTCGCCAGCGACGTCCAAGGCTGCTTGGGGAAAGTCCTTTTCTTTGATCGGTTGTCGACTAGGGACTTCGACGTTCGGAAAGTCCGTTCATGTCCTATCAGATATTCCAGGTCAAACTCTGGTGCGGGTGTCTGCAGTGTTACTGAAATTGGTTGAATTGGTTTTCTGTAAATCTTTGAACATCCCTAAGCCATTAGCACCCCCCTAAGCCAAAGAAACATGACAGTGATGCCAGCTTTCAATCTCTTTGCTTCTCCATCGCCGGGCCAATGGAAACCAACCCCAATTTCAAACAGGCCGATGGAGACGGTGGAGTTCTGAAGCCTGAAAGTGGTAGGAGGTAGGAGGTTTAATCAACCAAGTGATAGAAGATCATTGGTTTAATCAACGAGATATGAATGGAATTGGTTGACTGGATTGAATGTTTGCTCATTCAACCAAGCGATCTCAAGTCAAACCCGGAAGTTCAATCATCTTTGAGGATCTGTTCGGCTTCCCACCGGTGGGTCGATCAATGATTAATTTCAGTGGTTGGGTCCAAAAATAAAGGTCACGACCAGCCTCCAGAATCTCAAGGCACAGAACATACGACATGAAAATACACACATCGCTCGATGATTTTCGATATGGATGTGGCTGATTCTCCCTCAAAACCCCCTGAGTGGCCCTCGGTTTCCCATGCAACATAAAGCTGTTCACGCATATCAAAACCATGTTTCTTGCTAAGGAAACCAGGTGTTTGGTATCAAAACCATGGCTTGTGGCAGGCCCCAGGCCGCTCCTGGTGGATCATGACAACGGACAAAAGCCGCGCTGCATCAGCTTGCCTGGCCAAAAATGTCACTGATTCCCGCAAGGTGTTTGAAGGTGAGCCGAGCTTTCCACCACTTCCTCGTGGGGCTGTTTGAAGAGTCATCGGCAAAAGTGCATTGCTCTCCCATGCTCCGTGGTTCCTCCGCGGTGTGAATTCACCTTCGTTCAGTGAGAAATGTGGATCAAACATATGGGGTCCCCGGGTCCGTCTGTTCGGCCAACACCCGCCAACTCCTCACGCCCGCCAACTCCAGGTGGAACGGAGTCGCGAGAGAGAGGGAGAGGTGAGTCAAACCACGACCATTCCGGGACTGGCAAGAAAGCCTGTCCAAGGCCTTTGGTAGTGTAATTACCATACTTATCCCAAATATACCAGGGCCCGGTGCCAGGGGTGGTTAAAGGATACCCCGAATCACTTCTAAGGAGCTTTTCATTTTCGACACTTCTTATAGGGGATAAATACAGCATGAAAAGGGGGTCAATGTATGTCAATGTTACATAAAGTGAGTGAAGTTGGTTCTGTCCAAAACTCCCAGGTCCCAAGTCCATTTAAAGCTGAACCTTCCACATGGCCAAACCCGCCCCAATGACCTCATACCTTTTCGCCCGGACCTTCCACATGGCTTGGAATTGGTTCAGCATCTCTCAGCCACCTGCCACGTGTGGCAGCGCTGTCCCCTGGTCCCCACTCATTCTCCACGCCCGGCTCCGCCGGGTCGGACCCGCAGGTCTCGCCGCATTGTCGGAAGGTGGAAAGGGACCTTGCTCGCAGCGCACCACCGAGCACCGTGCGGCGGTGGGGCGGGTCTACACTCGAAATAGATACGGAGGTGTAAACAACTAGGTCCCAGAGGAGCATGTTTCTCGATCAACTGGTGGCTGAACTCCACTTCTGATTGTTTCAGTGAGCGTAGAAGAATCGATATTGTCCAATGCAAGAAATTTCAGAGCTTGAAAACCTAAAGCTGCTTGAAAGGCTGCGCTAAAAGTGATCACAGAAATACCGGTAGCATCCGGTAGCTATTGCAGCATTTTAGACTCTTAGACCGTTAGACCTTTTAATGGGGTCTGGAAGTGTGGTAGATCTTGAAGGACAGATGAAAATCTCATCCAAGCTGCTAGAATCGAACATGTTCGGGGGAAAATGAATGGCAAACCCGAACTTCACCCCGATTGCCTTGCCTTCGAAGGATCGGAACGAACTTCGATTCCGGGTGAAGGATGGATCACACAGGTCCCAAAAAACTCCCTGTTCAGGTCCAAACAGCAGGAGCTAGAGGGTCCTGCAGGTTCTTCTGAAACTTCCGCGAAGAGAAGGAGGTCAAACCCAAACCATGCACAGGGTTTAAGAGGTGTCAAATCCAAAATGTTTTGAACAAAACAAACCGAGGCCTTCTGAAGAGCATCCGCTCCATGTTCTTGACGTGTTTACACCATCAACCACAAACCAACTTGAGCCATGGTATCCTCTCAAAACTCTCCTTTCCACCCAAATGCCCCCCCCGCCGCAAATAAAGCACGTCGCCCTTTGCTTTGCCACACCACGCGTTTTCGGGCATTTGCGCACCAAAGGCTCAAGTTTTAACAAATCCAACATATTCCTATCTAGGACCTTCCAAGATGTGTCTATAAATAGCCTCTTAGAGTTTAAGGGGTGTCCAAAAACCACCGGACTTGGAAGGTCCTGGTATATTATCCGATACATATAGTATATTCCCTCCTAAGAAGGGGGTTCACCCACGGGAAATCTCCACCCTGCCGGTACCAAAAGGCGCCTCGATCGCCTCCGGGCTCCCGGGCTGCTCGGCCAGGCGATTCGCTTCGGCGAAGGCTTCGAGCTTTAAGGAGGCTTCCTGCGGAGAAGGACTGAGGTGCTCGGTGCAAAGAAAGGACCTAAGGCGAACCTCACGCCCATATTATCCTCAGGTTCGGTGGTATTCGACCCTGCAGCTCTCCCACCCGAACGACCTTCGAAACGGAGCCCGAAAACGGAGGCTGTGGAGGTGCATGGCATCATGACCCTGAGAAACGGCCGACCGGGGTGGTTGAGGACGACCCGAGGTCAAGGTGAATATTTCAGACATAGATGGTATGGGAATGACATTCATGAAAAGCTGTTTGCACATGTTAGCAACACACTCTTTTTGTGTGTTCAGCAGGTTGGAGGTTGAAGGCAAAAGATGGTGCAGCTGTTATTGGCGTGGATTCAAGCAAACTGATGCCGTAGGATGGTCACTTCAATCAGCATTCTTCAACATCTTAAGTCAAGCCATCAATGTTGGAATCCACAACGTGGTGTTGTCAAATGCCACGCTCCACTCGTGACCCTGACTGAAAGAACAAACCTTCGGATCTCATTCTTCAACGACAACCCAGAGGCTACGGCAACTAAAACATCCTCAAAATACCAGTAGAAACCTGGAGAAGCGAAAGCCTCTGTGCTTTCATTCCCAAACCTGTATATCATCAACACCTGCACATGTTGCGTAGCAGCCCATGTTCACCTGGCTTGTTGGTTGCTTACTTCTTATCCTTTTCGCTCCTGTGGTGCTATAGCAAGACCAGGGGCACCCACAAACCATCAAAAACCGGGTTTTCCCTAAGGAAAAAAACATGATGAAACATGTAATATATATATATATATATGTGAACACCTGTATTTTTCCATGGGTTTGAGGGCCAGTGGGATTCAATACCGACAAAAAGATCACATGTCTGAACAGAACGTGGCGGAATTGCATCCTACAACTTATTGGCATGAGGCGTACTTGCAGTCTGCTCGGTCTCTATATACTTGGCCAAAGGTCTTCGGCAAAGCTGAGGTCTCAAAGGATGGCTCTGATCGGGGAAATTGGCTGCCACCTTCCACCTTCCCGCTAAGGCCACAGCTGCTGAAAGCAGGAGGCGACTGGCTCCCCGATTCGTGACAATGGGTCGATCTGGTCACGGAGGGCGGATTCGTGACGGGGTGGCGGATCGATCGATCGATCAGAACAAATGAATGGGACTGGCTTATTTAGACCTCATGGGGTGGTTGAGATTGACCTGGGGTCAATGTACCGGGATCTTCCAACCATGACAATTCGATGCCTTTTTGATCAAAAACAGCACAAAGGCAGATGGGCATAGTTGGAACAGCGACAGAGAAAAGACCAGGGGTGATCAACCTGGGATCAATGCAAGGATTCAAGTCCCATGGAGTGTCGATAGGTCCGATAGGTCCTTCTGGTTGTCAGAAACAGCCCTGGAAATGATGGATGAACATTGTCAACCTGAGAACGAGATTCCTCAATGTGTTTTTTCCCTCGTTGGCGGAGCGGTGAGAAAGCGCCTGATGGTCCATGGTCATCGCTGGAGCTTTGGGTCTATGTCGTCACCACGGGCAAGTTCATTTGATTCAGTTCAGGGACTCCAGAATGTGCGTTTTAGAGGATTCAGAAACAATTCTACCGTGGACTACGGAACAACATGTTATAGCGGTTGGATTGTGGGTCTGCAACTGGCTGGTGTGCTCTCATCCAACACCCTTCAAGACTTTCTCTCGGAGTCGCTCTCACTGCTGAGAATGGAACCTGTTTGAAAACCGGCGCACCACATTGGTTCGATACAAACCAAAACTCTCAAGAGAAGATTGAAAACAGCATAAAGCAACAAACAACAGTAAACCTGGTCAAAGTTGCAACTGCTGGACAATCCTGGAGAAGCTCCGAGAAACATCTAGTATCCAATCAAACAGAATTTGAAAACAACAAACAACAAAAACACACCATCAAACCTATGTATGGAAGAGTTGCATACATGTACCCCATCCAAATGAATTTGATGTAACTTCCAGTCCATTAATGGATGGTCTGAGAAGCAAAACCACAACTTGGATGATGCTTATATGTATCATCTTTCATTTTGCCATAAGTACTTAGAAGTACCCTGTAGGTCATCTTCTTCCAGTCACGTTAAGTATAAGTACCCTGCCATTTTTAACATCTTCCCCAGGTAAGAGGATTTACCCAGTTGAAAATAACAAAACATCACCTTGATTCAGCAAAACGCAGGACAACGAGCCGAGCCGAGTGGTGGCGCCTGGCAGGTAGCGCCTGCCAGTGTGGCGGAGAAGAAGGACGCAGGAAAAAGGATGAACCCTAGGAATGTTCAAGGTTATTCTAGGAATCCTTGGAATCCTGGGAATGTGTTTACAAATTGTACAATCTGCGAAAGTTTGGAAGAATCCCCTTTTCCACACGAAGCACAGTCAAGCAAATAGTCTTTGTTCTCACTTCTATCGATTCCTCCACCACAAGCAGTTGAGGGTATTTGAGGGTTTTGGAAAGGTGCCACACTGAATCAAAGACACGTGGCAGCTGTGAAGCTGTTTGGTGGGCATGTCACCTACCGAAGTGTCGGCCAGTTTCTTGGATCCTACACTGAGACACTGAGAACAGAAAACGCCGCGTTTGAGAACAGAACACGCCTGGCTTTACAGGATCTATTGATGAAGTCAATATTCCCAAACAGAAGAGTTTACCTGCTTTTGAGGGCATAAATGGGGTGGAGTATGTAGCTATGTCATCCTGTTGAAAGAGGTAACCACGGCTCGTTGGCTTGTCTCGTGCCGGCAATTGGGGAGATCACTTCTGAAAAGGAAACACCATGTTCAGCAGCAATCTCCCTTTCAGTTCTCCCCTTCTACATAACATAAATCCATCAAATCCATCTCATGATTACTAGCAAACATCAATCCAATCTCACCAACCAGGGCTTGCATCCCATTCGTTTCGGACATGTTCGGACCCTCCGGCCTCGTCAGTTCATCTGCCCACATGGCCGGTCATGTGGTCCCCACACGTGGTGCTGAGAGAATAAGGGCCGACTGTGGCCCAAAGAGAGACGTTCGATCAACCATAGAGAAACCAACCATAAGACTTTCGGCTAGACATCAACCATAGAGATCAACTATCTGATAACAGTTTTTTTGCCAACAAACATTAACCATAGAAATAAGAAATTGTCCCATGAGCTGGTGCTCCGTGGAGGATTTGGTTCGACCGAACCAGCAAAAACCGGGTGGATTGTTGGCACATGGGCTCTGACCTTGGTTTCCGTCCACGGACTTTGCTTTCTGTGCATGGAGTTGTTCTTTTGGGTTTACTGGCTACTAGTTTGCCTAAAACCTGTCAATGTACATGTTTTATAGCCACTGATTTTTAAGTCAAATTCAGCCACTGGGTGTTTACATGGTGTTCACATCGCAAACACAGCCGGTGTCTCAGACCTGTCTCGGTGTAATCTGCCGAAACAAACGTTGCAGCATCCGGGATCCGTCTGGCGTATCCGAGTCACCCAAATCATCTGCTCATTGGGGATCATTTGTGGGTCCACCGTTATATTCAGTAGATTGGCATAAGTAGAGGCGGGATTGAAAAATGGCCAGTGTTCCAGCTGCTGCAGATTGCTTCGTACATGATCAACCGCCTGAGATAGAATGGCAGCGGGCACACAATCTATTCCGCCACTGGTGTTCAAGCGTTTTCATGAAACATGGCACTAAGGGTCAAATCTTCTGCAAACTTTTTTCTTGCTCTTGCAGGTGGGCCATAGACATGAAATACTGGGTCAAAGCAACTTTGTATCTTTAGATTTTTTGGAAACATCTGGGTGCACTGACATGCTTTTTTAATGATACGGCGACCACCGAGATCTACACTCCTTGAACAAATCATTGTTACATGGATGGCGTGGCCCCTTTGCTAACGAGTTTCCGAATACAAACCGTTGGTGACATCCACGTGATGATTTCAGGGAGTGTATAAACCTAAAACCTGAGTGACCCAGGTTTTTATACGAACCGAAGATCCGCGATGCCTTGCTATTTTGCGGACTGCCCGATCGGTCCCCGGAGCAGCCAGGACTTGATGAGTGGTAAATCGGAAAGAGTCGTAAATCAGAAAGAGTGAACACTCCGTAGAGCTTGGATTTGCTTGTTTCGCAAGCCTGGATAAGACAACACATTTTCCCAGAAGGGGATTTAACCGCAGGGAAAATTTGCCAAACAAAAAACACGCTTAGGCAAAACCAGGTTAGGGGTTCCAGGAAAAGAACACATTGACTCATCCAAATGGAACTGGTTGGGAGTTCCCTACATGGATGGGTCACAAATAGGGTAAAATGTATGTGACTATTCCAGTTCCCACGAACCCACGGATGGTCTGGGTGTAAAATCGACTGTACTCATCTTCACTACCGGTGGGCGTAAAATGGCAACGCCAAACAAACACAGACCCTCCAACGACGATGCGACAATGGTCCTCAAGTGAGGCTGGTTGGTGGTTTCAACGGACGAATACAGTCAGTGGGTTCAATCACCCCAAGTAGGTTGAACTTATTCCTTAACTATCTGAAACCACCACCAGAAAACATCAGGGAAATGTGACCTGATGTGGTTGAATCCACCTGCAGAACAAAGGTTGAGTACCTTTGGTATACCTCTGTGTACCATACACATCATCATACATCATCCAAGGACCGCATCGGCTGAGATCCGCCTCGGACCCCGTCGGACTCGTCGTTCCCAGACCTCTTCTCCTCTGCGACCCATCCGAACGTGTCAGGCTCGGAAGGTCCGTTTCGTCCGTTTCCACCGAAAGAAGCTACTCGTATAACTATATACCCGGTTGTACTGGGACCTATAGGGTCAGGATTTGATCCCCCCAGTACGACCTCCTATCTACTATAGCGGTTCTTGGGTACTTGTTCCGGAGGCATGCGACCCTACCATCATCCCAAGCGCCCACCGCGGTGACCGGTGACTGGCGAGGCCGGAGATGTCTTGAACGTTGAAGGAACTGTTCCACCTGTTCGTCTTTCAGGGGAAGACCAATCCCCCAAAAAGGGGTTTAAAAATGTTTAAAAAAAGGTATACAAAAAGGTTATCAAAGTCATCCACTGACAGGGAAAGGTATGGATCTTGACGTTACATCTTGTCCTGAAGATGTCAATCCGCAGTGACCCGAACTCGGACTGGCCTTTTCTCGACGGGTTCAGCTCGTGTCTTAAGACATCGGGTCTCTCGGCAAACGTGACAGATCCAGTTCTGCTGATCTGAATCGAAAAAAACGTCCGCCGGCGGTGGGGGGGAGCTTTTTTTCTGATACTGACGAACACATCGTACATGCGACACCTTGCACCTCTGAAACAAAAAATACACCTTTAAAGCTTTCCTCTCAGGAAGGCTTTCCGCTTCAACATAGACCCAAAATGACCCAAGGGTGTCCATGAATGACGTAGTAGAGCCTTTACAGCTCTTCAATTGCCATCCCTTGGTCCCAGTTTCGATGGATCATCATGGGTCTGGCATATGGTTTTGCTGCGGGCCCTCTGCTTGAACTGAGGAGACATGTGGGTCATGCAGCCAATACAGTACTGGTTGAAATTGTGTAAAAAACAAGTCTCCAACGGATACTCACTGTAAGGATTCTGGCACCAGAACTATATTGTTATTCAGAAGTCTGCGGTCAAAAGACCTGGATCCCCAAAGAAGGCTGTCCATCAATGACCCCTCAAGGTGCCCACTAGCAATCCTTGTGGGTTTTGGTGCAGTCTATTGAACCATTTCCACCGTCTTCGAACACCGCCGCGCCAAGGCGCCTCGTCTTCACGAGGACACCGCGTCTGCGGATCAATGGATCAAATTTGGCCCCTCGACGCCAGCCCAACAACTGGCAAAGGAAAGGCATCTAAATGTGCAGCTGGATGCTTGAACCAGGTCAGAATTTGAAATCGATAAGACTCGGTGGCCCCACTCTTGGCGGCATGGTCCCGCAAAGTATTCTGCGATTGGCAGTGTCTGCGATTGGCTGTGTCCGTCTAGTTGGTTTTGCAGAATGGCATATATATATATATACATATTCCTCTTTGGTTACCTGGTTGTCCACATGAAACATTTTGAGTCATGACACATCATGAAAAAAAACATATATTGAAACAAAAATCAAAAAAAACACATGACGGTTGCGGGGCCTCTCAGAATAAGGAGTGCTATTCGTTGATTGTTGAACTGATTTGTTGGGGGGGATGTGTCGGAAATGGACCCAGGGTCGGATGAAGATTGCGCAGGGAATCCAAAAAAGTTGACCCGGTCGGTCATGGGAAGACTTTGGACATGAAAAAAATGAATTTCACGTATGATGACAAAGGGAACAGTTGTGATTTCATCCAACTGGCGGTCCAATTGGTATTTTCGATCAGTCAATGGTGATGAACCTCAACAGCAGAGATGTCGACTGCTCAGCAAAGAACATTTGTTTCGGGAAAAAATATTGCCAAACATCAATGGTCCAATTCCTACATACATTTGGTCGCGTCAACTGTTTAACATCAAGGTGGGCAACATGTTCAACATACACTTGAGTGCAGCATTCCGCTCCGCCATTCCGTTCCACCAAACTTGTTATTTTCCACATCCCATGCCGCCCATACGTAGCCTCCATTCAACCCCAGTCACCATTGAAACCTGCCAGCCCGAACAGTCAACCAAAACTGATGTAAAGGTAGATGGCAAGAGCAACAAGGTCAAAAATGTTTTCCATGTAACTTGGAGAAGTGGATTCCTACAGCCAATGTGATGTAGGCCACCGTCGATGCCGCGCTTGCAAGAACAGAGGTTCTTCCGACGATGCGACGCAGTGGAACCTGCTGGTGTGGAATTTGCCTTTAGGATGAACTTAGGCAGCATCCTGGTTGTTATTGGTCTAGTTCACTATCATAAAAGTAGTTCAAAATTCAAGTCTTACTCTGTTTCATGAACCGGCCAAAAGGTAAGTGATCATGAACCTAGGCTGATTGCGCAGTTAGACTTTCAAATTTGATATTGCCTTAAGAATACATGTGCTCAAGAAGCCTTGTTGAGGTGTCCAAACGCAAGTGTTGTTTCTTTCACATCCCCGAACCAAGAAATATGCCACAAGCACTGAAAGGCGACCTTCTCTTAATCCTCCAGCTTCGACATTTTCACGTGTCAGGCAACCCTATAGGTTTGGCCATCATCTTGTTTGCAACAGCAAGGCCCTGCAGCCCGTTAGCACATGAGGAAGCCAAACTTCGAGTCACCCTCTGCAAAGTCTTCACCTCTAAAGCGCAAACCATCCAAAGGCTGTGTGCAATGGAATGTGCGTCTTAGGGAGATCTGGAAAGTATTCTTGATTGAAGTGTCGTCCAAGTAGTCTGTGGCACTGGCACAAACTGATTCTATTTAAGCAAGGCTCAAAGCCGTAGACTGGTCCACCAGTCATGTTAGGCCTGCACCCTGAAAGTCTGAAGCCAATCGGCATCCATTCCTATCACAAAAAGCACAAACAAATTTAGCAGTACTTGAAGTGCTTGATCAGCAAGTACTTGAAGTACTTGAAGCTGCCAAAAGAAGAGCTGGCCCTGATGCTCTCATGACTGCGTCCTGTACGCAAAGGCACTCAGATGTTCACATAAAAGAAAGCTCGCCCTGAAAATAGCTTACCTGCGCCAAGCCTGACAAAGGGCGAACTTCAAGGCACATGCAGCAAGTTGGCTAAACGTGTGCCAGTGATGCCAGTCGGACATTTCAGGTTTTGCTTTCCAGCCTACGATGAGTGTTTTGCATGGGTGCGCCTTCTGTTCTTGTTGCTATCATGTGTGTGCACGTACCTTGGAATCATAGGTAGCGTTTTGCTTTTTAACGTAGCAGCTGTCCAGAGAACTCCCCGCCAAGAACACCTCTCGAGGCTGATGGCTTCTGAGCGGCCGCGCGCAATGTCTTTGCCAAGACAACAAGTGATGACACGCGGCCATCGTGCAAACTTATGCCAACGAAGCTGTATGCGTGATGGTGGATGCCAGGCCTGATAAACCTGGCGTGCCTGCGTTGTGTGATGTTTGGTCACAACGCTCTACTTCTAGAGTCTCGAAGTCTGTTTCCAGGCTTGGTGAGGTCGTGCTGCAGTAAAGGGCTAATGCACCTGGCAACAACTTTGCATTTGGATCTTGGAGACCTTTAGGTTCTTTAAAGTGGCAAGATGGTGGGGCCCTGCTGTACATTGCCTGGGTTACGCAGGTACCTTTTTCATTCAGGCCTCGCCTAGGCATGCGGCCTTCGCGCCTACTCAATCCTGAGTTTGTTCCCATGCTTCGCTGGCTCAGGTGAGGCCTGCTCGGGATTCCGTTTTTCCCCCAGCTCGGTCCAGCCATCACCCCCGGGTTTTTAAGCAGGGAAGCGTTGAAGAAAGGGTGATGTCAAGATTTTGTGAAGCTTTATGGGCGCGAGCCCAGCTTGAGCCACTTGAGTCTGTGACACGCAGGGAGAGCAAGGTGGCAGTGTCTCAAGTCAACACGCCAAGCGAGGTTGCGGTCAATGCCGTAGGTGCACGCACCTTGGCAGCAGTATTGGCAAGCCCCTTGCATAGGCGATGTAGTGCCCACACTGAGTTGACCCGATCACATCTTTGCGTGCCTTCAAAAACCCAACGGCAGCAACGAGAGGACAGGACCATATCAAATAGCGAACTCCTTCATCATTTGCTCAACACAAACACAAATGCAAACAATGCATCGGACCGAACGTCCCAGCCCCATGGATCGTCCGACTGCCAAGTTGGTGATTCTCTAAGACTCTCATCTTCCTGTGACTCACTGCATTGATTTGGGTAAACCTTCTCAACTGTGTTCCAATATGTTTGGATTTGAAGAAGTCGGTAGAAAAGTTTAACAGCAAGAGCAGAATCGCAATGTGCTTGCTTGACACGGTACGTGTTTCTTGTATCACGGGTAGTCAGATAGAGTCAGTTAGCACAGGGAATTCTCCACAACAGCGAGCTCCAGCGCCACACGAGCTACGCGCGGTCGACTCGCTTCGGCCGCGTTCCGACCCCATGGCAGCGAAGGGAAGACAGGACTGGAGGAGCAATCCGAGTGCAGTTCCCGCGACACCTTGTGGTTAAGGAAGTGTGCTGAGAAACAAATCTCAGGTTGTACATGAGAATGATTCTGAGCCATGAAAGCTTGGCTACGAACTCTGGTTCTTGGCATTGACACTTGCCAGCTTTCTTCCGAACCCAAACACCCCATGGGACAGGCAAATGTTGACCCACATCTTTCACTGAAATCAACAAGCCCCCAAGGTATATGGTAGTTCTCTTGCAGTCCAGAGGCTTTGGTAGTTCTCTTCAACTTCAAACCCCTTTTTCAAGTTGACCCATCCTTGAGAAGCTTCTTCTGTCGTTTTAGGACGATGGACAACTCGACGGAAACGCGAGTTGTGAGACGTCTCGACCACGGATCCGGACTGAAACAACGATTGGAACGAAACAAGCATTAGACACCGAAGGGAGACTGGCCATACTTGCATTGGAGTGGCGATGTAGAGGGTGTGAAATGCGGGGGTGGCATCTATTTAAGATTTTTAAACGTACTTAAACGTATAGATGTCATACAGGGGGGGTTCCATGGAGGCAAAGGAAAGACCGATGTTTTGAATGGCCTGGACTTGAACATGAAAGATGGGAAGTGAAGTGAAGACCACCTAGTCAGCCGTACAGCTTCTGGTTTTCCATGGATTTCTCTCAGGCCTAGGCGGCCTGGCCTAGTCCCCATGGGGAAGATGGCGCATTGACCCATGCGCATTTCTTGTTTACACCAAAAAGCCTGAGGCTCACCATGTTGGATGATCTTCGCAGTGTACGGCACCCTGAGTTGATCAGCCATGCTCTCGAGGTCCATCTAGGACCCACTTGAGCAAACCTCAATGTGTGACGGATTGGAGGGTTGTTTGATGTATGGGTGTGCAACTTGTGGTCTTATCAAAAGCAGTTGCCCTCAAATGCAAAATCTTCAACCTCCCCACCATTCACCTCTGAACCAAAGGCTAAAGGGGTGTAACCTTTTTGGCACATTCCTTGTCAGCTCCCTACCAAGGGACCTGCAGATCTAGTGGGTTGGCTTTGGTTGACAAACAAGGATAGTCTTCCAAATGCTCGAACTCAAGGGGACTGTGCAACAATCTTATCAGTCACCTGGACCCAGGGTCAGAGTGGTTTACAAAGACCATTGAACCTCTAATAGCATCATTAAAAAACACCCCTTTTCTTGGGGGGGTCCGGTCAATCACAGTGTTGACTTTGAAAGTTCAAATTTCCCATGTTTTCGGAACCCACATTCACTCGGGCTTCCCTCAGCAGACTCACGCGGAAGTCAGCGCGGGTCAACAAAAGCTACGGCGCTGCAGCAAGCGGGTCATGGCAGTCAACAGCGAGTCCAGGAGGATCCTTGGACTCCGTCCTCGTCTTTGGACGAGCGCACCGACCATCCATCGAGCTGGAAGAATGAGTAACGAACATTTACCCAATGAAAATAAAGCCTCTATGTAGGTAACCCCATTCCAGTCCTATGCGTTTGGTCTGGTAACTGAGCACCATTTTCCCCGTGTCCTCCCGGTGAGGGGGGGAGAGCTCAAAAGCAGGCGACTGCCTGGATGGCGTTCCGTTCAAACCGAAGATCCTTTTTGCGCGGAGAGACTGTGCTGCGACCGATGGCGACGACGTCAGAGAAGATGGACGTGTTCGGGAAGGTGTTTCTCGCCCCAACAGATGGACGTCCGATCCGTACTTGCCCGGAAGAGGTGGATCTATTCACTCTGTACTTCCCCTGACGAAAATGCTTTAGGCACGGGGGGGCGATACTTTTGGGGGATGACCTGACACGCTTTTGGATCGCACGCTTCACCCCGTGAGAGGGGATTCAGTGGTGACTGAGGCCCAGTTTAGAGTTCAAATAGGGAACAAAGCATCACACGGCGCTGCAAAAGTATCACGTGTCACTGTGTCACGTGTGAGAAAACACAATGATTTGTTTAATACTACAGATTCCATGAAGGCTCCAAACTTTCGAGCTTAAAATTAAAACTCTTTCCACCTGCACTCCTGCTGTTGTTCATGCAAATATATACACATTCTCTCAATGTATAGGGGAATTTCATGTAATTAATGTCCTAAACAAGGGTCAAAGGTACCGTTTGACGACTGCGTGGATAGGCCAATCACTGACAAAGGCTGAGTCCGGAGTCCAAAGGCTATGCGGATCGATGCCGGTCTTGGGCTGAGGCACAAGAGCGGGCTGGCTGTGTCATCCCGGCAGGTCTTGAGAAGGGGTGTCTCTGAACGTCTGATGGTGATGTATCATCGAAGCAGTCCTCTACTCTTCTTACGCTCGTGGATTTGATCCGGAACCTCACGAAAGTCCCTCCCATGTCATCCTATGTCTGTCCGCCATCCCGCGTCAGACGTCATGGAATAGACCAATCTACACCACTAGTACACATCGACTCACCGTGACGCCCGAATGCAGTTCGTTCGGAATGGAGAATGATGTGAACCAACGAAGCCCCAAACGGCCGGCCAACGACGCCGTTATACCTCTGCTGCCCTTATAAGCAGCATGTGTATGTCTCATTCTCCGGGTCGTAAATGAGGGTCATCAATGAGTTTCAATGCTATCTATTTTGGCGAAACCCTGTAAATACAGTTCCAATGCGATCTATTTAACTGCTATCTATAGTATACATCCATTTTTCAAGCAACTTTGACCTTAGATCATGAAAAAATCATATATGCCCATGGAGTGCCATGTGGGTTAGGAGGTCCATATCTGAGGAGGCCTTTGGGGTATGGCAAAGGATGGGGTTGATGGGAACTCCAAGACTCCTGGAGCCACTGAGAGATGAATATCTGTGGATTCCTGAAAAAGTCAAGAACACTGAAAATCACTTTCTCGCCAAGGAACACTCCGCTGGTCTCCAAACACGACCGATGGGACTGGAATGTGTCCTTACATTCATCCTGAAACCACCCCAATGTAGGTAAATATGCCAGTCCTCCCCAAACACGGCCTTAGATTCACCCGTTTTCAACCACCCCTGGCCTTTTCTTGGTCAATATGCCAGTTCCATGGAGTTCGGGCTCGGTGATCCAACCGAACAACTTGAGCCGAGCCGAGGGCAGGTGTTTCACCGGGTGTACATGGTTGGCCCGAGTGAGGGGAACGCGAAAATGAGCCAGGATGTGAGTGCGTCAAGGTGAGGACCAACACACTTAATGTAGACTCTTGATGAATAACCCCCCATATTAAGAGGATGTTCCAATTCAAATGGGAGGATATGATTGATCATGAATCACGAGTCTACATTAATGAAGAAAGATCTGAAACCAATTAGTATGCTCCGCATGAAATCGTGGCACACCAAAGAGAGTAGGACCCCTTCAAGCCTGACCCCGGGTATCTCTATTCACCAAAAGTGCAGATGCAGCGCCAGGCAGCATAGAAGGGCGTACAGGGCCATTCAAATCGATCACTTCTGTGAAGGGCACCAAGCAGCTTTGATGATGTAATATGATGCATATTAATCCCTTTCTGCAAGCAACTTGGTTTGGGACATTGTAGAGTTGCCCTCAGAGAAACAACATCCGACACACGGTATATCACTGTGTGTATATATATATATACAGTATATACATATATATTGCAAATTTTGTAGAGACTAAGTCAGTCTCCCCCCAAACTGTTGCTAGAGGAAGCACCGGCTCTCTTTTGTTCTGGGGTGACTAAAGGCCTCAAGAAAAACCGGAAATGGAAGCATTCTGGCCCACGGCACAACACGTGGGTTCCTCTTCATTTGGACCATCGCTCAGGTCTGATCCACTGACTGGGTGACTTATCCCCTTCAAGATAAGTGCTTTACACATCGCTTGCCCCCTAGGTCCGCCCAGGCACCGCCCAAAAAAAACAATTGAAGCTGTCCAAGTTGGCCGCACAAAACTTTCCCCATGGCACTGAAATATGGCCGAAATCATGCGTGTTCCACCGTGCCACCGCTTTCCCCATCGCGCCACGATGGGGCGCCAAGGTGTTTGACCTTTCAACTCAGTGGAATTCCTCTCTTGACCTTTCGTCCAGCGGTGTCTTGACCTTTCAAACTTTCAACCACCGAACTCCGACGGAAAGAGTTCCAAACGATAGGTGGTTTTATGGGGTGTCTTTTGATGGTATGATAGACCCATTCTGAGAGTTGGTCAACAGCCAATTCCAAACAACTGGCATCTGTCTATATCAGTTTTACATATATCTCCTTTAGTTTGCTCAGCAGCGCTCAGCTGGGTTTCCAACAACACACGACAGTGCAGTTCGTTCTCTCTCTCTCTCTCTCGCCAGCCACCAAAAAAACAGCCAACTATGACCGTACCTGCTTCATGGGAATAGACCACCCCAAAGCCCCCAATGATCAGTTGTCTATCCAAAAAACAAGCGGGTCCAGGTATGTCCAGGTACCTCCTTTTCGGATGGTCTTGGAGGTGAAAGTGGTGCCGAGAATGGTCGAACTGGGGCCCATGGTCCTGGACCGGGAAGAGGTAAATCCTCCTGTTGTCCCAGCTGAAACTTCTCTCCACATTCCAAGACAGCAACTGTCAGCCTGGCGCCTACTCCGAACGTGCCACGCAGTTGTCATGGGAAATGCCACGGAAGAGCGGCCGGTGGCCCCCCACAACGCCGAGGCGATGCGGAAGAGCGTCTCGAAAACGCGGCCGCGGTGGTGAAAATGCTGAGCTCGTCCTGAAGCGGAGAGGGAGAAGTGGGACGTGAAAGTAGAGAGTAGACCGTGAGAGTTCCCGGGAGAGGGTCCACTGAGTCGTTTAGTTTTACGTCGATTTAATTTCTCATACTGAAGTAGATTAAAATATGTCAAACACGTATGGATTATATGCCCACATTGACCCCTGCAAGCACCCCAATGTAGCCAAAGATTCCATACATGGGAGTATTTAGGTATAATCCAAACAAAACCATTCAGGAACCTACGCCATGTTTTTGGATTGGTTATTCTATCTACCAGAATGCAATGGCAAACCAGGCCAAAAACATATTCTGGTAGTTGTAGATTCTGGTAGAATACATTGATCGGTTGAGGCCGGTAGAGGATCTCCAGAAGCTCAATTGAAAAAAAAAAACAGCTCTTTTAGCTCTACTCCAGGACGGTTGTAGATTCTCACGTCTTTGCATTGATGATGGTGCGGTACTTAGCTTGGATTTGGTTGTTTCGGAAGCAAGTCCAAAAAAATAGAACATATTCCCTAGGCAAACGTAACACGAACACCGAGACCGTAACGACATGTGACATGTTTGCTGCTTGACATTGTGTGTTTTGTTTGTTCAAGTCGTCGAACACAAAGTCGTTTTGGCCATCTTATAGGATAACCAACCAATTATTGAACAAAGTTGTATGCTATCACATTCAGTCTACGACAATAAAGCATGTTCAACATACAAACAAATAGAAAAGACCTGGCAAATGTAAAGTAGAACGCTCGCCTGCAGCAATTCCGCAATTCTGCAAAAACAACAGGAGGTGGGTTCATCAAGGGCCAATCAGGGGTATAAATAACCTTCACATGGCCACAATTCGCCACATATGCAGGACAACCATTGAAGGATTCAAGGCTGCGGGAGACCAAGTGGCTACACTCAGGAATTGAACCATGTTCAAACAATTCAAGAGCAACTGTTGCGAGAATTTCCACAAGCCAAACTCGAAAGTCAAATGCCAGGAAGCAGGGCCACTAAAGGCCGACTGGTCGAGGGTGCTCGCACATCAAATGCCCCCCCTGTTCGGAACAGTCAAAGAGTAGTACACAGGCAGGGCTGGTCCAATTGGTCCACGTGCAGGCATTCCGTCTGACCCTCTTTAACAAAGATGGTCAGGAATATGTACAATTCAAATCTTCACTTGTATGCTTTGCATGCGCCAAGGCCATTAAGGTTGGTCAACCAACTCAGGCACAAGCAAAGGCAAACTATCTGGAATGAGTGTTGCGCTTGCCAGCTTCTCGTTCTGAACCATAAGCCACCAACCGTTGTGGTGACCATAGCCCATGGATAACCCGCATACACCACCAGGAGGCAGCCCGCATAGATATGTTCACACTTTCATGCTTCGGTTTCAGCCGCTTTCAGCCAAGTTGGCCTTCAGACTCAGAGTGAAGTCGTCGACGTCAAATGTTCGATCTAGTGCTTTTGATTTCCACTCAACTGGAATTATTGTAACATTGCTTTTTTTCTGCTTCGCGGCGCTTCTCGTTTCTGCGCTTCTTGTTGTGACATGGGACAATGGGACAACGACTGACCACGAGTTGTGCAACCCAGCCTGTTCCAGCCTGTTCCCAGCTTGGAATTGCCCCGGCACGAGTCCAAGAATGCTATCCCCCGGGCACGAGTCCTAGAATGCTATCCCCTGGCATGCCAGGACACTCTCTCGTCATCCTATTTTGGAACCAGGCCCAAACGTCGCCCGAAACGCGTGAGGAGGGGAACAGAAGAGCAAGCATGCAAGGAACAAACATAAACACTATAGATACAAGCACCAGCAGTTAGGGGTACCCAAAGGGGTGCGATCCATGGAGGTTAGGGGTACCCATTATCCACTCACTTGGGGACTAAACACCACCCCTTTGTGACTCCTGGCATATTGACCACGTCGCGCCACCTTTGGTCTTTTTCTGGTGGGGTTTTTCTGGCCCCAAAACCCCCTCTCACCGACCCCGACCGCTTCAGTGTTCCACCCGGTGGTCGGCCACTCTCGTTGTCGACCAAGGGCGGCCTCTAGATGGAGCGAGCGGTGGCCGACCAGATCTTGGACAAGATGACACGACCACCTCAGTGCGCGAGGAGGTGGTGAGGAGGTGGGTGTATGGTGGGTGTATGGTGGGTGTGGTGGATATCACACCTATAGAAGCCCTTTGGCCTCCCTTTCGGTAGGAAACTGAATGGCCATACTTTGGATAGTGGATCCTCTAAAGTTCACTCAGGTTCTAGGCAACAGCAGTTGGAGGTGTTTGGGAAATACTGTTGCAGTTACTGGTTTGCCTGCATGACTGCTTCATCCAGAATCCGCACCGGGAAAGTGTGCCAGGGGGCTGTTGAACTCCTCTTGTCTTCCTCTTGACCCCCTCCACTTGCTGTCCTCTTGTTGACACCGGCTTGGTGGCTGCCAGCCGGTCTCTAAACCTCGTCCTCCTATTGTCATCTGTCCTCTCGTTGTCCTCTTCTTGTCCTCCTGTTGTCCTCTGGTTCTCCTTCTGCTGGTGTCCAGCTTGGCCGCGCTGTTGTCCTCCTCATGTTTTTTTTTCCTGGTCTTTCTGTTGTCCTGCTGCCATCGTGCTGTGTACGTTGCTTGCCCACCACCACAACATGTCTTGCCGACTAAACTGGGGTCTGAGTCGGTATAAAGGATTTTGAGCCAGTGTGTGCTCTCCCAGGCACACCTGCCCTCTAAATTGATGGGGTAATATTGTGCCGTACGTATAACCAAGTCCAGTCCCAATGGATGGTCTGGGAATGATCCCCTCGGCCGAAGGCTTCGACCCGTCTTGAGCGAGCCCAGACTAAGCATTTGTGGAAGTTATAATTTATTCATTGATATTAATTGCCGTAAACATAAAAAATTTATCCAATTTATCCATTTGCCCAGACAATTGCCGGAAACATCCATCATCTAAGCCCATCCGTCTAAAGCCCGTCAGTGACTCTTCCCTGACTCCTCCTACCAAGCATCGAACCGCGCTTCCAACCCCCTCGGCTTCCTGCGGTGTTTTCCACCCTCCCGACGCCCTCGGCCGAGCGGCTGCCCAGTTCATGCAGCTCATGGTCCAGTTCTTTCAGGCGAACCTGGCGACTCGTTGGGCACCACGAATCCGGAGGCGCCGGTGGGAGCGGAGGTGGCGTTGGGTCGGATTCCGGGAAGGCCAGGTCTGGCCAGGTCGGTAAGTGGTGATAGGTCCGGGGATTTTCAGGACGAGATACGGGCGTTCATGGCTTTTGAGCTGGGAGGTGGATCTCGAAGTTGCTTCAGTCAACCTCACTCTCCTCCAACTCCAGACAACAAATGATCTCACTTTGCCCCATGTACGGCGGTATCCATGGGGCGCACGCGTCCACCTGCTCAGTTGGGGCGCTGGCGGCGGGGTCCTTCCAGAGCCTATGGATCGATCAACCCTCTGTGCGTCGGTGATGTGGAGCCACGTCCGACCGCGCGCGGAAGCCCCCCCGCGCGACCGAACGGCCAACCGACCAGGTGGACCGAATGGACCTGGTGGACCGACCATTTTCCGATCACCGCAGGGCTTTTGGGAGTCCATGGGTGGTCCGAACTGCGAGGGATGTAACTCAAAACTCGGTTACATACTGTGGGGCCGTGGATCCCCATTGGGAGAGAGAACCTTGAATTTGCTGGTTTCGAAACCTGGAAGAAATAGAACCTGTTTCCCCAGGTTAGGGAGATTTAACATGACTATTAAGCAGTTCGGGACCAATGGTTCACCCTGATCCATCAGCAAACTCCCAGAAATTCCCTGAGTGAACTCCAATTCATCCAAAAACACCGACAAAATCCTCAAGAACACACCGACAATGTCCTGGACATGAAGACTTCCAAGAGAGGTTGAGAGGCTCTGTTAGGCTCTGTTAGGTGGACGCCCTATGGCGGGCGGCTGGGGTGGTTGAGAGAAACAACAAAGAGGACCCAGGTCTGTGGTACAAGACTGGGGTGGGCGACCAAACCGATCGAGAACGATCACCTCTCGGTCGGGTCCGGCTTACTGCGAACTGCGGTTCGACGGCTTTTTGTCGGGTGGCGAACGGACGCAGGAACGAGGTGCACGGCGCCAAAAGAACATTGGAACTATACGTTATTAGAAGGTTCAAAAATAGAACCGAATGGCTACACACAAACAACAGGCGCGAGGCGTCTTGTGCCCCTTTGGTTTAGGGTGGTTTAGGAGTGTTGGAGCTCCATTGTTTGACAAAACAACAAGCAAAGAATCAAGGATCTCCTGCACCACTTGCACCACCTTACAGAATTGGTCTGCACAGTTTGATGTCCTATGCTAGTTGGATCATGTTGAGGTAGGATTCCTTCCAGCACAGGACTTTGACTGGTCAATCCTCTGTGTCAAGTGTCTGAAGGGGGCTGTAGACAGACAGCCCAAGCACCTGGACGTGAGACACAAAACCATTCCCATTCCATGGGCCTGTACTTGGATTTGCTTGTTCAGGAACCTGGAAGAAGTAAACATCTTCCCCATGGGCCAGGGGATTTACCCAGCAAAAAAAACACATCCCCCAACAAAAAACAGCAAAACCAGGCTGGAATAGATATCTATTATATATATATATATTACCTATATATACATAGCTGGATCGGTCCACTGGATGCGGTTCCACAGACGGTTCCAACCACCAACGCCCCCGGAATACACCGCCCTGGGATGGGATGGGAACCAGCGCCTCCAGGCTTTGCAAGACCTGAGGAATCACCACAAGGGGTGACAACCACGGAATGACCTGCCAGCTTCTTCGAAGTATTTCAATATGACCTGCCATTGAAGTCCCTAGGTCCCTAAGTGACCTTTCCCAGTTCTTTTGTGACCTCAAACCTGGGGATCAAATTTGATCACTTTGAAGGTCACCTGGTGGGGTGGTTCTGGGGTGGGTGATTGTCAACCCTTCCGGAATCCAAACTGAAAGGATGTCTGGATCCTCTCGACCTCGGACAGGACAAACTGGCGAGAACCGTCTGCCAAAGGTCTGCCACTCTTCCAATAGCTGGCATTTCAGGACCCACACCTCCTTATCAACATGCTTCAAAACAAGGATGCTTGGGAGGAAGATCTCATCAGATTAAGTTGGATCATGTGGTTCTTTGTTGAGGACCAGGTGTCAAACGGTGTCCTGTTGTTCCAACGTTCAGTATGTATGGTCTCACCGATGGATGGACTTTCGGTCTCAGGACATGGTCTCACCTGCTCGTCGCCACGTTGCCACGTAGCCACTGGTTCTTTTGTAGAGACCAATCATCATCTCGTCTACAAGATATACACAGTACACAAGGTTGTTCCACTTCCACAATTGAGTTTTTGTGGAAGCAACCAACAAAAAGCAAACATGCTCATCCCGAAAGGGTCTTTTGTGGAGTTTGGCAACATGTAGATAAACTATGATAAACTGATAAACTCATGTTTAATTGAAAGGGTTGGCTGATGGAGGTTGGATGGAGGTTGCGTGTGTGCGTAAGGTCTCTTGCTACAGCAAATTGCAGCCAGCTGCCAATTCAGGACAACAACTCCAAATCATTGATGACAGTGTCCCTCAGAAGTAATTTGGACATGAAGTTTGCTTGGAGGTGGTATGTTATGAATCCGGAGGTACTAAGTTGAATCAATACGTCCGGAAGGTTGTCCACAACACCGACCCGGCACGTGATCAGGAAACTCCGACACTCATCTTCATACCTGGACCTGACTTCAAGTACCCTAGAACATGGGACCACACTCAACCCAAACCAAAAAAGACTGGTAGCTCTGCACCCATGCATTGACTCAGACACGAACGGAGGGCAGGACTGGAGCCTTCGTTTCACCCCTCAACGCCGTTCACCCGCCACCCGTCGCCTCTTCGTAGTGCGAGAGCACTTTGTCGGTCTTCTTCCGGGCCTGGCCCGGAATCCATGTGACCAGTTCCGGCGCCGCCGACGCCCGTTCCAAAAGACTGGCACTCCAAGTGACCGCAATCCACCGATTGCAATACAGTAAGTATGTGGCTTTGAAGGTTATCGAAGTCCAACTTAGGTCTCTGGTCTCTTTATTTCAACGTAAAAATAACATGTTGCATAGATCGATAGACCTGGTTAGGCTTTGGGGGTATATACTTTGTCTTCCGAACAACATTGACTTCTTGGTGTAAAGGAAGTGACACACGGTGCTGCCAAAGAATTTGTGCAGGACCATCATATGAATGAATCATGCTATTCGTGTCATTCTCAACGATGTAGTGCTGTATTAACTATATGTATTTATAGTGCTTTAACCCAGCCACTGAGGTACCGCCCACGTCTCACGTCTCTTCTGTCCGAAACGCCCACTTACCTCCCTCACCGTACCGCGGGCGGCCGTGTCCGCACCTGTGGATTGGCTTCCGGGGTGCCACGCCTGCACCGTCGGTCCACGAAGCCTCCCTTCGTTGGGGGGGGGAGCCAAAACACCAGTCATCCAAGGGAGGCGGCGTGTCGAAAAAAAAACCATCTAAAAACGAAAAACAACGTTGAAGATCGTTGAATTTGTGAGTTTGTTTTTGGTTCTGTCTTCAAGAGTATTTAGATCTTGGAAGGCAGTTTTAAGGGCCACATGTGTGGTGTTGTGAAGAAATGCCGTGGAAAGGCCCCATATGCATTTCAGAGTCGTTTCTCCCCATCAAGACATTGACCAACCTCGTGCACTGGAAAACCAGCCAGCTGGGCCAGCTGTCAGTTTGAAGTTGAATAAGAGAGCAGTGTGGGGCAGTTGTAGCAGTTCTCAGTGATTTCCAGTGTAGCAGTTCTCAGACTTCACACATCTTCTGACCAGGTTTCAGGCATCTGATGACTATCACAGGCTAGTCTTCGCGGTATAACTATCACAGGTTTCACATAGTTTTACTTGAAACCTCCGAGATTTCAGAGTTCTCAGACTGAGATCCTTGTGCCGGTTCTCCGAACCGATGCATGAGATGGATCCACAGCCCCGCCGGTACAAGCCATGGCTTGGTGTCCGTATGAAGGCGCTGGTCTATATGCAAAGAACATTCGGTTAGAATCGCAAGCACTCTCAGATCACGCTTTTGCGATCTTTGGCGCCTACATGCGCAATGCAAACCAAGCGATGGCAGGGCAGTTGCCCACGTTTCCGATGCCGTCCGGTCCGTGTGGCTCGAGCATTTGCCCATGGGAGGCTTGTCCCTTGGAGCGGGGCACTGAGCCGAATCGCTTGAGCTCCTCCCCTCGCGCAAAACCGATGCCGTCTGTCAGGTGGACACCGAGAGAGGTTGAGTGACTGTACATCGGACCAAAAACCTGGGGTACCCAACTGGGATAGTCGAACATTAGGGTCCTTCAACCTCCCTTGGAATCAGTGCGGCGAGCGAGGCTACACACGCTGTCGCCGAAGCCCCGAAGCCTGCGTTGACGGCGCCGAAAAGGCTCCAAATCAGGGATCTTCGGTTAAGCCTCAGCCGCCATGAGTAGTCCATTACGGATCTGCACCCCGAGCTCAAGATATGCCCAACATTCTCTGTTGGAGCATGAAGCGCAAAGGCATCCTCTGTTGGATCAGACATTGGCAGAAATCGTTCTTCTCCACTATGACTCTGATCAGTGAAGCCAAGCCCAGATCCAACCCCAGGATCCTAGAGAAGACGGAGATGGTCTTGTAGGGCTTAGCGGCTTGTCTAGGGTGATCCACGGGTAGAGCTGGTCAAGCTTATCCCTTATCGCAAATGCCGGTGGAGGGCTCCAGTATGCTCCAGCCGTTTGGCGAGCCTGCCATGTATTCTGCCACAGCTGGTGTTGCATATGTGCCCTTCTTCTGACTGTAGCACTGTGTGGCGAAGTCGCGAGACCTTCTTGTCGACGTTCGTACACTTCGACTGTTCGCGGTGTTGGTTGCACTGGTGTCACGGTGTCACTCGAAGACAAGTACCCCAACTTCTCAGTGTCAGCCGTTGCTGAACCAGCTTTGGTCGCTTTCTGGTAAGAACCACAGCAATCTCTATTTGGGTCATGGCCTGTGGGTCAGGGCGGGATAGATACACGAAAGTCCTCAGACTGACACCCGAACGACACGACCCATATTTATGGGACTGTCATATTGTTGCTATTATTTGCTTTATTAATCTTTGTACCGTAAGTTAGTTAGGCCGTTGGGCTTATGCAATACATATACCTGGACTCTCCAAAGTACCTTAGAAAATGGGACATGACCCCATAAAACAGGTACTTGTACCCATTTTCCGAGGTACTTTTAGACTCCAGGTATATAGGCTTGGCCGAGCCGCTACTGTTTTACGATCTATTTGTGCTGCATGTGTTCGTCTCGGAAGGCTGGGGCTACGCGGTACGGAGCGGTTGATTGACCCGGGGTGGTCATACTGGTGGTCATATATGGTCAGATCCATGCCCTGTCACACTCCATGCATTGCCACATGACATATACCCACATGTTAAAGCTCTTTTTATATGGCGGCAACTCTCTCTCTCTCTCTCCATTATACCATTATAGTCACAGTTGTACGTATGGCAGTGGGTGAAAACCGAGGTACATTGCTTGACCGGAGAACATGAATAGAATGGCACGGTTAAAAACGGGGTCAATTCATCAGTGTTTGGCGCATTGGTCATGTTTGAAACACTCTTGGAAGTGCTCTAAGTGGGTTCCTTTGGTTTGAACTTGCTTTGTAAAGCTTCCAAACAGTCCTCTGTATGACTCGCTCAACAGTCAGAGACGTCTCTTAACCTCGTCGAACCATTCTTAACCTCGTCCCTGGCGATCGGTTTGGTGAAGCCTCCGGAGGATCGAGCGACCTGGTGGAGATGGATCGAGATCTGTTGGTGACGCCAGGAAGGTAAGAGGATTTGTTTCGTTGAGAAAACATAGACCGTTTGGTGAAGCCTATGCAATCAATAGTTGGATTTCTTTTTTTGGGCATTGTCACAGATGAAATTTACCTGCATTGACCCCTTTCCAAGCGCCCTGGTGGAGGTGAATAGACCAGTCCCATGGGTGGTCGGGGATGGTATAAGCATGCAAATGGATGCTAGTGATATCCATCATGTCAATGTGGATCCTAAGGATCTTTGGGGAAAAACCACACATCTGTTGCTTTGGAGCCATCACGGTCCGTGACCGGACTTCGTGGTTTTCATGGTTTTCATGGTTTGAGCAATGATTCTGCCACTGTCACAATAGCAACGTAGGACATCGTAGGACATCCAGATTCCTTCACGCCGAACGGCTTTGATTTTTGCGGAACGTATCGGAACCTGGACAAAACTACCACAGATTCCCCAGGTTTGGGGATTGATATACTTGGATTTACCTCATAGGGAACATAGAAATCACCTCTTTTTCTTTTGCAACACCAGGACAAAAGCAAGCAAGGGCGGCGCACGGGCGGCGCTTTTTTGATGGAACAGTTCGTCTGTCTACGTGGAAATTCAAGGAGCACTCGGCGTCCACAACAATGGGACGGAGTGGGTCAACGGAAATGGGACTGAACCGGATCCAAGTCCCATTGTTTAATAGTGTTGAACATATTCAAAAGTTTCCAAATATATCAAACCAAAATACCAAACTGGGATTGAAACCGTAATGATGGCTTAGTTACTACACCAAACACTCCGGTGGGACTGGAAGATTCATACTCAGGGCTGATGACATAAACATTTGCTGGGCTTATGACATAAGGAATTGTGTAGTTCCTTGGCCAAAACACTCCCGTGTTATGGCATATTTACCTACATTGACCCCTGAATTCAACCAACCCAATCGATCGGGAATCAGGACTACCAGTCCGATGGATGGTCTGGCTATACAATTTGCATGTTGTCTTCTCTTTTTTTTGCGACCTCAAACCAAGAACATGTTTGAGTTGAAAGTCTGGATGGAACAGAACAACCGACTCCGGCCACACCCCCAATTGGATAGCGCGACGTCTGACCGGACGTTGTTTGTTCGGCTGCCAAGAGGCGCAGCGAACGGATCTGAGCTTCCACTTGCCCCCGGTCCTGCAGACCCACCAGTCGGACTGGAGAGGAGAGCAAGAGGAGCCCTGGGGGGCCCTGGGGGGCCTTCTTCAGGTGATGACATGTGATGACTGGTTTGGATGCTTGGGTAGAAGAACTCGCCACTCAAATCGAATATGAACATGTGGCTGGGAACCAACGCATGCCGTCAAAGTCCATGAGTCAGAAAGAACACATGCATGGACTGTCTGAGCCTCTGAGCCGATAGGCTTGAGTAACCGGGTCACTACGACTCTCTTGGTCCGACGTCTTTGGCTTACGAGTAACCCACTCAAACGCAAGCGTGCCTGCAGTTTTCGGCATAAGGAATCAACACTCTGAGCTTGGGCAGCTATTCTTCCACGTGTCTTGCAAAATACCCTCCTGCAACTCGGACCGCATGGACCCTCAAAACCACTGGGTTTTTCTTTGCGGAACATGATCGAAACCACGGGTTCTTCTTCTCAGGCTCCATGCGGTCCGTCTGCTGGGGTACGTGTGAAGTGGTGTATTTGAGGCATCAAAACCTAAGGACCTCATGACAGTACCGCATGACAGTACGCCAGTACCGCATGACAATCGTAGACTCCAGATTTCTCCAACATAGCGAAAACATCTGCTGATCCACGTTGATCCCAAACGACATAGTTCTATGTCCTCTATATTGGGCTGACGGCCTTCAGCAACAG
Organism: Durusdinium trenchii; assembly: GCA_963970005.1. NCBI lineage: Eukaryota > Dinophyceae > Suessiales > Symbiodiniaceae > Durusdinium > Durusdinium trenchii. Next base: position 205,847 of record CAXAMN010002625.1, read on the forward strand.
GCTGCAAGCTTTGGACAAACCAAATGAACCAGTGAAGCTAAAGACCAGGAATACCTGCTCACATAAATTGGCATGTCGCCTGGTGAAAGAAACCTGCAACCTCGTCCGCTGGTTTAACGCTTCTTAGCCCCAACCAACTCTTCAGTTTGTTTTATCCCATACACTCCATGTATGGAATATAATGCCTACATTGACCCCCCCAAACAACCCCAATGTAGGATAATGTAGGCATATGTGGCATACATGGAGCGTCTGGATATTGTTTGAACAATGATTCTCCAAATCTCGGAAAGGTCACACCGATTCAGGAAGCTGTGGAGGTCCACAGGTTTCTTAGTGGAGGTCGCACCGCGCAGTAAAACTCTATATGAGACGCCGAAGTGCTCTGGGTTGGAGCGGTGGCTTCTGTATTTTGTAGCTTCTAAAGGCCACATGTGCACTCAGGCCCTAGGCCGGATCTGGCTGAGAAAAGAGAGGGCGACCCTGGATCTGGCTTTGACAGTTTCAGCTTCTAAACTACAGAGGATCTGCACACCTTCACTGCGTTTGATCTCTCTCCTCGATGGTCTCTTGCGCCTTACTCCTCAGCACCCGGTGAAGTGAGCTCAGGTTCACACCGAATGACCAAACCCAGCTGCATGGTGTGACCAAACCAGGTGAATGAGACTGGTTGCACCATACTCCATACATGAAAACCAGGTGAATATAGGCACCATACTATTACAATGAAAAACCCTAGTTGACCCCGCTTGTACCCGGTTCGTCCGGGCTTGCGAGCGACTCTACGAACCGTCCGAACGAAGCGTAACGAACGGTCGACAGTCGTCCCATTCGTCCATTGGTCTGGGAACATAGAGAAGCTATTCCAGTCCCATTCGTCTGGTTTTGGGCGAAAACCTTAAGCTGTCGCACATCGACACGGACGTTTCGGGGCTTGATTTTGGAACCAAAAGTTCGGAGCTGTGCTCGCCCGCCAGCAGCAAGGTGATCGTATCGATCCTCATATGTCCATCCCTATGAGTTTGATGTGCATTGAAATAGGGACCCTCCAATCAGTGAAGCTTACTGCTCCTCCGGATTGATCTCCCTAGCCTGTGACCCTATTTCAATGCACACTAGCCACATCAAAAGAACTGGAGTTTCGCTTCCTGGGGTGTGAAAACAAACATGTTCCGCTCAGTTTCTGTAGCATAACCCCAGGAAAATGTCGAAATTTATTGTTGTGTGAAGCTCGCATGGCCTTTCAAAAGGCTGGTCGTTTTTGCCGGAGAAAACACCTTTTACACGTCCTCTGAGATCTTGTGAGACCTGAATCCTGGATTCGGTCAGAAACAAATCTTACTCAATGAGAGATTCAATTGACATCCGGTCGAATCAGGCTTTGCTGGCTTTGATTGGGCTCTTCTGGAGCCCAACACCAAACCCCACTGCTGGGTTGGAACAAACATACTAACAAACATATATGCTGGCTTGGAACATATGCTGTGTTCCTTTCGTCTGGGACTGGGACTATACAACAACCTGTTTCTTGGATTTGCTATCTGCTATCCGCATTCAATTTCAACACGTATCCCATGCCGCGCCAGGGGATTCGTGAAAACAACCAAGTCATCCGATCCCCAAAGCCCCTGTTGCTGAGCTGGAACCTCCAAACCCACTGGCCGATCCCATCCAGATCCAACGGTCAAATGATCTCAGCTGCCCGGCGCAGGACTCACATGCAAAGGAGGCCTCAGCGCTGCCCGGTGCCAGGATTAAGGACCTCACCCATGTATGGTTTTCCAAGGATGAACCCTCCCCCACATGGATTGAACAAAGCTCTTAGTATATGAAATATCATCAAGAGTCTCTAGCTTAAACTTAAACACTTCATGTATGTAACAATTACATACATTGTTACACTAAATATGCCCAGTCCCATGAAGTGTCTGGGTTCTTTTGGGACACAATTAGGGTTCGGAACACTTCTGCCACGGCATCAGCGCGAATCAACTCTTTACGCCAAGTCATGACATCCTCCAGTTGTTGAGGCTTGTCAAAGGCCCTGAAGCCGGCGCATGGAACGGTTTTTTCTGCATGGAACGCAGCAGAACAGTCCGGACATGGGTGGCATTCGCTCCATGTGTTCCATGGTGCCCAACATGTACCTTCCCACACACTTGGATGTTGATGTTTCGGAACTTCGAACACATATTCCACACATTCAAGGGGATTCACCACTCCATGAAAAAATAGGAGTTACCACCCTAAAACGGATGGATGAACTGGTGGAACTTATTTGCACTATTCTTTGGGTGGCTGAAAAGGTGTCAATGATTTTCAATGTCATAGTCGTAGCCAAATGCACCAGTTCCCCAGTGTCAGTGTATATTTACGATAGAAAACTACACAATAACAAACATAACATAACTATATATAACAAAACAGAACTATTTATGATATATATATATATATAACTATAACATACAATAAACATAACTTGCACTTTTGGAGGGGTGAATCCGATCCTCTGAGCCCTGGGCTTCGATGCGGAACCCATCCGGTGTGTTCGATGCTTCCCAGACACGGCGAGTAGGCATCGCGCAGGCAAGGGCACAAGCCGCCAAAGCAGCCCGCGATGCGGTCGCTCAGCCTCCGGTCCCACACCGCGACTGGCGGTTGACCCAGTGACAATGATAAGTCTACTGTATATATACATATATATATATATTATTAATTATTATATAAAATATATTCCAGTCCGGTCCCCAGAAGGTTGTGTCTGGGGGTACAGTTGGAATGGGAATCCACTGGATGGTGTGAAAGCCTACAGCGTATACCCTACCTGGTTCGAGTAGCGAAACGGGTACCTGGACACCACTCTCTCGGACATGCCCTTTCGGGAAGAGCACGAAAACGTGTCATAGATTGGTTGCTGACGATTGTATGTTATCCTGAATAAACAGAGGGCAAGCATTTGGTGCCATAAATGTGATTACGCCATTACGCTTTTACGACGTTTGGGGATCCGGTGCGGTCTCACGCCGTGACGCTTTTACGCTTTTGCGACGTTTGGGGATCTGGGGCAGTCAACCTCTACGTCGTTACGTCGTTACGCTTTTACGCTGTTTGGTGGCGCGATTACGCCGTGACGCTTTTACGCCGTTCGGTGACCATAGACCGCCGCAGCTCGGGGACGCTAACATGACTGCCACGCAGCAATTGTAGACGATGTCAATTGTCTCTACCGTCCTGTCATTGATGCCGCGCACAGCACAGTGAATGAAAGCAAGGACGAGAAAACGCTGCAAGACTCTTATACTATACTGTCAACATGCAGTCGAGCAGCAACGACGAGCAGTTACCACGAGCGAGGCTGGTGGGCCAATTGTATGGGCTTGTCAGATTTGCTTTCGTGGAGAGAACCTGTGGGGCGAAGCAATGTATCGCAAGCTGTTTTTTCAACTTTGCGTCGACATTCAACTTCAATACGGGCCTCCTGAAGCATCAGGCTGCTTCTGTCTAGCTGCCAGGTAAACTGCCCAAGCTTCAGCTTGGAGAACTTGGGATCTGCCAGGACCTTTTTGGCACCCTTTCTGGAGGGCTGTGCGGCGCGGTCCCACAGCCGCCGAAAGCGGACCACGAGCGCTTCCGCGAAGTGGAGAACCTGGGGAAGGGGTGTGGGTGTGGAACAGGGTTTCAACATGTCCGGTAAACGTGAGCGAGTTCAGGTTTCTGGTAGCCACCACGGAGCATCTGCATAGAGACCAAGGTCTGCAGCGTCTGCGTCTATAGGTCTTTTCGGTCGCTGTACGGGGGTGTCAGGCAAGGGCAATTTGTGGCGCGTGGCAAAGTTCTCCACGAGCAAGCGATAAGTCGCATCTCCTTGTTTCAGGCGCAGCTGACCGCGCGCATCGCTGTACTTCCTGAACTCGCACAAGATATGCTCGATAGTTTGATATCCGATCAGGAAGAGCCAGTCACAGGAAAGATGCCGCGCAGCGAGGGACCTGAAGGCATCGAGCAGTCGCATCATATGCGGCAAGACCTTGGCTGACACCTTGCCTTTGGCTGAATGCTCTATGCGAGGGGAATCTCAAAGTCTTTGACTGAAACTCACGAACCGCCCAATCGAATGGATTGCGGGGCACAAGGTCCAGTGGCGGTTCCTTGTTCTGGTCGTCCTGTTCCAAGAAGCGCCACATGGTTGACCACGCCCCTGGCCCCAGAGTCAAGAGCGGAAAGGGGACGTAACCCACACTCTGACATTGGTTTGCTGTTAACTCAATTCCCACGTTGAGAACGAAAGTGAGGGAACGGAAAGGTGCATGAGTCCGCAGAAAAGTATTGTTTAACAAGGTTTCACAACGAGCGCAAGTGAAAGCGGCGTGCAGCAGTTGCAATGCGGTGGGAAACCTGTTTAGGAGTGGTAACATGAAGAACCATGGAATCAAACAAAGCAAATTAGACAGCGTGGTCAAAAGTTCGGCAGGTACGTCACGGTGATCAGCTGTGATATCCTAGTCAACTGCATGGAGCTTCGTTGGCGACAGGCTTGGAAACAGCGGAACCCTTAGGTACAGGGGTTGACACACACACACGGTGCCGCTTTGCGGCGCTCGTGCGAACGACCTGGATAGGCTTCTTCAGTATGATCCTTACAGTATGACCCCTGAGACCCTCGGACCATCGCGGCAACTCATCGGTGCCGTCGTCCCATCCGTCCCATGCCGTCCCCTTCCACCACCGGAAGCCGACCGGCGCCAACGTGTGGACCTCGGTGCGCCGTCTTCGGGGAGCGGGAGCGGGACGGGCGCCAGGGTGCATGGATGACGATGGATGAACATGTATGATACGTCTTTTCAGCCCTAAGGAGTGTCTGGGTATGGAGTGCCACCGTCTGTGACATGGGTGCTGTAACTGGAGGGTCACCCTAATATACCCTAATCAGAAAAGAACTGTCATGCCTGAAGTTCTGCAACCCATGAGTCACCCTAAGGTCTTCTCTACTCCAGTTCCGACTGGAGCATGAGAGGAGAGGACCAATGGTCTGGTCCAAATCAGAACAAACATGACTTGCCTGTCTGCTCAATCCCCTGCGGTTCCAGTCTATACCTCCAGCAGTTGAGTCATTCAATCCTCATAAACCGGGGCTGTCTGACAGAAGAAGTGACTAATGGATCCACATGACTCAATGCCTTAAACTATCTAATCCCTAGGCTTCCAACCACCATTAATTTAATAGTCGTTAGCGAATCAACTAAGATTTTACACTACAAACACCAGGTCAACCATGTTTTTCATGGTCTTGGAAGTCTAGCATAACTATATATATATATATGCTAAATTTATTTTAAAAACTTTCATATGGTAAGGCCAGAATCCGTGATTTAAACACAAAACCAAAAAATAGTAAAAACAAAGTCAACTGGAAAAGCCAAAGGCAAAAAATCAAATTGAAAAGTCAAAAAAAAACATTTAAAAAAACAACGAAAAAAAACATCAAAAAAGTCAACCATAGACCACAGGTCAACCATAGACCACAGCTCGAAAAAGTAAAACATAAATAACAAAGACGGGAAAAAGTCAAAAAAAAACAGTAAAAAAAAGAAGTCAAAACAAGTCAAAACTGTGGCTGCTTGCCTTGGCGGATTACTAGAGTCAAGAAAAGTAAAAAAAACAAAAAATGCCAAAAAAAACAACAAAAAAGGCATAAAAAGGCAACCATAGACCACAGCTCAAAAACATGTCAAACAAAAGTCGAAAAAAGTCAAAAAAAAGTCGAAAAAAAGGTCGGATCTGGGCAAATTGTCTGTATTTTTTAACTTTCTGAAATTTTCTGATTTGATTGTTTTTTGACTTTGACTTTTGGGATCGACTTTTTTTGACTGTTTTTTAAATTTAGAAAACAGGCTCTTTCCAATGAACGTTTTTTATAATGCTAAATGTGTCTTTCAGGATCACCAGTTGGTTCCACAGATTTCACCACCATGACTGAGATCCTATGTGCAAGTCAGTGGACTGAGTACACCCAAAGAATTGAATACAATCATTCCACGGACTATGCGATCAACTCCATGTCTACTTGGATTTACATAAAGGACCAGACCTCAGACCTCAGAACAAAGTCCCCTATATATTATTCCTTAATTATAGAAGGGGAGTCACCAGATCAGGGACCAGTTTCACAGTCACTGAAATCAGCATTGCCTGTGGCATTTCTACCCCTGACGTTTTTGGACACCAAATACGTTGGCTTCTCACGTACCGCCCTCAGTGTTTCACTTGGGCCGGACGTGGGCGGACGTGGGTGACGGTGCTCTAATGGCCGTGCCACGCAAGACCGCAGGGGCCGAAGGGACCTAAAGGACGAGAACATCACTCTACTGGGGTAAGGAGGGTAAGGACTCTGACTTCTTTGCCTCACACACTCACTGAGCCACGCATTCCATGGGACATATGCCACACCAGAAAGACCCCTTCTTAGCGACAAATGGTATATATGACTGTGGGATCATGGCACTCGGATACCAACCGCTTCACCTACCCACAGCTTCGCGCTACGCGACCCACAGCCATGTAGGGCAAGCATCCTGGCGTAATGAAGTGTGAAATGCCAGTAATGGCAGTGAGCTTCTGAAGTCTGTAGGAATCTTCGTAGTCTGACCCGTCTGAACTTCTTTGCTATTCTGAAGTTCAGAATCAAAAGCTATGTCTGCAAGAAGAAACCACGCCGACCTCTGCGAGAAACCACGCCGACCATGTGTTCTTCCAACGCACCTCTTGCGAGCCCGGTCGACCTCGAACCTGGAGGATATTGAGGTAGCAACCACGCATAGTATAGGCTCAAACTTTGATGTCAAAACCTAGACCATACATGTATGGAATAGTTGCATGTATGAAGTAGTTACGTGTATGGAATAGTGACCTAGCTGTTTAGTTGAACCTGAAAAAAAGTGATATCTTTTTTTACTTTGAGCCAGTATGGTAGGTAAAATAGGTAAATATATTTATTATATATATATAAGAATTTCTGTGACAATGACAGGACAATGACAATCAACAAGGACAATGACAAATGGCTACGGGGCTAAATGCGGGCAGGCTCACAAAGTGACCCAGACCTGGGAGTTGAGCATCAAACAAGAAAACACTGCAGAAAAAAGCTCTGACACTGAGGAGTCAACAAAGGCAGAAAAATCATCCAAGTCCTGGAGATCAATTGAATCAAGTCAATGAATATCAATGACATGACCAATGAACAATGGACATTGACAAACAACCAAAGCAAACAGTGAACGAGAACAGTGACAGTGACTGCGCAAACACACGGACGCACATATTTTATACTCATCACCATCACTATCACTCATCTGGCAGCTGCGAAAGCTCGTGTCCTGAGTTAGCATTGAATGAAACAATATGACAATGACAATGACAAAGTCGTGAACAAAAAGACTGACAAAGAAAGTAGTAATGGTGGCAAGGATCCAATGCCAACCACCATCCAAGCATTGGGGTTCCGGAAGCGCTGCGTCCCACCAAGCATCGTGTTGTGCACCACCTTGTACCTCAGTCATTTGTCATGACTCTAAGTCGGAATGAATGAAGCATTTAAAACATTCAGTCAATTACTTGACAATGAATCAAAATTCCACACACTTGCAAGTCCAAGTGGCAGCATCCTCAAGCCCCTGTACGGAACTCTGAGGTGCATTCTGAAGAAGTACACCTGCACCCGCTCGATGATGCCAGCATCGGTGAGGATCTCTGCCCTGAGTCAGCTCGACTTTCGCTTCAAATCATTTGATCTTGCATGAACTTGCCATTAACCCGCATTAACCGGAATCAAGAAACGATTCAGAATCAACCAAGGCTCAAAACAGGATCCGCGTCCTCAAGGATGCTCTCGTCGTCGACCCAATGGACAAGCTGGCCCGGCTCCTCGTCCAACTCTGGCTCCTCAACCTCAATGGGCTGAGGTTCTTGGTCGCCATCTGGGCCTGGGCCATCATCCGAAATAGTGCCGCCATCAATTCTGACGATGGGGGTACGGGGCGCAAAGTCATAGTACCTTGCACGTATGATTCAAACAACCATATCAAATGACAATGACTGCAATGGCAACGCAGCACAATGGCAATGACATGCAATGACGTTGAATCAAAGGCAATGCAATGACATTGGCAAAAGTTAAAGCAGGCAAAAGGCAATCGATCACCATGGAGCTCGGTCCAAATGTCCCATGCTTGGACCATGACATCGAAGAAGTCCTCAGGGCAATGCCGCCCCCAATCTTCCGCCAGCTTCAGCTGGAAGGTGTAGCGCCTGAGTCATTGTTGAATCAACAAAGGGAAAGCTGTCAGAGTTGTCCATTGCCATTGACAGTGACATCCTTGCGCCCAAGGTGCTCTGGGGGGTCACTCACCTGCCAGCAGTCGTAGGCAAAGCTGCAGTCCGTCTCCCATGAACGCCGACTGAGGCTTGGAAGGAACATGATTGGATGTGCCCCCATCGCCTAAGTTGACTGAACAGGCAGCACACTTGCCACCAGAAGGAAAACCATCAGACTTGAACAATCTGAATCTGAATGTCACTGATGAATGCCATGGTGCGAACAAGAAAATCCAGAGCAGCGCCGTCATCGCAGGCGTCCTCCAGGATGGCACCAATAAGAAGGCCCGCTGACGCTGACACCATTGAATCAATGATGCTGACACTGATACATGGTCCTATGGAAGCCCTGTGCGCAGCTTATGAGCACCATCGCTGCTGGTGATTCCAACATCAATCGCAGCGTCTTGTATGCTCGAGGGTGTCGGTATACCTGAGTATCTAACGGTCTACTAGCCATTCAATTCACACGGCATGCATGTGTTCAAGTTCCGTTCAAGCCACGGATCGCATTGTCCGTGGATGAAGGCCACTAAAGCGGCCACCAGCAAAGTCATCAGAATTTGTTCTCCTTTTACTTATTTTTGTCAAAATTGAATCATTGGATCATCTGACATTTGACACTGGATGACATTGAATTGTGACAGAAGCCAATGCAAACCAAGAGTCAGATGGTTCGGAACTGAGGGCATAAGAAACTGCAGCGTGTGGCAAGCTGTCTCCCTGCAATGAAACATGAGCTCCGCAGGCGATTGAAATCTATTTCGATCATCCTGAGGTGACCGTCAGAACCATGTCAAGTTCGATCATTATGAACATTATTGAAATGCTAAACGCAAACCATTGAAGTCCAAGAGTCAAAGGTCGTTGGCACCTTCTTAGTTCCCCAACCCATAAGGGTAACCAGCTGCGGCCACTCCTGCTCCTCAACCAGTGCTCTGCGCCGAAGAGCCTCACTCTTGAAAGAGGTCACTGTGATTCAAAAACACAATGGACCAACAATCATGTGACTCCAAGTGACCTGCTGCCTGAGATCCTGCAGCCGTTGTTTGGACATCTGACTCTGCCACTGCCGTTGCTTGTTGCGCGTAGACACCAGGCACCGTGTAGTCTTGATATCCAGCTTCCACGCTGGCCCTGAAACATCGGAATACAATTGTCGCTAATCAAACAAATTGTTCAAATCATCCAAGTAAATCAATGAAGTCAAGGCGCTGTTCGACAGCCTCTTTCACTGAGCTGTAAAGCCAGGCAGACGGGTTCTTGATCTCTGTCTTGCGATCTCTCAGCTGATTCCTTGGCAATAACAATGCTAATGAGACAATGACAATGACTATGATTTTCACTTGACATGAGCACAAGCAGCACAACGACGACAATGACAAGTTCATTATTACAAAGCTCAAGGATGAAGCGCAGCTTAAGGCTCGCAAGATAGTTCCCCTTTTCCTGCGACAAGCAGAAGCCAAGATAGAGCAACTGCTGGCCGTAGCGGTCAAGCTGATTCACTCCACGCTCGTCAAGCCGCAGCACATCTTTCGCAAGCGAATCTTCCATTCAAAGTCTTGTCAAGTAGTGATTATTGTGTTACTTATGTTACATTTTGGACCATGTGCGGTGACACTGGTGTACAACGTGTGATCTGTGCAATGTCAAATGGATTGTCGTGGACACATGAACCAAACTCTACAGCGTGCAACATGAATCGTCGACCTGAATGCAGCTCTCACTGAAAGCAGCTCTTGACACTAGCAGTCCTGGGTTTTGGCGGAGCCTCCGGTTGCTGTGAGATGAAATGTCTTCGCCTTGCAGCCCAGCCAAGCTGAATTTTAATGATACATAAGTAGTGACTAATGACAGTGACACAAGCAATGAATAAAACAAAAAAGATTGAAACACCAAGACTGCTTCACAAATCGTTTTTTTCAAAGTTACCGTGAAGTGACCTAAACCGAAGAATGCTGTGCGTCTGAGGCCCCAGACTCAAACTGTTTGAAGGCAAAATTCCTGGCGCAAGTTTGCTGCTGCAGCATGATTGGAACAACACTCCATCTGGCAGCTCAATCACCCAACTTTAATCGCCATAACGAACTACTCTTGACTCTAACTGACTCTTTTACACGGCAACGCCGACGTCAATGCACATGATTTCTCAATCATGTGAGCTAACCCCAGGCAAAGCACTTCCTCTCGGCTTTGCCAAAACGCCAAAAAAAAACTTAGATGTGCTTGCATTGCTGCTGCTTAAAGACTCTGCCGCCAGTTTCAAAGAGCGTGACGCAGCAAGCATTTAACGGAAACAATCACAGGTCACACGCCCGTTGCACGCTCAAAGGGTAAAAACATCACCCATTTGCACTCGGCTTCTCTCATTGTCTTCACAGTGATTGCACCTTTCGAAGCAAAGTGCTGCAATAGAGCTTGTCTCTTCTCGTCGTGATGACTACAGCCACACATCGTGATGGCGAAGCTGAGGAGAGTGCACGGTGGGCCAGGCAGAGAAAGCCCATCACGCCGGAGTCTCTCCAAGACTGACAAGGCTTTTGCCAACATCTCGTAACTGGCCGCCTTGCCAAACAACACCACCAAGTCACCAAGGAGCAATTCCAGCTTGATTGAGTAGGCATCATATTTGTCAATCGGAGCAGCGGGCATTGGACTTGCGGGCGGATCTGCATTCATCGTGTCTGGTTCACACTTCAGGCCTCGCAGGCCTTCTGACAGTGACAGTGACAAGGTGTCAGTGTTGACAGTGACAGGTGACAGTGACGAGCTCTTCACGATGTCAGGGTCTGGCACAGACTCAACGACTGGCTCTATCTTGAACCCATGGACACATGGCAGGCTGCGTGTCACAAGATCGAACGCGGTTTTATAAGTGACACCAGCTGCTCGGCCGTGCCGAGACTTCCAAGTCAAAATCACTGCATCCTCACAACGGAAAACTTCAGCGATGGCTGAACCACCTTGCTTTCTGAGTAGCTCCTTGTAGGCTGGTCCGACATACTTTTGGTGCTCAAAGCGAACCTTCCACTTCAAGCCTGTCTGCTTGACCTTCGTCAAACCCATGGCAACACTGACAGCAAGCTAAGCATACGCACTACAGACTCTGACAGTGACAACTGACTGTGACATATGACCGCTGAACGTTTAAATTTTTAAAAATTTGTTGGACACTTCCATGGGCCATGGGACTTACCAGTTTGACACCATGTTCAACCCTGTAGTGAGCCCCAACTGGAAAATGAAATGCGTGTGAATCTGACAGTGACTTGCACATGTTGGCATTGCAAATGAACAACCATCTAAACTAATCGCAACACTGCTCCCTGGATCTCCTGTTCTCGTCGTACATTGCTCAACCTCGGCCGCCAGGAACTATGTTTCCAAATGTTGTAATTTCACAGTCTAGTGAGACTCTGAGACTCTGAGAGCGTGAGTTGCACAGCCACAACATGCCACAACAATCAATGACAAGACACGTGCAGCTGCCAGCGTGCAACACTCAACAATTTTCACTTCAAGTCACTGCGTCGCCGTGGGAGGCTTAGCGAAGCCGATTGGCTTCCTCCCAACTAATGCAGCGCCCAGGCGCTACAAGGTTCCCCTCTGGAAATGAGGCAACCATCCGAAAGTACAGGCCCTTGCTCACAATCCTGAGCTGATTGAAAATGACGCCACGGCAGTAAAATCAAAGAAAAGTTGAAGAAGAACTCAAGTTGACATTGAGACAGTAACAACTGTAACTAGTCGACTTTGAGACAGTGAGAGTGTGACAATGACAACGACATAATTTCAGTGAAGTCCAAGGCACTGCCAAGGATGCGGAAAACCTGGTGGGGCCATGCCTCAGAATGATCAACGGGACCATAGACGCTACTACAGTCATTGATTGACAATTGAGATTTGCACGAATGACGTCTTCTTGACCATGAGAAGTGGTCACCACAAAAATGGCTTGTCCAAACTTCAACAGCACCTGTGGCACCTTAGTGACCCAGTGACATGATTACTACCTCACCCTGACAAGCTGACAATGGCACAATGACAAGCTGACAATGACCTCACCTCGAAACCCGGTTCATTCGTCTGGGCATTGAAAGCTTGCATGGCCTTGAGGTCTGACGTTGACAATTCATTTAGTTGACATTGACATCTCATGACAATGAAGCCTCTGACATTGACTTGCCTCCTCGTCGGTTGGGTGTGCTCCACGAATATCGCGGAACTTCTCGGCCCAGTCATTTGAGAGGATTGATCCCAAATACCTAAGCACAAAGTCGTTCTCTGAAATCAACAATAAGAACAATAACAAACTGCAAGGAAGCCACAAAACAACAACAATAAGAAGTGGCGACTGAAAACAAGCTTATTAAACAAGAAACTTCAAAGTCTCATCTTGTGCGCAACACTGCGTGACGAACACATAGCCGTCTCCACTTACCACACAGGGAAGGTCCTTGTCATTCGACCATTCGATCATCACCATCATCCTGAAGGAAGGGCGCACCCACGCAACTCACCAAAAGCGTTCATTGAAACTCAAACAATTGACCCGTGCTTCATGTGTCTCTCTGGGTATCCACGCTCAATTGGTTGCAACATGTGAGTCAGATACGCGCCCGGAAATTCTTTTGTGCTGCTAACTCTGATCCAACAAAAACTCATGTCACGGTGTCAATAGTGGTGTCAATGTGCGACTCACTTGTCATTGAAATCGTGACTACCATTCTTTGATTCGATATTGATATTGCTTAATTTCATAATTGTGGCCCGGCCAAGTTCTGACCCTCCTAGATGATCTGAGTGGCCAGTTCCTCCAGCCTCAGTTCATTTTGTTGTTGACAGGTTGCTAGAGCAATGTTCACAAAACTTTCATAGCACAGGTTGCCAACTCCTCTGCTGACAAATAGTAATATTTAATTACGACTATAAATTAAAAAGGACAGATACCAACAAGTCTGAATAATATTATGACATCCAAGATGTCAGTCAGTGACAATGACATCCAAGTCTGAATAAGTGTCTGAATAATATTATGACAATGACACTGACAGCTGTCAAAACGCACATGTGAACGCAATGCAAAATGAAACAGCCAGCAGCCAGCAGCACAAATGTTTCCAGCTGTCAAAACTGCCGTGAAAAAGCTCTGGCTGGTCTGCCGGCTTCATGTCAGCTCAAACCCCTTAGCTCACAGCTCACTCAGTCATTGCCGCTAGAAGATTCGCCATCCTCGATCTCGTTCTCGTCTTCCTCTTCCTGGCCCTCATCCCCATTGCCAACAGCACCACCCTGGCCATCACCATCGGCACCAGCGCCAGCGTCCTTGCCTTGGGCGAGCACCACAACATCCTCGCCCCCCTCCTTGTGCTCCTCTGTCACAATCTCATCAGAATCAGAACCAAAGCGCCTGTAGAATCTCTCATTGTCTGGGTCACACACACACTTAGTCAAGCGCTCTTGTAGGTTGCGCAGCACATACTTCTTGACTGTCAAGTTGCGGACAATGATCAGCACTGGCAACCTCAGTCTGATTGCCTCAAACACCAATGAGCCATCTCCCACGGTCATGATCACCAGCCGAGTGGGATCCCAACATGTGTGCAGCACCATCTTCCATACAGTCTCAGGCCTGAAAAACAAGCAGTTGGTAGTTAGTAGCAACAGCACTGCAATGGCCAGAAATCAGAGCTATATAGGCACAAGAACTAGTGACGTCAAGCAAACAGAACTAGTCTCAAGCAAACAGGTTGCCCCCAGCCTCTCAAAGAAACTCATGGGCACCTTCTGGGTTGGCCCAATATCTGACGCAGCAACCACCTGAGTCGTGGCAATGAGCTGCCAGTCAATTATAGTTAATATCAATGTCATTTCAGCTCACCTCCTGCTTCTCATCGCATAAAGAATTCTTCGACAAAATGGCTGGCATCACCTCACTCGCCAAATCGCTGAATGAAATTTTAAAACAACTGACAACCAATCAATGAGTCAATATGATTCAATATGATTCAATAATCATATTCAATCCAATTCCGTCAGGTGTCCTCTTCCTTGGCACTGCGAGGGATGCTGAAGAGATCAGCTGGATTGCAACCCGGAATCTGGAGGAAGCCTGCTGCACTTGACTCAACGCCAGGGCTTTTGCAATACTTATGCTCCCTGGAAAGGACTGGTTCATCACGCTTCACCATCCACATTCTCTCGTGGCCAAAGCCAAGTTCACCGGCCACCCATGTTCTGCGCCGCTTTGCAGCAGATACATCTGACCTGAGCATGCAATGAATGATTTATGTAACATCAAAAGCCACCAGCGCTGATCCAAGACACTGTCTCTTCTTGAAGTAATCCTTCCTGTGAATCATGCCCTGCTGGTCAAGGCAAAGCAAAATAGACGAATGGTTCCCACCGATGGAATTGATCGTCTTCTTCACCTCCATGCTACCTTTCTGTGAGCCCCCATCGAAGATGCAACTCATGTCCTTTTCACCACCGCAGCTCTGCCATGCAGCCTTGAAGGTCTGAAAGGCCACCTTGTTGAACCTCGAGAACCAAATGGTGTGAACGTACCTCCCACGAGCCCAAAAATTATCATCCGCGTTCAATAGTCCAAGCAGCACTGGCGGCTTCAAGTACGGGTTGTGGCCTCTGCACAGACCGCTGCCATTTGGTTCATTGATCAGGTTGGAATCGTAAACCCAGCATCGGGCAACTGATCCACCACCCTGCCGCTTTGCCAACACTAAAACCAAAAGCAAACATATCATTCTGGTTGAATGACCATGACGATTCATTATCCAATACATTCACAAGCCTCAACCAACAAGCGGTGACTCTGAAGCGCGTCCAGCAAAGCTTGCTTTGCAGCGGGGGTGTCAAAGTCGCTGATAAGCCAGTGGATGTAGAAGC
This sequence comes from Durusdinium trenchii, assembly GCA_963970005.1. Taxonomy (NCBI): domain Eukaryota; class Dinophyceae; order Suessiales; family Symbiodiniaceae; genus Durusdinium; species Durusdinium trenchii. Next base: position 221,129 of record CAXAMN010002625.1, read on the forward strand.
GCAATTCCTCCTCAACCAACAAACCAACACGACCAACCAAATAATTTTGATACTACGACTGAGTACTGCTACTATACTACTACCACTACCACTACCCTACCACTACCACTACCACTACGACTACTACTACTACTACTACTACTAACCACTAACACTACTAACACTACTACTACCAACACTACGCTAACTAACTGACTAACTAACTGAACAAAACAAAACAAAACAAAACAAACAAACAAACTAACTACCACTACCACTACCACTACCACTACGACTACTACTACTACGACTACTACTACTACTACTACTAAGACTGACACTGACTAATTGTTTATTTGACTACTCAGAACTGGTTACAACAAACATCAACAATAGTTTCTCCTGGGGTCCTGAACCGCGGCTGATACCATGCTGGCCTTCTGCTTCTCTGTGCTGGGCTGCCTTTGTGGTTCTGATGCTAGGGTTTCATCCACCTCATTAGTCCTCTGTTCGTCATTATTGTCATCATCCTCCATGGCAATATCGCCCTCCGTTGTACTGTTTACCACCTTGAACCGGTCGGTGGCTTCCTTGATCATCTTGCTGAGGTTGGGGTATTCCTCCTGCCAGGCTTATGCCAGGCTTGGCTTTACTCCCTGGGAACCTGTAGCTAGACAGCCATGACAATGAGTGACACATCAGAACCACATACACACAACCAACCAGACACGTCAGAACCACTTGGCCTTCTGTCCACTGTGAACAGCCGCCGTCAAAAGCCGATCGTGCGTACCATCCAGCAGCTTCACAGCGAATTGGGCAGCTGCTACATACCGATCATTCGTGAAGCCGATATCAGCCAAATGCTGCTGCCCAACATAGCCCAGCCACTGCTCTCACTCTCTGTCTCACTGGGCGACTTCAGCTTGGCACGAGATTGCAAAATCTTCCACTTCAGCAGCTGCATATGCGTGACCTGACATTCTTACTTCATGCTATGTCATGGTTCTTACTTCTTACAAAAGACTGCATGGATCAAAGACGCTGGCCTCAACTGCTTGTTCTCTGGTGAGATTGCGCCATTCGCTGTTGGTCTGCATGCCCTTGCTGAGCAATGCAAGGAACTCAACTGAGTTACTACTGAGGCAAGTCTGTTCAAGGGAGCACCTGGCCTGGCCTTGCAGATCAAAAGCATCACAAATCGGAACTCCCGTACACCTTTGATGGCAGCGCACCTGAGCTTTGCAAATGGGTCGTTACCCGGATTATGACGGAAAAGCTTGCGTTTGTTGAGGCAAGACACACCCGTGTCACCACACTCCACTTTCCAATCCATGTCCTCTCCTTTCCAATGATTTGCGAAGATTGCATCATTCCCATGACATCACTTCCTGCACGAGCGGCTTTCTCATGCATAGTAATGAGCTTCTGAATCATGTCAGCGGTTTTGACCGTGGTCTCATCAGTGTCAAACTGAATGCTCTTCATCTGTGCAAACACGGCTTCGTGTGTGCAAATTTGCCCCGCCGAACGCAAAGAATCTCGAAGCCTGGGATGAACAATGGATGACACTTGACAACAACATTGACTACAATGACGCAACAAGTTTTGACACAAGTTTTGACATAGTGGAATCATGCCGTCCTGGCAACATGATCAATCTGGATGCATACAGGAATGGTAAAGCATTGCCAAATTCCTGAACTCTCTTGCATAAGTCCTCTGCGCTCTGGATAATCTTCAAGATACGATGTTCTCCTGCATGGACCCTTGAGATGACCAATTGACAGCTCTCCGCCACGGCTGCAAATAGATCCAATTTCTCCTGGCGTTGGACGGACTGACTGGACCAGTAGCAAATATTAGACACTGATAGCATTCTGGTAGTATTCAGGACTGGCTCAAAAAAAGGAAACAGCGGCTGCTGGTCTCCTGAGATAATTTGGTCTTGGTTGGTGACGGCAAGGATTCTGACTCCAAGTCGTCCTCCCCCTGGTTCTCCCGGGGCTTCACAAACCCTAGCGCCATTGCCCAAGCCAACACAAAGGCAAAGACCCTCGTGGCGTCTTCAGCTATGATCAAACCTCCCCTGACTGTGTCTTCCGTCGCAAAGCAATGGATCAACAATTGACACTGCAATCTCTCTTCGCTGGACCACCAAAACTCCTTCGATTCTTCAATTTGTCGGCATGTTGGCCATGTGCAGCCAATGTCACCAAACAATTGCAAATCGCCCAAGCAACCCACATAGTTGGCCGCCTGATTCATTTGAAGACAGGGCAACACGCTGAGGGTGGGATCCCATCAATGGAACATTGACAATCACAGCTGGCCTTCTCCACCTGGCTACCTCTGAACTTTGCCGTGAGCAAAGGCAAACCACGGCATAAATCCTTATTGCCTTGCCCAGGCCAAACTCTCTTCTTCTTCAGAAATGTCACAGCCTTCTGAATCCTCAGCGGATTCAAACTACTTGATGCGTGAAATATCACTGCTGACTGCTGATCACTGCAACCAGGCCACAGATCAGTGCCTTCTGTCACAAAGGATGGACCCTCCTTCATGGAAACCTTCTGGTCATTGTCGTCTGCAATGGCAGGCTGCTGCTGCTTTTTTGGCGGCATGGCTGCTGTAGCAGGCTGAGCCACTGACAAGGCAACGACTGATCATATGACATTGACAACCCTGACATTGACATTGACAGCGTGCAATAAATCCATGACATTGACACATCATTGACATTGATTGAAACAGCATCAAACACTGCAACCTGTTTTCAACGTGGAAGAAAAAGTCTATCCCAGGCTACTACTCCTCAGTGCGCTTCTTCTTTGATGTAGTTGTCTCGAACTGGCAGGCAACATAATGTGGAAAGACATGACTGTACTAAATTTAAATGCAATTCAATATGATTCAATATGATTCAATTCAATGACACACTGCAATGCCACTTGTGACTACGACGCCTTGTGATGACACTTGGGACACTCATGGAGCTTCTTCTCCTTCCGAGGTGGCTTGTTCTCCGACTTCATGAGCTTACAGGCCAACTCCACGCGGTGGCGGTTATCCATGAGTCCTCGTGCGTCTCCTCCCTTCAAAGTCTTGGCTCCACCTTCCTGAAGAGTCATAGCAACCATAAGGAACTTAGGCGTGTTCTCGGTTTTCAAAAAGCCAATCGGAGCCCTGGGATCCAGGACATGAGCCTGACAAGCCAGGATTCTACAAACTCACCTTAATAATTTCCAAAGCGCATGGCATACAAGCACATCATCAAAGTGATGCCTTCTTGAATACATCGACCTTTCGGCTTGTCATATCGGTAAAGTTGTCCATCTGCCAAAGCTGGCCTGGTGTGGATCTTAATAGTTTAGATTAGTTTAGACTGTAGTAGTGACTCAAAAGATGAAGAGTGCAAGTTGCCTGGCGTGTCTCCCTCCCATTTCGTCTGGCGGCCACATGCCCATGTCACTGATTCATACTTGGCATCCTTCTGACCTGCGCTGCAGTGGATGATGCCGCCTACATGACGGTTGTGAGCATGTGAGCATGTGCATGTGCACCTGGAATAAAAATCCCATCTGGTCCAGCAACGGGGTTGATGTAGATCAAAAACGAATCAAACTCCTGCTTCTTGAGCCTGCAAACGCAAATCTAAAATGCGCACATGACAAATCTAAAGCAAAATCTAAATTGGACAAACGCCGATGACACTTTGCCTTGAAGAATCCATGGGCAGCATCTTGTTGATGATAAGAGCCAGGAACTTCTTGAAGCACAAAAGCAGATTCGGGCACTTGCACGCTGATGGCACGTGCGGTTGATCTTTCCCTTTCCCTGGCTTCAAACCCAAAATGATCTTTTGGGGTTTCGTGATTGCCCTTTGGCCCGCCCACTGCTCCATCAAGGTCTCAAATTGCACATGCGCGTTCGGATAGTCCTCCAAGACCCCCCTGCATGAAGCATCTGGGATATCCGGCATTTGCATCGTGCCTCATTAGTCACTGACTGGGTCATGTGATGACATAGAGCGTTTGGCAACCACAGTTGCAACCTCATGCACTAATCACCACAGTTTTGCAAGCAAGATGCGCTTTCCTGGCTTTGGGGTTGCTGCCCCCTTACCAGCCTGAACGTCTGCCAAAGCATTGGCTCTCTTTGCACTGGCGGGCTCAACCATGATATCCACTTAGAGTTGGACTGCAAAGCACTGAAGCCAAATGTTGCTGACAATGACAAAGCATATGTACATAATGCATATGACAATGATAAATGCAACTATATAATTGTCTTCCTGCATATGCCGTTTGCCCAGGACCTACACTGCCTTCCCTGCAGCGAAAACAACTGTACACATCCTAAGAAAGCGGCAACCTGGTCCATGGCCCCAGGCTGTTCCATTGCCAGAAGCAGAATTGAACAGCGAAGGAACCACGACCAAGCGCTTCACAACTCGAAAATCAGGAGGTCGCGCATGACTGAATAACCTGGTTTACAAACAGTTTCTGGTAATGTGAAACAACAAGTTCTGAAACCATTGGAATTACATCGAAGCATTTTTCTGCAAGGACCTCCCGTCAGCAACGCGTTGTGTTCCCAGCATACTTAACCCTCCAGGTTGGCTACGGCATAATGCTTTGACATGCCTAACAAAAAGCAATTGGAGAACCAACAAGAACAAACGAGCGTTAATTACAACGGGAGTGGCACTTGCTTCAGGAACTTGGAATGGCAACGCTGCTTCCCAACCTGCAAAGAGGGCAAACACTGGCCTGTGTAGGGCCTTCGTGCAAAAAAGCCATTGCGTAGATCCACAGCATGGCGACCCCCATCCATGACCCACCGTCGTTCCATTGCCAGAGGCAGAATTGAACAACAATGGGCCACAAACAAGGCTAGTCACCGCACTCGGAACCCCAAAGATCTGAATGGCGACCCCCATCCATGACCCACCGTCGTTCCATTGCCAGAGGCATAATTGAACAACAGTGGGCCCCAGACAAAGCCCCAGACGAAGCCAGTCACCAGCGTGGGAGCCCGAAAGGCACTGGGATCCTGAACTGCAGCATCGCATGGCTTGTAGGATTTTTTCAACCGGCTATGGCTGTTGCTCAAAACTGATGCTAGATACACACGACTGCTGTTTTAAAACATCTTTCACTTTGCCAACGCGATGCACGGAGGACGCAGGACGCTAGCTGCCTCACACTGGAGCTTTGTAGTTCTTTGCCACCAAGAACAAGTCCTTAAAGACGAATCAAGCGCACCAAGCCCTTTTGACCTCTCCCCAGCGGAGTTCAGGGCTCACCCTTCCAAACGAGGAGTATTCCGGACCCCCCCACACCCCCCAGATTAGCTTCGCCATATACAGATCCTCCAGCCTAAGCCTTCGGCTGGCTTTCGTAATTAAAAAAAATGTGAACATCCTGCAAATTTTGCGTGAATGTTGTGGCCCAGGCCCTTCACATTCTCACAGACCGGCCCGGGGCAGGCCTACATAGATGTATGGGGTCAAACCCTTAACGATTACGCTGCGCATGGTTTCAAGTCATGCCAAGTTGAGAAACAGACTATGTTGTAGTTGTCAAGGGTAAAGCCCTTGACGTTCTCACAGACCGGCCCCGGGCAGGCCAACATAGATGCATGGGGTAGAGCCCGCTGCGTTTGTAATATAAAACTGACATTTGAAATCTTTTTTAGATTTTCCACCACAATCATTGACATGGGCACGTGCTTCAGCCTGCATTACTTAGCAGTGTGGTTTACTTGTTGCGCCACTAATAATTGATGATGGGTAGTTGGAGTGAGGCTTCACATCTCCAATACTGACCAAAGCACGACAAGTTTCAGTTTGGTGTGACAATGACATTGGAAGTGACTATGACAATGACAGTGACAATGACCAATGACTCTGTTAAACATGACAGTGACAGAATCAGAACCGATAGGAACAAATTGTGAATTTTAGTGAATGTCAATGTGACTGTAACAATTGGCAATAACACATCATGACAATGACAGTGACAGGGAACGTTAGCAACCTGTTTCTGTGTGACTCTGACACGCAAGTAATGACAACAATTCACAGAAAATGGAACGTGACCAAGTCAAACCTGCAAAGCTGTGAGATCCGCATGTTTCCATCGCATCTTCAAATGAGTTGTGATTCCACAACTTGCCCCGTTCGTACAGGCAAGCGCTTTGCTTACTTGTACAACCCCTAATGCTGACTGGCCTCTCAAACGCACCTTCCATGGCCAATGGCCCTCATGAAAAATCATCCCACCTAGGACCCAATGCTGGGAAAAGCCCGATTGACTCTCATTGACTAGGCCAATAATAATAACTAATATACAACTCAGTTCAAGTTTCAGTTCAATAGTATAGTGACTGAGGATCCTACAGGGTACATCGGAAGATAAAGTTTAGGAAGTCGATGACATACCCAAGGTGCTTCTTCTCAACATGCTCCTCCTTCAGCTTCTTGAGCTGCTCCTTGCCCACCACGCACCAAGAATTCTTCTTGGTCCTCAGTCATTGCTGCCGGTGCAAAAGAGATGGCTGATTGAACTGCTTGGTTGAATCATTGTTCGTTGGTCATGGTAGAATTTAACTTAGGCAGTGACAATTTTTTCCTGGCACCATGGAACACCATGCCGACAGCACCCGATCTTGCAGCGTCTGCTTGAACACAATTAGCGATGGTTTCGACCAACGTCTTCTGACGCAGGCTCTTGTGGATCACCAACTCTTGTTTCAACGTCAATGCAGACTTCAGGCAAAGTACTGGCCGGATCACCAGCTTATGCTTCACACAGTGGTCCAGCCACTCAATGCCTGCCACAAATCCGCCATACATACGAGTGCCAAGGATGTAATCATCCTGGTCTGCCTTGTTGTCCAAGTGAATCATCTGGTCAAGCCTTTCCGGGGGGGTGGAATCAAACCAAATGACGTGCTTGACTGAAGAGACTTCTTGCAAAAATGATCCATCATTGGGCGTCCAGGCCACCACTTTCAACTTGAGGGATTCAAAGGCATTGCGACATCCACCTGAAAGGCGCACTCCAGGTCGCAAAACGACCAGGCACAATGCCTCTACCAACAACAGGCCTCGCTCCAAGTTTATTGCAAGGTCACGCCTCTCCAATGTCGGTTTGTTCCGGATCTTCTCCTCAGCAGCCTTCAGCTTTTGTTTTGCTTCAGGATCTGATTTCTCTCCAAACGACTGCAAGACCTTTCTCTTCTTGCTTGCTATGTTTTCCAAAGCTGCTGCGTAGGATTCATACTCCTGGCGCTTCTTCCCATTGCTGCAAGCAGCTTCCTTCACAGCGGACAATGATGACGCTGTGTTTGAATCCAAGGATTGCGGTGATTCTGACTTGCTGCTGTCAGATCTTTGGATCTGGCCCTCTCGCTCTCGAAGGAAGGCTGCCATGCCTGTTTTGCGACCCTTGCGTAAGCCTTGCTCACGTCTTGGCAACCGATCATCCTGTTCGGCAGGCACCTTCCTGGCCCTGGCCGTGCCATATTCTTTGCGATAGACCTTTTGCACCTGAACCACAAACTGAGTCATCTCATAAGTTGGAATACCCTCTGTTTTCTTGAAAGGAATCTCTTCTGGCAAAGGACCGTCGAGGAGAGTTTTGGTGAGAGCCTTCAAAAGGCTTGAGCTTGTGGAAGATTTCTGGCCTTTGGACTGCATTCTGAAATAACTAAAATCTGATTCCAACTCTGAAGTGGACTCCCAAATGCTGTGGAGCAAGCTCACCTGGCAGCACATGCAGGAAACCATACTCACGTGTCAGTTCACGTGTCATATTATGAGTCTTGTCATTCTTGTCATGATATAATCCGAGCGATAACCCGCATGGCCCTTCAAATCCAAGGCACTGCTGACTCAAGAGCAGGAAGACGCCCTGACCAATGTTGCAAGGATCGTGCCCAATAGACTTCTGGGTCAACGTTCCCCCTCCTGAGTGAATCTGGAATGCACCCTGGTCGTGGTCCTGGTTCTTGCCTTGCTAAGAATGCTAAGTTAAGACAAGGCTCTTGATTAGCTCTTTGCATGTTGGTCGACAAATGACGAGCTCGTCTGCTAACTTCTTGGCCTCTGCAGCAACAAAATAGACAACTATTTTGAATGGCCATGAATCAAACCTATAAGCTGTTACGTTTGGTCCCAGGCCTCCACGTGGAGGACATCGGCAATGGGCTTCAGAGCGTCTGGCCTTCGCAAAAAGCTGATGAACAGGACCAGCCTTTCGAGTGATTCGAATCATCAAATTATATCAATCAATTAATGACAATGACAAATTTCAAGGAATGATGGCTCAAAAATGACAAACGCAAGCTTCCCAAGACTCGTGCAATACGGAATCGCTGCCATTCCATCCATCCACATCGAATGGGGCAAAGGATTCGCCAAGGACATTGTGCTCAGCCTCCAAGCCTTTCATGAAGAGCGTGGTCACACAACTGATTTCCCCCAGCATTGCTGAGATCCGGGAGTTGATGTCCACACCATGGCCTGAAGCAGGTTCAAAGTCTAAGTTGAAGTCAGGCTGAACACCTCGGTAGCCTCTCAGTGAGCCTCTCAGTCAGTCTGTGAAAAACAACATCAATGTCAATAACCATTATTTCAGCATTGCATCCCAGCTGCGTCGCAATTCATACAGCAAGCGGCCATTGTGCACAACTGCAAAGGATTTGCCCTTTGTCTCCGTGCCTTGGATGTGTCCAAACACGGATAGAATTTGATTAACGTGCTGATCTAACAAACAAAGCAGAGGTCAGTCAGTCAGTCAGTCAGTCAGTCAGTCAGTAACAAGGTGCCTGGAGTCATTTCCAACTGCTTCAGCATGATCTGACAGAAACCTTTGGAAAATCTTGGATCCATAACCAGGGGGACCTTGTTCTCTGGCTCAAAGTCAAAAAGCTGCTTCAATCTGGCGTGGATGATTGAAATCCTCTCGGACGTTGATACAATTCGCCGCACAATATTCTGACTCTGGCCACCTGACTTGTTCTGGCCTGAACTTCCACGTGTGCCACCGCGGTTGTCCCATCCGTGTACATAGGATTCTGTTGCCGACAGGAATTCAGTAATAAGACCTAGCAGCAAAATGTTGTCGATAGTGAAGACCTGCCAGGAACCAACAATACCAAATACTGCATAATAACCGGCATTTGAAAAGACAGGCAAACACAGACCGGCCTTCAACATATCCAAGGCCCAATCGGACCCAGACTCCTTTTCACCTGCGGCCACAGCACAAAGCATTCGCAAGATTGGGCTGATGTTCATGCAAATAATTCTGCAGGCTGTCAGCATTGAGTCCCAGCGATGGGCAGCATAGTTAGTGGAATTGCCGGTCAGCTTTCCTGTGATGGATACAAGCTGCTGCATTTCCTCCAGCTGTGATTTTCGAAAAAGAGCTGACATCTTCCCCCACTTCAAGGCACGCGCAAGAGAACCTGGACTGCTGTCACTGCTGCTCATTGTGACAACCTTCTCCAGCAACTGCTGCACAGTTGTGACCTTCGTCATGGAATTCTCAAGGACCTTCTGCCCCCCATGGGCCATGCAGCGAAACGTCATTCGCAGCATTGGCACAATCTTTGACTCCTGGCTTTGAATCATTCAAAATTCCATGTGAATCCTGAATCCCAATGTCCCACAACTCTAACTTAAGCAACAATTTAGCGGAACCATAATCAGAAGTCAAGATTCTCTGGCCAGCCGAGGGCAAAGTTGCTCAGCAGGCTCCCCGTCAGCACTGAATACCTTACCAACAGACTTTGACTCACTGTGCAGCTGATTGAACTTTATCATTGTTGTTATTGTTATTCATTCAAATTAAGTGGCGCACCTGGATCAACTTCCGAAGGTTTTTCACCCTTTCGGAGTTAGAATTGCACCAGTCTACCATAGTTTCTTCCATCTGCTGCATCTTGAAATAAGCGGTCTGATCATGCAAGTTGGGAAGTGAACACATTGCCACTAATAATAGAATCAGAGGCGAGTTCCCAATGCAACGCAAACTAGTGACTTTTTGCGACGCTAAATGATGGGCCTTGTCGCCATTGATATGTCTCAGGTCTATGAACTTGCGGTGGACTGTATAGTCGTCCAGAACAATCTTCCATTTGACCAGATTGTAGTCTCCACACACGTCCTGCGGAAAGGCGTTACAATGGACCAGTCACAGTCAGAGACACAATAACTGCTCAGAATGCGTGCATGACTACTACTACAGACTTAGACTACACAAAGACTGCGCAATGCTGCCAACGTCGGCCAACGTAACACGACCTCGGCCCAACCAATGGACTTGATCTTGCCCTTGTCCAGCCACTCGGAATCATAAAAATACCTGAGTCGGTCAATCCAATTGCAACATATCGCAACTAGCTGCTACACAATGACAGCAATGACAGTGACAGTGTTAAACCTTATAGACTTACTGTTTAGTTTTATTAAGGTCAAAGTCTAGCGGGTGTTACCAAGCTGCAAGACTGTTGCAATGCTTTTGACAATCCTGGAGTGAGTATCTCTGGTGTTGAAGGATCCCGGAAAGTTCCTCTGGTCAGATCTGGCTGCCAACATAGCCTTGCGTTCGTATTCCAATGACTGTGCTCCCAGCGGTGTTCGGGCAACCTCAATGGAAAGCCTAATCTGCGCAGCTGTTGGAACAAGGGAATTCTGTGGCCAATGTCCACCATCACCTGGAACTGCTGGCCCTGGTCCTTGTCCTTGACTTCTCATTAAAGCTTGATGCAAAGCAGTTTTGGCATATCTCTTGAGGTCTTCTATCTGTAGGACATTTGCTGGCGAAGAGCCGACGGTGTACTCTGTCCAGGACGTACCCTTCTTTTGGGAACTCTCCGCACTGGCACAAACCTTGCACCCAAGCCCCCACGTCGGCCCAGAAGGAGCCTCCACCAGAAAGGGGCAAGCCCTGATCCAGCGAGGTCTGTTCTTCATCCACTTGCACCGATTGCAATTCTTCACAGCTGATTTTCCACAGCCGTGTCTTGCAACACACGAGGCAGCATGAGCATCTTCAGATGCGTAGGTGCGCATGTTGGAAAGGAATTGGAAACTTTACACATCTGTCATCTGTTTGTCTGTCTGTCTGTCCGTCTGTCTGTCTATCTGTTTAGTTTGCCTGCTACAAGTCTGTCTGTTCTGACACATGACATTGACAAAATGACATTGAAACTTGATGAACCACGTCAGCTTTAAAGTCACACATGTTGACGAATGTTGACGACACTGAATGACGCTGACAAGTGTGCAAAACCACTTTGCATGCTTATTATTTACTTCGCTGCACAAATTACCACTGAGGTTCCTGGCATTTTAAGTCCTTCGCACAGCCTGCAGTGTCAAGTCAAGGAGCTGCAATCAAGAACAACTCCTTCACATCGAATTTCTGGCTCGCTCAATCAAGCAGCCTGCTGATATCAGTCCAATCCTGCCAGCGGACAATATTCATTAAAACGCTTGCCAAAGTGGCCCATCCTCCTGAATCTGACTAACTAAGACTGACAATGTCCGACTGATTTCAACCAAATGATCCAGCAAAAACCCAGCCTTGCCCTGACATGTCTTCCAATAGTCAGGCGGTTGAGATGCGACAAGGTTGGCAGAAAACAATAGGTTCCGCAGCAATCGTTCCAGCACGCAGCATGACACACTATTTCCAAGCGCATGACCCACAGTAGAGCTTGGAGATGATTCTATAAACCTATGAGCCAAAGATCGTGGCACTCCTCCGGCCCAAGACAATTGACGCGGGCAAAAACGCTTTGTCATTTTACAACAATCTGAGTAACAATCTGACTTTGGCTCTGACACCCCGCCAGTCCTTGAAGGCGACTGAGTTCCACAATTGTCAGCTTCTGCTTTCTCCAGGGACAATACCAGGCTTGACTCTTGCCACGGCTTGATGTAAGACAGGGACTTGCTTCCCAAGCGACTCTTTGATGACCGTGGCCAGCACCAGTATCAACAATTGTCGGGAAAGTTCGAACACGGTCCTCACCATAGACAGAGATCGCCTCAACAATCGACATGGCATGAAATGAGCCGGGTTGCTTGCGCAAACATACTTTCAAGAGTACTTTCAAGTGCAACCCTAAGCCCAGCCACAGATGCAAGATTACTCTTGAAGGTATCGCAAACTTCAGATTCATTGATGATTGCCTCTCCTGCCACTGGATCATGCTCGAGAAAATGATGAAGTGATGCCTGCAGGACGATCAGAGCAGAATCAAAGACAAAGAACTTAACACATGTCTGTATCAGTCGTATTCAATTCTTTACTTTAAATCTTCTAATAGAAGTGGAAGCTTGGCCCCTGCCTCTGGCAAATCTTCTGGCCAAATGTTATCAAGATCAAAACTTGGGTTCAAGCTGTCCAATCTCACAGCAATGAGAAAGAACCTCTCTCTTCTCTGAGGTAAGCCGTGGAACGATGTGCACAAGATCTTCGTTCGTACAGCCTGGCAACATGAAGCAGTCATTGGCATGTGCCTTTGCACCCACCGAGTCTGAGAGCGTGACATACCCGGCCATCCGCAAGATGTGGCAGGCATCGTGCACTGCTTCCACGTGGGGCTTCAGGCTGATGCCTTTCACGTTCTCAGCCAAGAACGCCTCATGCAAAGTTTAAATAGTAACTCCCAACAAGTTGATTTCATACAAAATGGTACGCACATCCCTGCTTAGCTTTTAGCGCGTGGGGACTCTTGGACCACCTTGCGGATGCTCTCCACAAAAAGGCTGCCAGTATTGCCCCTCAGTCCTGGACAAATCACGGCAGTTCCAGGGCCCCCAAAACCACTCACACAGTGACCCATACCCATTTGAATGTCCAACGCAAAGTCCTTGTCCACGGCCAGCTATTGAAAAATCAATGCATGGACTCGTGCTGACATAGAGATGGTGGTCCATGGTCGATCGAGTGAGCATGTCGGCAAAGAGATTCTTGGGGGTCTTCGTCACGTAATCATGAGTGCACTTCATCAATTCTTGAACCCGTGCGTCTATCTCTGAGACCGCCTCGATCTCAAATGCCACACCCAAGTTGTGAAGCGTCAAGGCCTAAAAGGACATATTCTTGATTGCTTGCTCGAAAGGCTGTATGACATAAGTGAATGCATCTGCTGAGTGCAAAGCCGTTGAATCAAACCCTATGCAGTCACCGGTGTATCGAATCACCTTTGGAACTTTGCGCCTCAGCTGCCATTGACAATGATTAGAATCATCTGACATATGACATATGACACCATCGGCGCTGACTTGACACATCACCTTCAATCAAAATCTGTAGTAGGCACCTGACACCCCGGGCCTCAGTTTCTTCCTGGCCTCCATCGCCTGGACAGGATCACAACCACTTTGCATCATTTCAATGTAAAGTAATTGCTTGTCTGCCTCATTTTGAAGAGTATTGAAAATTTGCGAAGTCTTGACCATCGAGCACTGATCCTTGCTGGCAAAGTCATCATCAAGCAAATGACACAGTGCATCTGCAAAGATGGTGAGTGACAAGTCAGTTACGCAACCTGACAATCTGACAACATTGACATTGACATTCAGTCAATGAAATGAAATGACCAAGGCCATGGCAAAATAGGAGGTCTTGACTGAGTCTTGACCATGCGCGCTGTTGATGCAAAGCTGACAATGAAATCTATTGGTGGCATGTGGTGCTGAATCTGTTGAGTCGATTATGAAAAGTTGACAATGACTAAGCGCTAAATTTGACATTGAAGAAATAAGGACACTGCAATGACAATGACAACACTTGAGTGAAGCAGCCAGCTGTCAAACTTGTGAGTGACGCCACATGAGCAGGATTAGCTGTGAAACAACATATGGGCCCCTGGCTGATGGCTGAAGTCGACCTGAACAGACAAAAGCTCAGTCGAGCAGCTAACTCAGCCAGAAACATGATCCAAAATTGACATTATTGAAATGAAAAGTTTGGATTCAGTCTGGATGAGTTCTGTGGCAAAGGCATCTTCCTGGGCAACATGCTGCTGGTTGGCTGCCTGATTCGGTTCGGCGCTCAAACAGTCAATTGGTCACGCAGCATGGCCAAGAAAGAATTGAACTGCGTTATTTCATCATTCTGTCTGAGTCTACTTACTGCCACCAACTCCGTTTGCGTTCAGGGAGCAACTTAGTTTTAATAATGGCACGGCAAAGTGGGCAAGCCCAAGTCCGGAAAAGTCCAGAGAGACATAGTCCTAAGTTCAGTATTATTGGAGTCGTCATTGAAAGTAAAATATATCAAGACTTATGATCAAATGTCAAGCAAAGTCCGGAATAGTGCAACGGCAGGGTCGAAGTCCGGAAACGTATGATTCCATGACTCATGAATGTATAGCCCAGAGAGGTCCGGCTAAAGGGACATGATGACCTAGTAGGCCAGCCTCTGAGCTTCCGGACTTTACCGGACATAATGTTGTCGCCTTGCGCTTTTTGGCCGGCACCATTACATGTCAACACCTCTTGCCAAACCAGGACCAATTGGTTGACCTGTTGAAGCTGTTTGTGACCTCCTGGGCTGTCTTTTCCAGAGCCCCTTTGATCCAGGGGTTTACCGGGCTCTCACTTGGGCCCCTGGGCCCTTTCAACTGACACCATTTCTAGACTTCCAGATCTTGTCAA
>CAXAMN010002625.1:255793-314286 GCA_963970005.1 Durusdinium trenchii
AAAAAAAAGAATTAAAGCGTTGGACTAAACAGCTAGGAGTGACATGGATGTCTATAACTGTTACAGACACCATAAGTACATACATACTTACCCCATACAAATGACCCATCCCCATCCACGGTGGTGAGCTACTCTTCTGTCATCCCATTCATCTGGTCTGGGAACCGCACGAAATGGGCATGGCGAGACAAGACGAGACGGTCACGCCCAGTGCTTTCTCCACAGAACCAGACCAAAAGAGGTGGCTGGCGCACCGGTCACAGTTTCTCATTGGGTTGATACACTATAATTTCTATGGGCCTGGAGGTTGGCATGAGTCTTGCTGCGGCTTCTTGAAAAAACAGTCATGACGTGTTTTTGTTTTAAGGATTGTTGCAATTGAACATCGTTGTTCAGACTTTGGAGGGCATGCATCACATCACTGGATGGCTTGTTTTGGATGGCTGCAGCGCGATGCGATCAACGCAAAGTCCAATTCACCATCTGCACGACCTACACCGGACGGATCTGCGTACCCCAAATGCTCCTGGAATGACCAAGAGATCCGATGACTGCTAAACAGAAACCATGATTCTAATTCCATGCAAATCTTTAGTTTAATAGCATATATGATTAACATATATAGAGTATTATTATATATAAATTATATGTACTGTGTACTGTATATTCTTTATGGGATTGGTCAATCGGTCAATCTAGAAGGCAACTGGTGTCCACAAGACCCGTTGGTGGACGCGGTTTTGGTGTCTTAAACCGACCTCACCAGGGAGCACCTCCCACACTCTATGGGACGACATGGCGGTCATACGGTATAGCAGGTTACCATAGAAAATGCGAGTGGATCTTAATCAGCGAAATTTGAAGCTATCACTGACGATCCATAAGCGGCGTAGCGTCGGAACGGAAACCGCACCTTTTCTAGTCGCTTGATCCTTGAGCCAAAGTACATATGGTACATATATATGTACAAGTTGCACTGTACGTGTTGCTGCACTTCCATTCGCACCCCCCATGTGAACGGCAACAATATGTTCCGATCACACACGAAAATTTAGGGATGTAAGTGCTACAAAAGAAATTGTATGATTTGCCGCGAGACTCATATGAGGCTCATACTACGAAACATGCTGGACTAAAGCGGACTTTTACATATAAAGTGTGCAACTATGGCTCAGAACCTATGAAAATCGAATTGAACAAGTGAGACAGTCACGAGGCCTCGCTCAGTATCCACTCAAAAGAGCATCGCTTTGATGTAGATCCGAACTGGTGACTTCCACGTAGATGTCACATCGGCAACTGACTTCACACTTCTCAAAAGATGTAGGTTTTGGTTTGGATACACTTACAGAACGGCAAGTCGGAGAGACAGTCGGTGACTGTCTGCCTTCCATTATGCTCATGGTATCAAATCGTCAATCCGATGATTTGCAATGATACACTTACAGCGTTTCAGATCAGATAGACATCCGGTGAATGACTTCCTCCCTGGTTTGCATGGTATCCTCATAGTCGTTCAAAGAATTCACCACTGGCGATAACCTCTCCATCCACGATGATCCCAGCTGCCCTGAGCATCCCGCCGATCATCTTCTCCCTTCTTGGACTTTCCCTTGGACTTGCTCTTTCCCTTCCCCTTTTCAGAAGGTTGAGGTACTTCGCGACGTTCTTGCGTTAGCGCCGGCCTCCAAGATGTTCCAGATTGGCCTCCTCCTTTGGAATGTCCTCGGGATGATGAAGAAGTTGTACCTTCTGCTGCATGTGCGTTGGCGGCAAGATCTTCCTGCAAAGCTTGCTCAAACACATCGGTAGCACTGGATGGTGATTTATCATGTGGTCTGGCTTTTGGAGCAGCCTTCGCCTTGTTCTCCTCTGCTGATGAGGGCCCGAAACTCTTAGGTGCTCCTGAAGGTTTTGGCTCCTCACTTGGTGCTGACGACGGCTTGGCCTCGGTTCTGGGTGTAGATGCTGGCTTTGCCTCAGCTCTTGACGAAGATGTTGCTTTCGCTTCAGACTTAGTCGTTGATGTTGACTTAGTTGTTGCCTTGGCTGCCTGTTTCTTCTTGCCCTGAATCTCCTTGGCCCTATCTCCAAAGCCTAGACGATCGGTAAGAGCTTGAACATGCTTCTGTTCTATCACGCTCATCCATCTCTCTGTATGTCCAATGTTGGGATTTCTGGCCATTGACTCTACGACATTCTGAGCGTGTGGGGGCAACCTGATCTCATGTTGATCAATGATCAGCAGAATAGACTTCTCCCATTTGCTCTTCATTCTCGAGTACATGATGTCCAGAGGATCGATCACCTTGTGGTTGGGTGATGTAACGTCGGTTCTAAAGTAAGAATATGTCCGACAACCATAAATCGCATGGATGCACTTCTGTACCAATTCAGTCATTGCGCTGGCTTTCTTCGCTTTCAACTCCTCAAGCTGGACGTCAGTCAAGTTGGTGGAGTATTCGAAGTTGCCATATTCCTTCTTGAAGGAGTACGGAGTATGACCAAATGATAGGATCACGAGTGCCACCTTGCAAATGAATTGCTCTCCTCTGAATCGGTGCCAGGCCTCCTCAATCGTAATCTTGTTTTCGTTGGCAAAGATTCTCATCATGTCATCTGTTGGATCCAATGGTCTCCCATCGTCATCGATTTCAGTGAAATCCTCTGTACCGAACTTGCTTATCACATCCAGTCGCTTCCTTTTCCAACTTGCTTTGAAGTCGGTAAGGCTGGTGCAATAGTAGCTCTTGTACATCAGGGAGATCATGTTCAGCACACATTTGACCACATACCTATCCATCAAACCCGATGCATTCACGGAGACGTCCTGACAGTAGGCTCTCTCTTGATGCGCATAGATTCGAGGTTCCGGTACTCGACAATAGATGGGGAGATCTTCGTTGTCTCTTCCTTCTTCGGGATTGAACTCGGTCGCTCCATGCTGTGCATAGTATCCCGGTTCATCACGATCTGTCGGTCGATTCGCCTCCGGATGTAAGTCGTCGGTGACGTCTTCATCCTCGGGCTCACCATCTTGACGTTTCTTCCCCTCATATTGTTGTGTGCTCCTCTGGATCTCGATGATCACGTTTCGTTCGTCTTCATCTTCTAGATCAGAATCACGATCGTAGTCGATCTCGTCCTCATTGAAAGATGGGGTCTCGACATTGTCACTCTTGAAGTTTTCTGCACCATCAGACGGTTTGGAAGGATCTAGATTGTCCATGTCCTCGTCGTCGTCAGCTGCTTCAGTTTGAGCGATGTCTTCTTCCCAAGCCTTTCTGATCTCGTCCATAGTGGCCTGGTCCAAGATATCTTGATCATCATCTTCAGGCTCCTTCTCTTCCTTCTTTTCCTCTTCATCGTCGCTCACAAGATCAACGGGTGAATCGGAAATGACAGTGTTGCGAATACCACACGAGAGTAGCCTGCCTTGACAAGATAGACACACGGACAAAGATGAAGAAGTCAAATGCATACATGATGGACACAAAATATTGCCATCCACGTTGCGATACCCTTCACATGTTCTGGAGATGATTTCGTCCCAAGTTTCCTCACTGATGGAATCCTCGATCAGCTCTCCATTGTCATCGAATTGTACTTCATCGATAAGGGACACGAGCTTTTGGACGTTGTCATCTGTCGCCGAGGCTGACTTCGTGACTTCGTCGGCTCTCTCGAGGATGGTATGCTTCTGAGCAACCCAAAGTCCATGACGTGCCGCTAGAACAACTTGCTCTCCAGTGCTTCCCAGCAGGAGTCTCCTCCATGCCTGAACGTAGTCGTCCCAATACCAAGCACCTCGTACACATCTCCATGGAACTTCTCTAAAAACAACAGTGTAGGAATTCTCCGAAATTCTTCCCCCAAGCTTCCTCAAAGTCATGATTGGAACATAAAGGCAAACGGGCATTCCCACTCTTGGCCATCTTGATCTCAGAATCTTTGATGATCGATCATCCCACGGCGCAAAGTGGTTGAAGAAAACACTACCTCTATATCCCTCCGTTCCACCAGGGACAATTCCTAGTTTCATGATTGACTCAATATTGGAAAGCGATGTCATGTGAAAGCTTCCTCCAAGCTGCATTGCCACATTCTCTGGAATGAGATGTGAAGTCCACACAGGATATATTGACACATCCTCTTCAAGAACAGTCTCTCTTCCAGAATTGTGAGAGGCAACAGCTCGAATTGCACAAGGAACGATCCAACGTTCATGCTTCAGAAATGACGGTGCATCTGTGCTGTAATACATGAGGTTTGCCCAGTATTGCCTTTCCTCTTCGAGTGAGACATCCTCCCTTGAGATACGAATGGCGGCAATCTGATAGCGTACTCTGTTCTGCAACTTCTTTGCATGCCACATCGCCTTGCATAAATCCTGGTATCGCTCTGTCTTGACATTTTGCTCACGTTGATCATCTGAGATAGTACTGATATCGACACCATCGTTGAAGACATGGTCATATTCCAGGATCTCATCGATGTTCACCCATCCACCCTCATTGCACTTCGGGGACACATGAGGTTTTCGACCGCGGTGCGATTGAATCCCATTATGCTTTCCCACTCCATGCCTGAGTAGTCTATTGAGTCTATGGCTAACCTCGTTGACCCGCTGACTCTCCTCGCTGAACTTGTCGATGCGAGTTGCTGGGTTCATCTTTGGTGGATCCGTGAAAGTTGCATCTCTCTTCGGTCCATTCCAGTACTCCACATAGAATGTAACTCCATACTGTGGAATTATCTCGATGCTTCCTCTATCGCAAGTCACCTCAATCTGCCGATATCCAACCTTTTGAACTTGTTGTGGGTCAGGAGCAAGGTCCTTCACTTTGGGCATCTTTATTCCGAGTGCTGCAGCCTCCTGAATAAGTGCATCAAGTTCCCACTTTCCATTAGGACCTGATCTATCAACCCTGTGATTTGCGACCCTGTACTCTCCTCCTTCTTTGTCATCGGCAATGTCAAAGAGGTCGACGGGCTCTTTGAATCTGGTGACGAAACTGGCGTTCCCAAAGGCCTTCTTGGTTGCCTCGACCGCTTTCGCGTATTCCTCTTTTGCAAAGTCTGACGAGTGTGGTCTACCTTTGGCTCTCGGAGAGTGAGGTGGTACCTTACCTCCTAGTTCCGGCTCTTCTTCGGGAAGTTCAATATCTTCATCATCCACATCCATGTAGTCCTCGTCTTCGACGTCTTTGGATGACTTTGCTTTCCTCTTTCGGCTTTCAACATCACGTCGGATGATTGCCTTGTCGTCCTCGGTGAAGCACTTGCGCATAGTGTCCTCCATGTGAGAGAATGAGTTCATCAACTCGTCCTTCTTCTCAGTGTTGGGACAAATAGCCAGGTGATGTTGGTTTGAACCACAACAATAGCACACCTTTTGGCTCACTGCGCGTGCTCTGACCCTTCTGAGGTTGTCATAGGCGGTTTTCCAGTTGGAAGCGGTTGCTGTACC
Organism: Durusdinium trenchii; assembly: GCA_963970005.1. Classification (NCBI taxonomy): domain Eukaryota; class Dinophyceae; order Suessiales; family Symbiodiniaceae; genus Durusdinium; species Durusdinium trenchii. The sequence continues at coordinate 261,264 of CAXAMN010002625.1, forward strand.
TTGCCCACTGCGCTTGGCAGCTCTTTTCCGTTCTTCAGTATCTGGATTCGATGTCGGGTAGTGCGACCATGTTTTCGTCGGGGATACTGAACGACCTTCCCCATCCTTGTAGTCTTGCGGATCAAGCTCAGGCGTAGGTGGTTCAGGCTCCTCGACTCCTGGAGTGGTACTCGCAGGGTCGGCTTCGCCATCCTTCATCTCTACATCAGGCTCTTCCGTAGACGTTCTTTTGGGCTCTGGGGCTATGGTCAGTCGTACCATTCTCCTGAACTCTGGTCTGGTAGCATACCTGGACATGACGGCATCGATACAGGCTTGTTCTTCAGCTGTAACATGGAGCCCTGAAGGTTTATTCCTCTTGGTGTTGTCATTGATTGATTTTCGGCTCGCTGCATAGAAGTGAAGAAAAGACATTTCTATACCTCTTCTGCATTCATTGATCTGAGCCCAATCCTCGAACAGCGTGTCTTTGAAGATGCCGGCCAGTTCGAGAACACCAGTCCAAAACTCCATGATATCGCCCGCAAGCTCAGAATTTGTAACAGTCCTATATTCATTCAACGAGAAGACGTCCTGGTACTCCTTGTGCGTGAAGAAATATTGGATGTAGTCGTGGTACGCCACATTCCCATAGTCCATATACGCTCGGAAGCCATAGTCTTCACTGTCTGGATCATAGTCTCGGTGGATGAAAAGAGTGGATCCCTTCCCTTGGGTACAGTACTGTTCCACAAGTTCCGACGGGGCTCTGATTCCACCATGATGCGAAATAGCTTTCAATGCTCCTTGAATCCAAGGCGGATTCTTCCTGGATAGCATCATCGCACCCTCGACCATGAATTCACGGAGATTCTGCGCTGGATACAAACGGTTCCATTCAGCATTCTTCTCCCAAAGGACTCTAACTCTCACTGCAGTTTCCCAAATGCTTTCTCTTTCTTGTTGAATCGTGGGAGTGCCGCTCTGAACACACCAAAAGTTGAAGTTGCAATTCACACAATGGCTTCTATTGTCTTTGTGTGTGTTCCAATCCTCGGATGCATCATGTTTGTTGCAATCTTCACAAAGATATGGTGCGGCATCTGCAGTGGCTTTGTAATTCTCAACTCTCCGATTTCCCGTCATCCAATATTCCATCCTGTCCTCCTCAGGCTCCGGATCTTTCAGAACGAATCTGATGTCCCTCCATTCGGTACCTTGACTGAAGCTCCCACCAACAGTATGCTTCGTGCTGGTCTTCTTCGGTTGCCCATCACTTGCCGACATAGCAACGTTCAAGTACCTGTCGAAGTTGTCCTGAGAAATTGGGACCTGGATCTCGTCCTCTGCCATGTTGTTCAAAGCACTGACATGAACTTTATTCATTGAACACAATAGGATGACCCTTTCTCTCGTGAGTTGTTTCTCCATCACAGCCCAAATCTTGTTCTTGTCGCCGCCTGTGATATAGTTCGCACTGGGAGCACCTGCAACTGAGTACATAGCTTTCCAGGCACGTGACGATTTGGTGGCCAAGGCACCACTTCGTCTCACTTGGTCTACAATGTCGGTGACAATGTGACTGTGATCATATCTTGCTGGCCCGAAGAACTTTGAATCTGGCTGGATGTTCACTAATACTGGAGTAGTCAGGAGCTGTCCGATCGAATGGACCTTCTCAGCCAACTTCCTTGAGAACTCTTTGAATGTCGCCTCGGTCAACCTCAGTGTGCTGCCGTTCGGAAACATACAATGAAGACACAGCCAGATGTGGACGGTTGTACCGTCCCCCTGATCTTGTCCATGTTCTTCCAAGAAAACGACTACTCTATCAAGAGTATCCAGGATGTCTTGATGCCTTTCTCCCTGAACTTGGAATACACAGCAATTTTCGAATGCCATCTCAGTTCGGATACCGTACTGCATCGTCGTGATTTTCTTTGACGAACTTGCTCTAGTCGCATAGTCAAGGTCTGTCACAAGAATGGTGTGTCCGGTACCGACTCCTCTAATCTGGCCACTCAAATGATCAACATCCATGACTCCTGTATCCCCGTCAATCATCACCTTGTCCTTCTCCTCGGTGTGGCACCCAACTTTGGATGAAAGGAACTTGATGTGATATGCGGCCTCCTCTGGCACATCGTTCAACTTCAGGATAAGTACCATGGCCCTTGCTGAGGGATACTGAAAACAACTTGTCAGATCGAACTCTTCAACCATCTCAACATAGAGCTTTGTCCAAAAACCATCGCTCTCGTTCACTTTTGTCCTCAAATGAGAATCGGTGAGAGGTTGAAGCCCCATTGATGAACTCGATCTATAATTTCCACCCAAAGTCACCCCGACATAATACGTGAGCCTTCTCACATACTGTCTCCAATCTCTTCCTGGCTCGGCTGTACGAGGACCAGCAAACGGAGCTGTAGCGTAAGCAGTGGTACTGCTTCGATAAGTCCAGAGATTGAATATGATGGGTTTGCCAAGGTAGTCCATACCGTTGCACCCGATAGTCGTCACACCTTCAGGAGGAAGCGTGACAAACCATTCTTTTGGCTGTGCAGGCTGTTTCGGCTTCGGCATGGGTTTGCACTTTGGCGGAGCTTTCGGTGGAGGTCGTGGAACATCATACGCTCCATGAGGTACATCGGATGACCAAGGATCCCATTGTTCATTGTTCCTTTCCCAAGGTGGCCTAGGATCTGAACTAGATGAAGTGTAAGGACCGCCCGGTGGTACCGAACTTCCTTTTCCTCCAAAAGTCTGGGTATAGTCATCACGATTCTTTGGTGCTCCACTTTGATCTCTTGCCCTTCTTGCTTCCTCCCTCATCTGTTTGGTGATCTCATCCTGACTAAGCCCTTTGTTCTTGGCATGATGGATCCGAAATTGACACAACCATTGAGGTTCCACCGCACTGAAATCTTTCAGATTGGGTGGTCCGATTGAGGGATTCTCGAAGGTTAAGTAGATCTTCTCCTTTGGCTTGCCCAAGGCCTCCAGATCTGGTTCTTCATCCAGGTTGGCTTCGGATAAATGGAGCTCTGCAATGTACTGATTCAAGATACTGATCGATGTGTCCCTTGCGAGAAGATCTCGATGGACTCCTAGTTCAGCACCAAGAACATTGTAACCTGCTGTCCACACATCCGGTTTCACCTCTGGAAACCATTCTTTCAAATGCTGGAATGCAGCGAGCATCTGCGCATTCGTTTCAGATCTGAGGGAAATGGCAGAGTGCTCAATGACATGCCTATGAATGCATTGATACAACGCTTGGATGCATTGGAAATTGTTGATTGCGGCGCATCTTTCCAAGGTTCCTCCCGATTGCCCTTTTGCAATGATCTGAATGAGGTCAGTCAAAGATGTGAGATCTTCGGGATGATTCTTGTTGTGAAACCTCAATGCAAATCCCAATGACGCACCCGCCAAGCTGATGTATCTGCAGCTGCGTTCCCAATGTTCGCCGGTCATTGCCATGTAGTTGCTGCTACGACCTTCAATGGGTATCCTGTGATGCAGATCATTCATGGAATCATAGAAGTACCCGTCCCTCGTGATGTCTAGAAGTGAATCTTTTGACATCGCAGTGGAATTGATACCTTTCATGCCTCGTTTGGCGACCTTCTCATTCAGGTCTGCCAACATCCCTTTGACTGGTGCTTCTTGGTTAAAGGGTTCCGGCATGAATAAAGCCAAGAGATTGTCTGCAAATAATTCCAACCTGTCCCAAACATCATTGGATGCAAACGCCTCATAGGGAAAGTGCTCCGGATTAGGAGGAGGTGGCGGCCCAAGAGGTTTGTGTTCTGGTCGTACCTGTCGCTCTTGACTCTTGACGATGCCGATCACCCTCTTTATTCCAGCAAAGAATGCCCTTGTTACCTCCTTGCCGTCGTCCGTCTCTGGGTCATACTTGCTGAGCAACACTCTGAGGGATCTCACGAGGCGCTCTTGGATGGTTCCACTTGGCTTCAACGGCACAATAACAAGCGCTGATAGAGTAGACGGGTGGTACCCCTCTCTCCATCCACTTCTCTGCCAGTTGCAGAGCTTGTCCTGGGTCCATGTCTTCGACGAACTGTCTAGGAACAAGTGTAGGACTCTCCCCTCGTCTGCTATCCAATTTCTGGAGGTGTTCTTTCAGCTTCTTGGCTGAGGCCATGCTCCTCCCTGTGGCCCCATAAACAGTAGAACGGAACATGTTGACTACACAATCTCCACGATGTAGGGATGTTGTCAATCTCCAGGAATGGCTCACGAATGCTAATGAGTTCCCCCTTTGTGGTAGGGTTGCCGGTGACAGCCCAACAGTGATTGGATGGAACTCAGCGAACTTCTTCTTGGCAAATTGCTGGATCACGCCAGCACCAAAATGGCTAGCTTGGTTGATCTCAAAATCTTGCTCAAGATGATTGTGAAAGGTAATGACGCTGGCGCATGAATCATGAGTGTCATGGTTGTTTTCACAAGTGAATTTCTTCTTCTTAAAATCGTGAACCGACTGAATGATCTTGTCAAATCTTTTATTGATATTGACTTCTGAACATGGGTTACCGTTTGACATGGAAGGATGCGGCGACCGCGACCAATCGTAAAGCACAGGAGCACGGCTGGCCACATGCTGCTTCTTCCACAACGACAATGCACGTTTGTTCAAAGTCTCTATCATATGCTGCGCAATTCTAAGAGTATACAATTGAGTTACTCTCGTTTCTCTTCCGGCACAAGGTGCATGCTGATGTTTATGATCACACTTCTTCATCAAACTTTGAAACTGCACCCCCCACGACACAATCCTCCACGGCTTCTTGATGGGTATATTTCTATGACCATAATGAGTTGCGAGGCCATACATACATCCGTCGAAGTCATGTACGTGTGATTCCGTGCCTTCTATCAGAGTTGTCATTCTATCATCTCTCCAATACTCGCAACTTCTAGGTAGCTCAGTAAGCGCACATGCTCCTATTGCGAATACATGGTCAAGTGCATGGGCAAAGCAATTCCACAACGACCAATACAACTCTTGATGTTTCTCAATCTGCATTTCGGCCTTTATACTTACAGTCCTATTCAAGCGATTCCATGCAGAACCACCAGTGCAAGGACCCGCAAAGAAGACACAATCAAGACTGGACCGGACACATGCTTTCACTTTATTGATGCCATAAGCAGAGCAGGCATCGTCGTCCTCTGTGATTGTCACGATGTTCATGAACTGCTTCTTCAAACAAGTCTGGAGAAAGGTAAACCAATTCTGTTCTTCAGCACACATGAGGACTAAACATGGGACATTTCTTTCGAGCTCTTGTAGCATGATGCATCTATCAAAGATATCTTGAGGACCCTTGACGTCTTGCTGATGGAGTTCGAACTGATATTTGTGTGACCGTCCTGATCTCCTTTGTAAGACCAAATGCAACACGGGTTTTCTTCCCGGAGGTGTGTCACTTGCAACATATTTTGCTGTTTGTGCAATGAACATGTGCTCGTGGGCAATGGTGTTCATCCCCCACGCTTGTATGCCTGTTGCAATCGCCGTGACATCGCCCTTTTGCTTGTTATTGCTGTTGTCTGTCGTTTCATGTTGTGGGCTGTGTCCGTGACCGTTGGAAACGATCAGGAATGTTGTATTTCCTATCCATGGATCGTCCTTACCTACGGAATTACCCTTGAAACGCCAGGTATCAACTTTTGTGTCCTTACCGCTCTTGTAGTACTTCTCAGTCCTACGATAATCAGACAGATCCGACAGCCGGACAGGACAGTGTGAGTCTTCACTAGGGACAAACTCTTGTGTTCTCGGCACATTATGCACTCGGGTGAGTGTGTCGCCATCGCGTCGCCATTCATCTCGGTAATTTTTATTTGTTTTTGGGTTTTTCCCCTTCGAATCCAGGCGCACAAAATGGTCTTGCACCGCACCGAAAGCGCGAATTGATGCACCGTCCTGCCCCCCACTCCCCCCATGAACAAGACGTAAAAGCGTGTTGATCACACGAAGGGTGGCAGGATGACAAGTGTTGAGAGGAACCTCTTGTGACTGGAGCAAAGCTGTATCAGTCGACAAGGAGGCAATAGAAAACTGTAGCACAGCGTCTGGAGCCCAAGGAACATTGGCTAAGGCCAGGAACGGGGATTGAGATAAGCAGGCGCCCGCCTCTGGAGATGAGGATGCCTTGGAGGCATGATACAGGAAGCATGCACGTTCGACCCAATATCAAAGCGCAAGGCTTGCTGCAGTGGCGTAGCTTCTCGTTCCACACAATTCCAGGAACCATTAACAAGGACCCATGTACTCCGACACGTGTCTGACGGTATGTAGCGACCCGGTGGGAAGCGACGATAATAGACTGGGACTTTGACGACATAGATGCAATCTCCATTGGGGAGATCCTGGACACCTTCTTTTCCTGTCATTCCTTTTACAAAGACTGCACGAGGCAAGACCGGAGTCTGAGTGTATGGGAAATTAGGAATGTCATCCGTCTTAGTCTGAAAGATTTGATGATCGATTTTCTTATGATCGACTGATGGAGAGACCATGTCAGCCAACTCTTTGGAGCTCAAATCCTCTGGGTCAAGAAGGTTGATCAACATACAAGCCCGGCGCCACGCAAGTGGAGTCCGAAAGGCCTTTGTATGAATATCAGCACACATCTTGTGGGAGATCTCGTAGAGCAGCACGAAATGGTCCTGTTGAAAATGTTCATGCAATGAGACAATGGATATCCCATGAGTGCGTTCAAGATGACGCATGGTGGGATTCTTCCCGGTTGTGGCAACTCCAATCATACCTTGATTATCATCATGGAACAATATTTCAGGAGCTTTGCCCGAGAGCGTTTGCCAGAGGCCGATGGAGGGTATCCCAAAGTTGCGGAGAGTGGAATCCGCCGCGACTATTTCTGCTTCAGGTGTTGAATGGCTGATACATCCTTGACGTTTGCTCCCTCCAGCAATGGGAAATCGTGTATGCTTACCTTGTACATGCATGTGAGAGCCCGACGTGGAACGAAGGGTCTCACCGCAACCAGCAAAATCAGCATCAGCGAAGATTCCGACTGAGAGAGTTGCGATCGGATCGCCAACCCATCCAATCATGCGCTTGTCTAGAGTGCTGTTGACATAGCACATGAGATGATGCAAACGAGCATCATCATTGCTGGTCCATTTATTCACATTCCTGGCCAGCATGTTGATTGATCTCAATAGATCGAATCGAGCAACTCTGGCAGCATACAACAACTTCATGAGTATACTCGCTGCGTGTGGCGCCAAAGAACCACGGTTTCCATCGTCCGGAGTGACGTCAGATTCGGACTTGGAATGCAACTTACCAGAATACTTGGGGTCAAAGGTGTTAGCACACCATGGACACGTAACGGCCTCTTTCCCTGGAGCGGGTGCTCGTGCGGGATGAGATTTGGTTTCTTCTGGGACGCTTGGTGTCGTGACCTTCTTCAATTTTGTATCATGACCGACAATGTCTAAATACTTCTCGACGGACAGTTTCAACAATCCTTCCATGTTGTATGAGACGGTGTTGACTACTGTTCCATCGTGGAGTTTGGACTCTCCTCGTGTGAGCATGCAGCCGAGATAAAGTCCAAGATCAGTCTCGGGCTCAATCCTGAGTTTCGTTCGTAGCATAGACCATCCTTTGGTCATGTTCTCGGTTGGTCCGGCAAGTTTCAGGTCGTCCACATATATAACGAGAAGAAGTTTCAGGCCTTCATGAAAATACATTGATGGCCATTCATCACCAATTGGCTTGAAGCCAAGTTGGCGCACCTGCGTATCGCAGTGCTTCTCCCACATTGTACCTGCGTCCGGATGTCCATACAAGGCTTTAAGGAGGCGTACCACTGGTCGATGATACTTTGATACATCAACATCATCTGGCCACGCGTCTGACGGTAACTCGACCCAACAGGGCGGTCCCGTAAGAGAAGCCTGAATGTATGCCTGAATCGCATCAGCGAGCTTGACCGAATGTCCGGGAACACATCCATAGAAATCTGCCCATCTAGAAGATTCAAAGGATGCTGGTGAATTGCCCAAGTCTTGAAAGAAAGCTGCTTCCCAATTCTGATTCTTCACTTTGTTTCCTAGCAATACTCCTCTTCCCTTAAATTTTCGTCTCTCATCACTCATTGGCAACTGGTAGTTCTTTTCCACAATGATGCCATGGACCCTTGCAAAGTGCACGACCTGCTTCAGAGTGAGCGCTTCTTGTTTTACGTCGTGATACTCCCGAATCACAGAGAAGTCGAACACTCCTTGCTCATGAAGTCCCAACCATTCTTTTCTCATTGAGGCTTTGGCCTTGGGATTCTTCAGCATTTCTGCTCGACTAACAGGTCTGGAGACTGCTGCATTGAACAGGTTCCGATAAGCACTCATCGGGTTCGTTGTGTCGGCATATGTGTATCTTTCTCGATGTTTGGAGATCGAGTTGATGCACGGCATTGACGGGAATGACAAGTGATGATCTTTCAAGTTCTTTGTGAAATCTTCGGTTGTGCATCTATTGGATTCCGTTGGCATTGCATATGCTACTGCCATATCATTGAGGATTTCTCCACTGTTGATATCAATGATATTGAGTGGATCCCAAGTAGCACGTGGGCCGAACCCATTCTCCACACTCGTCCATTCCTCCCATTCGACTAAGTAATCGTCGTCGCTTGGGAGTTCTGTGGAAAGTGTAGATGCCGAAGATGGACTATAGCCCCCCATGTCATCGTCATCGGTGATCAGCGTCCGATCTTTCTTCATATCGATGAAGATGTTGGGCGATACGTCCTTAGGATCATCATCCTTGTCCTCCTTCTTTTTCTTCTTCCTTTTGTCCTTGCTGGATCCCGCACCTTTACTCTCTCTCTCTTTCATCTTTTCTTTCTCGAGAGCTTCTTTCTTCTCAGCGATAGCTCTATCAGATATAGACAACGCTTTCCATTCTTCTGGAGTATATTTTGATCTTGGTCTCGGTGAGGACCTGAAGAACCTTCTTCCGTCTGATCCAACCTTATATGGATTCCCTTTTCTGTCCAGTTTCACGGTCTCACCATCATCATTCAAGTAGATGATACCATCACTTGCCTTTCCCACGGACATGTGTTCCATTGAAGGATCTCCAACTGGCGGGTGATCTTCCCTGCCGGTCGAAGGTGGTACCTTCGCCTTGGCAGGTTTGGACAATATTTTGGAGTGACCGCCATCAGGTTTTGGATCATCATCACCACCGGGATCATTTCGTTCTTCATCATCTGCTTCATGATCTTCAATGGCGTCTTCGTCGTCCTCATCCCTAATCTCCCTTTCCGCAAGCTCCTCAAAATCCATACTGCGCTCACTTGGTTCGTAATCTCCATAGTCAACCATTCGACTAGGATCTCCGACCTCTGGCTCTCCATCTCTCCTGTCACGGATCTTCATGCCTTCCAACGTGTTGTTGATCTTCTCATATCCTTCCTTCAACGGGAATTCGATGGGAGCGAGGAATACCAGGGTCTCCGTGAGCTGTGGTGTGAGTAGCTTTCTGATAGGACGATTGGCATCAAATGCAAGGCTTTGATGTGCAAAAGTTTCAAGACTCCACACTCTATATTGTTTCGACCAGTTCATCCCGGGCTTGATCTCATATCCGGCGAAAATACCTGGGATTCCCTTGGGATCAAACTTGTGCTTCTGCTCAATCCTTCCTTGACTGCTCGGCATGAAGAAGACCTTTGCACCAAAGGGAATCTTCTCTCCATGGAACTCTTTTCCATGTAGCTTGTACCAAGGGCTCACTCCATCCTCTCCTTCCTCAATGTTCAAAAGATGGCTGACGCATTCTACTGCATAGCTCCAGAAACATGGTGGTAACCCCGCTTCCAAGAGACAAGTTGCGGTTGTCATCATAATGAACTGATTGTTCCTCTCCGCCAGAGAATTGTTCTGAGGATGATTCGGTAGAGAGTGATCGAATGGGATCTTCAGCTGCTTCATAGCCGTCTCAAACTCTGGGGCTTTGTCGGCATAAGCAATCTTGATCTTCTTCAATCCTTTGAAGTGGTTTATTGCATTGACCACGTCCTTGGCAAACCTTTCTTTCGACGGATAGGCCCATATGACGCCTGTGTACCTGTCACGAATGACGAAGATCTCTCGATCAGTACTGATCCCTTGATCAAGGATGTTCCTCGTATCGACAAAATCAAAGGTAACCAGATCCCCAAAAGCTTTGAGCTTTCTCTTGAACGCTCCTCGATGCGTCTTGAAGTGTTTCATCTTTGCTCTGATGCATGACTCACAGTAGGGATTCTTGTAACGGTGTGTGAGTAGATGTTCGATTTTCCTGGCATCTGCTTTCAGAGTTCCTCTTCTCACCATTCTGCTTGCACCGTCAACAATATCCACCTCGATGTCATCTGCATCATCATCGTCAGCTTCTGGTTCACTGTCTCCGGCGACATCTGATCCTACCTCATCTTCTTCTCCAGGAGATGCCTTGAACTTCTTATTCCTCTTTCGTCTTTTGACTTTTGGAGGCTCAATCACAGGGAGGTCGTCATCATCACACATGACGCCTTGAGGATCCACATCACAGTTGATGAAAGCCGATTGGTAATCAGCTTCACCTTCTCCTAGGGTGAACCTTGCGATCATCTCCGCCCTTACATCGTCGGTGGGGTTACAGAAGTCACTGCCCTTGACAATATATGGGATGTTTCCCTCTACTTCTAACATGATTTTCTTGTAGTTCGGGGAAACCATGTATGGGTTGCCGCAGGCTGGCCATATGAATGTGTAACCTTCCTCCATGCATTTCTTTCCAACAGACAGTACTGAAGGAGACTCATCTAAGACGAATGGGGAGTAGGTAGAGTCAAATTCGTCGAAATGAATGTCGGCGACTCCCTTTGTGGATGTCACTCCATTTGCGGTATAGAATGACATTGATTGGTCGCTTTCTCTCACTTCCAGACCTAATTTCTTGGCTCTGCCTTTCGATATCAAATCATACCCACATCCTGTGTCCATGATGAACTTTGTTCTTGACCCTTTGGCTGGAATAGACAATGTCTTTGTGTCTGCATGATCTTTCTTTCCCTCGCATACATGAGGAATGACTTTATGATGGAAAACTAGGCCGTCATCTTCGTCAAAAGACATAGTGACCGCTAGGTCACCCTTTGGTCCAACTGGTATTCGGACCCTCTTGATCTCAGTGTAGGGGACCATCAATATGCCTCTTGCCTCTGCGACCTTTTCTTCAAATCTGATTTGTTCTTTCCTCGTGTAGCAGGTGAGCTCTTTCTCATCGTATCGTTTGATGTCTGGACGTAGAGGTTTCCTTTCTACTACCTTCCATTTGTTCCTGACTGAGTAGATCGCTTCGTTCAACATGATCTCACAAGTCTCTTCATCAAAGGATACTTTTGCACCTCCTCCTCTTGCCTTGGCGGATGCAGCAATCCCTTCATCTTCGGATTCGTCCATGAAGAGTTCACCGTCAATGGCTGGGGCTCCAGGCTTCGCCTTAGGCTTCGGTTTGGGTTTTGCCTTGGGCTTTGGCCTATCGTCTCCTGAGTCAGCTGGTGCAGATATCCCTTTCTTAGGAGAGGCTTTTGGGTCATGGTAGAACTTGCAATCCTTCCCTTTGTCACAAGTTCCTCGAATCCACATCCAACATACTGGCTTGTCATTCTTTCCGACAGAAGATCCTCTGGATGGTGATCTGGGTTTCTTGTGACTGAATGGGCAATCTTTCCCCATAGTGCAGTTACCTTTCACGAAGTATTTGCATGGTATCTTCTTCTTGTCTGTACTCGGACTTCGGCTGCGATCCTTTCCATCACCTTTACCTTTCCCCTTTCCCTTTTTGTTCTTGTCTTCAGGATGCTTCTTGGGATTGGGTTTCGGCTTCACTGCAGCAGCGTCTTCTGAGACAACCTGTTCTTGTTGCCCTTTTGGTTTCTTCTTCGGATCAGCTGGTGCAGCTTTCAGTTTTGGAGCAGGTCCGCCTGGTTTGAGATTCTGAAAGATATTGGCCACATTCTTCACTGCCTTCTCCTTTTCCAGGATCATCCTGTCTTCAGTTTGCCGTTCGATGTGCCTTCTGATCATATCACGTAGATGTTTGTATGTCTTCTTGGCATCATCGTCGTTCATGCTGTTGTAGGCGCTGATGTCGTATGCCATGAGGTTTGAGTTCCTGATCTTTCTCCATAGGAGATCCCGAAGAGTTTCGTCGCTCGGGACGTCAACGGGCTTCATTCCTGCCAGAATCTCATCCCAAGTGTGGAAGAACAACGATAAGTTCTTGTCTCCTTGATATTCTAGTTGGTAGAGGTGCATTGAAGTATATAAGACTTCCACATTTGATGTTGTCTTGAAATTCATAAGGATCAGGGCTAGGACCTCTCTTCCCTTTATGAGGCTTGATGTTCTCCCTTTTGCATTGATCCTCGTCCTCAACTTCATAGCTACACCTGAACCATCATCTTTCGCATCCATGACGACCTTGGTAAGAGCTAGGCCGAGTTTGGCATCGATTGAATGGAATCTTTGGTCTCCTGAGTCGACAAACTTGTCCGGATCAGGATCGTCCATGGCTTCTTTGATCCAGTCGATCCAGGGCTCTTGATCTGAATCATTGGCCGCAATGATGATCGATTGAATGAGATTTGCCTTCCATAGTCCAAGATCATTGATCCTGGGCCATGACGGAACGTTTATCTTTGATTCTTCCTTCCTCGATACTTTCATGATTGTAGAGGTTGCCGGTGCAAGATGAGATGAAGAGGATGCTTCTGCTTCTGAAATCTTGTCCCTCAATGATTTGTTCGCCTCGGATAGCTCAATTGATTTCTCCCTTTCCTCGGCGTACTCATTGTGGGTTTCGGCATACCATTCATACATCTCATCTCGGCTCTCTGTCATTTCATTGTACCCGTCCTTGTAGTGCTTCGCCTCCTCTTTTGCGTTCCGAATCTCATCTTCCTCGGACGCGTGGGTTGGTAACCCGCGGTCTCTGGAACTAGGACGCTTGCTGTACCGAGAGACTATGGGTGCCATTCGTGCTTCTGCTTTTAATTTCGCATTTTCCATAATGACATTCTTTGTCTCCTTCTGGCTTTCCAATAGTGCATTCTCCAGTTCTCTGATCTTCTGTTGAATTTCAGCACCATCATCGCCGAACATAGGAGCTCTCATCATATTCTCTCTTTTCAGCTGTGCGTTGGCTTCGGATAGAGCGAGGTTGGCGTCTTTCAACTGTTGTCGTTCACGGATGGAACCTTCTAGGACTTCGTTGTTGAATATTTCTCCTTTTGCAATAACCTCCTTTGCGACGTTTGCTTCGTATTCATGGTGGCTCGCCTTCATTTCTGCCATTTCTTTAGCAGAGACTTCAGTCTGGCATACAAATATCTCCATCCTCATGCCCACTTCCATCTCTTCTATCTCCGCTCTCGCGTTGAGTTCAGCTCCACGTGCCATAGCTAGTTGACCTCGTAGATGATCAATAACCATAGCTTCCTGATTGCTCTGATCTTGAGATGAGTGAACACTGTGTTGAAGACGTCTTTCCCTGACCTCACTGTTCCATTGTTCTTCTCTCTGGTGTTGGATCACCTCGTGCATGTTGACATTCTCATCCTGTAGCGCAATCATTCTAGCTTGTATCTGGTCAGCTATTCCGACGAAGGCTGTGTTCTCATCCTGCATGGCTTTTGATCTTCTATTGATCGCCAATGAAGATTCATTCTGTTCTTGGATGTGTCCAATTGCTGCTTGAAGCTCTTGGGACATTCTGTCCTTCGTTGCTTTCACAGATTCAAGCTCTGAATGTTCTTGATGAGTTTCTTGTGCAAGCTCTTGATATCTCATGTAGATATGTTCAGCTGTCGATTCCGCCAAGCGTAGCTTGTGTTCGAGCTCTTCAATTCTTATTGTCGCTCCTTCATCTTCCTGTGTCATCTCTTGTAGATGTTCCTGCATCTTCCTGTTGTAGTCATACATTTGCCTGAACTCCACTTCAGCCTCGTGGTGTAGTCGTGAGTATCCGGCTTGGATGCATTCATATTCTTCATGAAGAAAATTGTATGCGTTTCTCGCCGATCTCAATTCTTCACCCAGCTGAATCTCTCTTCTTTGCTCTTTGGTTCCTCTATCATCGTCACGTCTCTTCTCTATACTCCTTCTTGGGGATCTCGCGGTAGACGTTATAGGCGATGTAGATCTTGTTGTAGCTCTCATCGATCTTCTTGGTCCTACGGGTGCAAGATCGGTCAGATTCCGAGCCGGTGGCACGGATCTTTCCGAGATTTGTGATCCAGTAGGCATAGTGATAACGTCAGCATTTGCTGATGAATCAGTACCCATTGTAGAGTCTGGTGACGAAATGGTGTTGGGACCACCAGGAGCAGCGAATGAATAGGGTTCGCTTCCATTTCCTCCTGAGCTTGACATTGCAGGTTTCTGTAATGACTAGTCTTGTTCTTGGTCTCGTGTAGCTCGTACGGCTATAAAGAGCGCGTACGGCTGATAACCTGCGAGTGGATCTTAATCAGCGAAGTTTGAAGCTATCACTGACGATCCATAAGCGGCGTAGCGTCGGAACGGAAACCGCACCTTTTCTAGTCGCTTGATCCTTGAGCCAAAGTACATATGGTACATATATATGTACAAGTTGCACTGTACGTGTTGCTGCACTTCCATTCGCAGAAAACATATATATCAGGTTGCTAAACCTCTGTCATAAAAAAGAGTAGCAGGTTAATAGCAGGTGAATAGCATGTCCTTTGAAGCTCGATCGCAAAGTATCTATTCTACTATAGCTAAACATATTCTTCAATCGTGTTCAATCTCACCTCCAGTTTCTTTCTAATCATTCCAGCTTATTTTTGGACTTCGATTCAATTTTAGGAGGTTGCCTAGCACTTTTTTCCACTCACTGTGATGAACTTGAGACAGTTGAATGATACACCACCCATACAAAGATGTAAACCATTCTGGGGTTCTTTTATATTAATCACCGTACTAAAGCCACTGTAAAACCATACCATGTCTTATTCATCAAACATCAACCGTCCACAGTGTCGTTTGGACACGCACCTCTGCACAATGGGCGATCTTTGTTGACCGTGTCGGACCCGTAGACGGGCGGTTGGTTGTTGACGTGGAAGACCGTGATCAGGACCAGCAAAATGAAAGCGAAAGGGGTTGACCCAACAGCTTAGGTTTCTATCAGGACTAGATAATCTACTACCCAGGATCCAAGGGCATCCAGGGCAAACCACTAGTTCGCTCGTAACCGTTCCAAAGACTGAAGCCATAGACCTGGAATCCCTTGTTCCCTATTACAGTATAGTGAGTATAGTGGGATCCGCTAGGTACAAAAATACTTAATAATCTTAATAGAGAACACCAGGTGCCGCGGCCAGCTCGATGGAGACTTCACCAGCTCGCCCCCTGTACTCGCCAGAAACGAACCGGTTGCAGCGCATGCATTTTTGGCGCCTGCATCGTCTCCGCTCTCAGATCGATCTTGTCCGACGCCCAGAGCCGACGACTGCCACGATCGATCCTGTCACGGCTGAAATGACGATGGAGACGAAGATGGGCTCCCAGACCATCCGGACTGGACCCATGAGAATGGCCCCAATGCTTGGAACTCTTCCATACATGGATGGTCTGGGGGTTCGAGTCACCTTTGGGGTGGTGGGGGTTGAGACCTATCTGAAGTATATGAGTCAACTATAGAATATATTAGAATACATCATGCCAAACAAGGGCTGCACAAGAGGAAGAACACCACAGAGTATCGATTCACAATCCACAGTTTAAATGTTGCTTTTCAATCGTTTTCGGCCACATGGAGAGTCGGCAACCAGTTCCCCCCCTTCGATATGCCAGTCCCGATGCTGCTTAGATGAGCGGTGCACGGATCCGACCATCGGGATCCGTCCATCCAGGTTTGACCAATATTGTATATCCCTAGGGCCTTCTCAGAAGGTACTATACACGAGATAGCAAAGGTATTCTAGTGTGTTTGGACAAGGTTTCTATACACTCACTATATCATATCCCATGCACGGACGTTCCTAATCATCTCCAAATGATCGTGGGACAATCCAATAATGATTTGCATAGTGTCATTCCATATCAACACTATAACATTCCCTCAAGGACTCCAGTGACTCCAACCACATCCTCGCAGGGGGTTTTTCACCCCCAAACAGGCACCCACCCCAATCACTTCACCCGACCAGCGAAACACTCATCATCTAGTGCTTCGCCTCCCACGAAGGCAACATGCAGCTCCCTCCTTGGTCTCCATCGGTCCGCACCACGTCGCTGGCGTTGTCGGCCACCGTGGCGCCGTTTTCGCCGGTTCGTTCGGTCCGCACTCTCCGATCCTGGAAGCTCGCTCGGGAAGTGCTCAGCAGGAGTGGAATGGTTCGGAGGTGTTTCGGGGTTGGTCGGTAGGGACCTGTGACCCGTAGACGGGACGACCTGTCTGGGACGGTTTCATGCAACAGCAAAGCATCCATATGGGGCGGGACAAATCATAGACATTGGTGTCAATGTGAGACAAACATTCCATCCCTGCACCTCCCGCATATCCTCAGGTTCGGTGGTTGGACCCCCAACCACCTCTATACAGTGGTCTTTGAGGTTGGGTCTCTAAGAGGCTATTTAAAGCATTTAAATCCCCTGTGGAAATACCGGTGTACCTTGAGATTTGATTGTATAGTTATAAAACAAAAAAACAGGTTCCGAGGGGCAGTTTGCCCCACTATAGAATCAAGTATCAACCTCCTGCAGTGCTGGACACCTGTTCTCTATAGAATCAAGTGCCTCAGGGTATGGGTCTTCATGATCATGACAAAATGATAGCAAAACCTGGGAAAATAACTGATGCGTAGCCAAGGTTGTTTTGAATCTATAGAGAAGTGTGGGGACATATGAAGGTTAAACTTGATTGTAAAAAAAACATGGATGAAAGTGGCCCAAGAGGTTGGTTTTGATTTTATAGAGAAGTGTGGGGACATATGAAGGTTGAAATTGACAAAAGTGGCCCAAGAGGTTTGTTTTGATTTTCAACACTATAGAATGAAATATCAACTTACCTGACATCACAACACACCATCGGCCGTGCTATTCCGGATTTGCTGTCCAGGAACCGGGACAACATATCATCCCATGTCCCCAGGTTAGGGGATTCACCCATAGGAAATATAGAAAGTCACCTCAAGCAAAACCAGGTAATGCAAAGATTAGTTCCAAACTTTGGTACTCTTTTTGACCCTTTTTGGTGAGTACCAAACTGAACCCATACACCTCCATTGACTAACCCTAACTTTTGGGAGGCAGTTCAAAAAGGGTCAAGGACGTACAGCGACCAGACTCTGGACTGATATGATATGTGGAAACACCAAACAAACGCAAATAGAATCGGCAATGGCCAATTCTGAAAATACCAAGCCACATACATATATAATGCCGTCCAATACCCAATCACATTCCATGGGACTGGCATGTAATGGCATGTATACCGAGAAACAACAGTGGTGGTTGAAGTCGGGGATCAATGTTAACTTTGTCGTCTATTCCAGTCCCAAACAGGTCGAACGAACATGGAATCTTTCCCATCCATCCCACCGTCTCAACCATCTCCAGACCGTCTCAACTGAACATGGACATGCTCCATGCTGTTGAGAAAAGCAAGCAAAACAAGTCCAACATGAACTTATTCGATTTGTGAAGACTGTAAGAGTTGGACGTATGATTATAATCAAAAACAACCAACACATATCAACAAATAACACAATTATGTCTATAAGTCACGGGCAACCTTCTCACAAGATCTTGCCATCCCTGCCTCCAACGCTGTCGCCAAGGGAAGCCTTTGCGATTTCAACGGTCAAGGCCTTCATAGATGGTGATCCTGAGAGTCATTGAGAAGCTCTGGGATTCGTTCGTAGAGGTGAGGTATGTGGACGGTTCACTGACGTGGAGAGAAACTCAACCCGAATTCCATCTACCGGGACCTTCAGTTCGTGACCTCTTCAGAGTCCAAGTGACCTTTTGCAGGCCTTTTCGTGACCTCATCCTGGGATAACAAGTTCAGTCACTTTGAAGGTCCTGGTGCAATACCCCTTGAGCATGTACTTGTACTTATTATACATATTATTCTAGTTACCTAGAGCCTGAGTGACCTGCATTTTGAACCACCAACCATTAAACAAATGGTATTTTTCTATCAAAACAGAGGCTCCAGGTATACAGTAGGTTTCGGAGGCCGTCGAAAGATCCACCTTCGGACGCGAAGGATGACGGGTGATGACGGAGGCCCCGAAGGAACAAACTCTGCGGAAGGAACAAATCCTGGAGTCATGGAATCCTCTTCGGCGTCTCCATTGGGGCGTTGGCATGCCTAGTGAGTTCTGAACCAGGCAGGCATTTGTTTTAGACATGTTGTCATTCCATCTCAACGTTTCAGACATGTTGAAACTTTCTGAAGAACGCAACCTGTCTGGGACTGGAAGAAAGAACCACCCCCCATTGACCCCCGAAATCAACCACCCTTGGCCTGATCAACAAAGATGCCAGTCCCAAAGGTTGTGTCTGGGCATGTAAGGTTTTGTTGGTTCAATCCACAATATGTTTCACCAAAAACTGTGTGCTGCATGCGCCAGCTTCTGCAACTTGACCTTTTTGGAATCCCTGATAAGTGACCTTTTTGCAGGCCTGGAACTTGTGACCTCAAACCACGGGATCAAGTTCGGTCGAAGGTCACCAGGTGAAACCACCCGACGTCGTGACTGTGTCGAACCACCAGGTCATCTGTGGATCCCGGAGCTCGCTCGTAGTCATATCCTATCCCTAGCGCTCCTGGCCTGCTGAGAAGGTTGTTAAGGTGGGTCCACCTTCTGAGGATATGGTTAGTTGAAAAGGGTATAAACCATCCATGTATGGTACTTTTTGTTAGTACCTATGGATGGTTGAAAAGGTCTCAATGTACTTGTGTATAAATAATATGTATATATATATATATATACACGTAATATTGTATAATCAATATACATGGAGTGTCTGGGCACAATTGACCCATCGTGACCCCTGAACTCAAATACCCAAGCTGACCGGTATATTTCCAGTATATATGGCTGTGGGTCATGGCACCCGGAGCTCGTTTCACCCTGGTAGGTGGATCTACTGCAGGTCGTCTATTCTGTTCATGTTCGCTGTGAAAAAGGGGGCTCCACCAGTTTGGACAAACAGCCGCAACGATGTCCCCCGTTTGCCCAAGGCACTCGTTGCTGAGCCCACAAACGCACAAGCGTGACTCCGAAGAAGCAAGCCTCAGGCAGATTTTGAGAACACTGGAAGCTGGGTGCAGAATGGAGATACCCTGAATCCCTCAATGTCCCAAGAAAGTAGGGCACCCAGGGCAGCCATTACCCGCGCTAGGCTCATCTTCAGAAGACCCTGTGGACCGGGAATCTATTCGGTCCATTGCCAAACGCTCCATGGAAGTGACCAGTAATGGCCTCGACTCATACCCCATCACTCCACCAGTCATGTACTTGAGCTTCGGCAGTCCCGTTTTTGGCGTCTGGACTTGGGACGCTGCACATGGATCATCTGGAAGCTGATTCAGTGTGATGGACAATGTTGCGAGCACTGTCCCATGTCATGTTGAATGGTGGGGCCGTGGGGCCCAGGTGAACAGGATGTCGTCTTCGGCGACGATACGTGGGCGAAGGTTGCGGTGGGTTCTGTCCTCTTCGTGACGTATCTGGGCTGTGGGTCAACAGGAACCATGGGACTGACCACCAACATAATTACCCGAAGACTCCATGGGATTGACCTGCATACCGATCAGTTGGAGTGGTTGAAAAAGGGGCATGTAAGCCTGTATGTTAGTTCGATGGAGTCTCTGCGACTGAAAGACAACTTCCAAACAAGGTCAACCTCCGTGCTTGCTGCTTCCAGATCTTGACTTACCGCCACAGGCCGTCAGTTCAGCACCCAGCTGCCAGTTGATCTTCTCGTGGTGAGACCACTGCAAGCTGGCCTCCCTCGAGCCGGACCACAGGATGACCTCACAAGTCGAGCTGACTGCCCAGCGGCAGGGATGACTTTTGGGGGATTCCTTCGTCGCCCAGGCAACGCATCAGTGGATGTTTTGCAAATGTTGTTGCATTTACCTGCAGTTGGTAGAAGGCAACACACTCATGTAAAATTTCCATGGTGTTTCACGTACAACTAGCGGATGATAATCATGATAAGGATGTAAATGTTATTCCTAACTTATGATGGCAATGATGATAATAATGATGAAGGTGTTTATTATACATTTCATACTGCGCATATACGGTGTATTGGTTTTACAGTTTTACATGTTGTTGTCAACGAACCTGGGGATCTGGGACTTCTCAACATGAGCACTGAATCAAACATGCAAAGCGCCGCATGGAATCTTGCTTTGCAGCGCCCGAAAGTTCCAGGTCTCAACAATTGCCAATGTGATTCCCACAAAACGATGTGATGCCGTGCATCCAAAGCAGTGAGCAGTTAGCATCCTGGATGTTTTCGGTGTGTTCCACACGTAAAACACGTTGTCCATGACCACCGCTTCGGTCAAACACTTTGTCCATCACCCAGGTCCGGGCCTGCAAGTCATTCCCGGCGGAGATCAAACCCATGGGGGACGACACCACCTGGTGCGGTCGAAGATTGCTCGGTCTGCAAAAAGGTCGACGGGTGAGTGGGACAGAGTTGGGCGCTGAAGGGGATTCAAAGCAGTCCTGAAAAACAAAAAAGGAACATATCCATACATATCCAAGATATCCAAGAAGTTAAGACGTCAAGAACAAATGTTAACTGAAGTGCTGATATTTACTTATTTCAACACACGATTAAGAACCTTTCAATCATAACACTTCCAACATGGTTGACTGCATGATGCGAGATCCAACACGACACGCAACACGATACACTCCAATTGTTATTGTAGGGAATCATCGTTTTGAACGTCCAACAGCTCACCAGTCTGCTGCAAGAGCAGTGCCAGTCACATCAAGTTACCAAAAAACAGTTCCTGGCTCACACTCGTTTGTTGATCTGCTGTCTGGGGAGTTCTCCAATTCGCAACATCGTTGGCTGGGGTGATACATGTACATTGCCAAAAAAGGCATGAAGCAAACGTTCCAAAGACTCTGGACAGCCCTTCGGTCTGGACTCTGGACAACACCTATGATCTAGGACCCTGCATAATAGGTCCGGCCTCGTTCTTTTTTGGTGCAAGAGCGCCCTGGGCTGTATCACCCACACAAAAAATACTTTGGTTAACACCCACCATAATAACATAAATCTGACAAATTTCCTGGCATGTCCGCCGACCCCTGCTTATAGCCTTTGCCTGAGCGGGGCGGCGCCAGGGACACCGGAGGGTGGAACGGGTGGCAGTGCAAACGAAAGCCCCAGCATGCCACGTTAAGCAGCCACCCCCGCCTTCAAAGCCCTACTGCGTCGGCATCACTCCTGCACTGGCCAAACAAAGGCCGCAGCTTGGCTCAGAAAGCTTTTTCTATGGGCTTCCGAAGGCAACGTTAGACACCCACGGGCCCCGCCCGCAAACGTCCCTGCAGGCCGTTTGCGCGCCTGCGAACCCCTCTGGGGGCCGTTTGCCCGCCCGCAAATCTCCTGAGGTGCGGACAGTGCCGTCTGCCAGGCGTCAAACCCTTCCCGGGACCTCTGGCCGCACTCCTGCACTGCAGCTTTTTCTATGGGCTTCCGAAGGCAACGTTAGACACCCACGGGCCCCGCCCGCAAACGTCCCTGCAGGCCGTTTGCGCGCCTGCGAACCCCTCTGGGGGCCGTTTGCCCGCCCGCAAATCTCCTGAGGTGCGGACAGTGCCGTCTGCCAGGCGTCAAACCCTTCCCGGGACCTGTGGCCGCACTCCTGCACTGCAGCTATGCCGGCCAAAGGCCGCAGCTTGGCCAAGAAAGCTTTTTTTCTCTGGGCTTCCGAAGGCAACGTTAGACACCCACGGGCCCCGCCCGCAAACGTCCCTGCAGGCCGTTTGCGCGCCTGCGAACCCCTCTGGGGGCCGTTTGCCCGCCCGCAAACCCTCCTGAGGTGCGGACAGTGCCGTCTGCCAGGCGTCAAACCCTTCCCGGGACCTCTGGCCGCACTCCTGCACCGCAGCTATGCCGGCCAAAGGCCGCAGCTTGGCCCAGAAAGCTTTTTCTCTGGGCTTCCGAAGGCAACGTTAGACACATGTCTGGGCTTCCGAAGGCAACGTGACCCCCAGTTACATCAGTAGAGCATGTCAGGGCTCTCTTTCCTGCACATTCATGCCATTCCTCTTTTGAAACTGATAACAGGCCCTACACATCCACCGCCACTTTGGAGATCTGGTACACTTCACAGACAGTATCTCAGCTGTGTGATTCCAATCTGGATGGCTCTTCACATAGTAACATTCAACTGGTTCGGAGCTCTCTGCGGTCGCAGAGTTTCCAGGCTCACGGCATATCCCTGCTTTGCGCTGCTGTTTGATTTTGGCCCACGATTCCTTCTGCCAGAATTGTTTGGGCGCCACCGCAAAACATTGATATCAGCTGTTCCGCCACTCAACATTGCATGCCACACTTTAAACCCAAACTGGTGATACATGAACTTCATCACAGGGCGAGGCACATGTGCGAACGCCGACACATGGTGCTTCCAGTGTAGCAAAGCTGATGCTTTTGCCACAGACACACTCTGGAATGGATAAAAACATGCAGCGATATCAGCAGACAGATGGAAAGCCACCTCATAGAGATCTTCTTTGTCTCCCAGGATTGCCAAAAGTGTCTGCACCTTTTCATCCTCCTACACAGGCTATGTTGTTCTTGCTATATCGAAAACCAACTTGAATACATCAGAAACCGTTCTCACCTAACATGATCGTTCGTAATAAATAAATCTATCTACATATATAAATATATCAGCTGGTGTAGCTGTAGGTCTTTGTGGTCGAGCCGATGTGACCTCTAGTGACATCAGAAGGTTTAAAAACAATTCATTATATCACCCAAGCTGTATATAGATATAAATATATATATATATATCAGCTGGTGTAGCTGGGAGTCTTTGTGGTCGAGCCGACGTGACATTCTTTCTGGCAAATCTTCTGACATTCTTTCTCGCGTATTTTCTGACAGTTCTTGTGGCATATCATCTGACATTCTTTCTGTTCTTTTCTGGCATCTCTTCTGGTCTTCGTTCTGGCATTCCGTACGGCAAATCTTCTGACATTCTTTCTGGCGTTCTATCTGGCATATCTTGGCCGCGCACTCACTTGCGCACTGAAAAAAATCTCACTTGCGCGCTTTACCTCACTTGAGCACCGAGCACTCACTTGCGCACTTTCACGGGGGGAAGGTGAACGGAGTCAACCACCAAACAATCTAATGGGTGGGGTGGGGGGAAGGGTGGCAACAGGCACTCTACAACCGCCCAACAATCTATTGGGTAGGGGGGTGGGAGAAGGTGAAAGGACTCAGCCACCAAACAAAATAATGTTTGTGGTTGTGTGTTTGTGATTGTGGTTGTGGTTGCGTGCTGTGGTTGAGGTCCGGCAGGGAACACTTGGGTCTGGAGCTCGCGGTTGAGGTCCGGCAAGGAACACTGGGCGTGGATGGTCGTTGAGGTCCGGCAGGGAACACTGGGCGTGGATGGTCGTGGTTGAGGTGCGGCAGGGAACGCTGGGCGTGGTTGAGGTCCGGCAGGGAACACTGGGCGTGGATGGTCATGGTTGAGGTCGGCGGAGGAGGGCAAGGCAGAGGAGGACGCGGAGGAGAAGGAGGAGGAGGACGACGATGAGGAGGAGATGGGGCTGTCGTAAAATCTAACAACCCTCACCTGACAGGTGGGGAACTAGATTGAATCAAAGCTGCTTTTTGTTTTTAAGTTGAGTGACTTTCATCCATTTTCGAGATGCGTCACCGGTCTTTTACTCTACTCTTCGTGGGTCGCCCAGGGTCTCCTGGATAGAGACCTCAGCGACCACTTTTGTCGGTGAGTCAGTTGTCTCTTCGAGCTCTTGAAATATTTTAGTCGAACATTTCGTGTCTACGAATCAATACTCAACCCCTGAAGGGTGGCAACAGGCAATCTACAACCCATGCACAATCTATTGGGCGGGGGTTGGGAGAAGGTGAAAGGAAACTCAACCACCAAACAGTCTAATAAGTGGGGTGGGGGAAGGGTGGCAACAGGCAACCTACAACCACCCAACAATCTATTGGGTGGGGGTGGGGGGTGGGAGTAAGTGAAAGGAGACTCAACCAGCAGGCCATCTACAACCACAGAAGGTCAAAGGAGATTACAACCACCAGGGTTCACCACCCCAGGCAGGGACGTGGATCACCAGCACATGCCCCCCGAAAAAAAGAAACAAGGATGACGAAGCAAAAGGGCTACACATATTCTATATACCCAGAGCATCACACACGATGCGCCAATGGTGTGTCATTTGCAACATTTTCACTCTGCCAGCTGTTCATCCACCCTCTGTCGCGGCGCGCCAGAATCAACCCACACTGTGAGATTCTTGTATATGCACATGTAGACTCAATTTCCTCACCAACTTTTCGGGGGGGTCAACTTATATACGAACTACTGTGGGGATGTTGACTCTTGGCCACACTTGAATGTATGTAGCAATTCCTCTGAAGCCACACGCGGTACATGAGATGCAGTGGAACGTGTGCCGGACATGATCTTTCCTGTGTTCGTGCTTGGACACTGCGATCTCTACTTTCTTCACAGAATCTCGTTCCCGACCGGATTCGCTCCTTCATTCGCTGTCTGTCCAGGTCAGGTACCGGCTGCAGGCAGCTTTTTGAACGCCTGCCTCTTGAGACATGGACGCTTATGGCCGCACAAGGTTCACAGTCATGATCGGTGTATGTCTAATTTATTCTTTCCATGGCTGTGAATTTCATTGTTTCATGGTTGCGTCTTTCTTTAGTTTGGTGTGGATTGTCTCTTTGTGTGCTTGCTTTGTTTGTTTGGTGGCTGTTTTCGATTCAGTGCTTCGACCTGTGACAGCAGGTGGATTTCTGCATGCTCTCGATTGAACAATAGCCAAGTGACAATAGCTCGAGAAAACATCAAAATGGTTCGGAACACCCCATGAAATTGTGTTTCCCAAACGTAGCGTTGCTGCACCAAGTATACTCAAACAACCCACACTTATGCGCTGGAAATGTTAGGAACACCCCATTGAAACGTGTCACCCGAAAGGCACCGTTGGCGCACCAAATATAGTCAAATAAAGGTGCGCCGGTGCAGTGCAAAGTATAGTATAGTCCTTTTCCAGTGCACAAGCGGGTATCATGTCCAGTGCACAAGCAAGTAGAATTTCCAGTCCACAAGCAAGTGTTCGCCCCAGATCTTCTGACTCGCGGATGAGGTCCGGCGGGGAACACTGCCAGCCGAACTCGCGGTTGAGGTCCGGCGGGGAACACTGTCAGCCGAAGCTCGCGTTTGAGGTCAGGCTGGGGACACTGCCAGCCAGCCGAAGCTCGTGGTTCAGGTCCGACGGGGAACACTGCCAGCCGCAGTTGAGGTCGGGGAACACTGCCATCCGGAGCTGGTGGTTGAGGTCCGGCGGGGAACGCTGCCATCCTGCAGAAGGATGACCGCAGCTGACATAAATTCAAACAACCCTCACCTAAGGAACAACAAATATAATATGTATATATATATATATGTTTATTTATATGGTTATTTATAACATATCTACAACATAGAATACAGGCTCCTATAGCACTGCGACCCCCAAGCCAAAGCCCCTTCGAATTACCCTGGAAACACCGCGTCTTCTGGCTCGCGCTCGGCCATTCAAACGGTCCCGCCTGCGCCACAGCAGCTGCATGCCCTGTGAGCAGACGGTCTAGCCGGAGGGCTTGGAGCATTCGTGCACCAGCGAAGTGCATTCCCTCCCAGGTCAGGAGCTGACCTCCTGAAATAATAATTACTGAGGGATTGGGGTTTCCCCAGTCTCCATTGGGGATCTGACCATCCTTCCGTCTCGATTCTCTCCACCTCATGAAATACTGGAGTTGATGATACAAGACTACTCAGTGAGGTTTTCCCATGTCAGTGATGTTTTCACCTGGACCGGAAGACCCGGGTCTTCTCTTAAGGAGCCATGGCTCCAACGTGTCAACAGAATGGACATCCAAATCAGGGTTTTGGAGGATGGTTTTGACTCCATCTCCTGCGACACTTGAGTGGAGTGTGAAGAGAGGGTCCCCAGCTGTTTGGGACAGATCACGAAAACAGATGTTGAGGGACCCTATTTTTGACTATCCCATAGGTATGCCAGTGGGCTCCTATTTACGGTCAATTAACCTCTCTTGGACTCAAATAAAAATGATTTGGGAGTCCATCAAAGACAGTGGCATAAATGCACCAATGCAAGTGTGATAGCTTGTCGCTGACAAAGCAATCGCACCAGGAACTACCATTTGCCAACTGCTTCAACTGGTGAATATTTTCCATTTGGAGACTTTGCATGGGGTTAGAGAGCTGAAAAAAGGCACTCCTTCACTGGGCGATCGAGCTCGAAAGTGCAACTGTGGTGAAACGAAACACACCTGTGCCCAAAATGAACCTGCATATCAAAGATTACCGCAGCCTCCGCAGCCTTCGCAACCAAACGAATCCAACAGATTGATACCACTGACAAACAACACCTTGACATTGGGTCATTGGGTATGTCTGGTTTCCTGAGACCTGCTATTAGCACGACAGGTTGCAGTTCTACTTTTGAGCCTCCAAAGTAATTCTTGCAAATAGCGATAGACTTCTCCGCTCGGGAATTCCGCAGAACTTGGGAGGGCCAAGTCGTCGGTGCGTCTTTCAACGATGGGATCCCTAATGCTCGAGGCGAGGTTCGGCGCTGAACAACGCGGCTCCGATCTCCACGGACGGAGGATGAATGAAGAAGAAAGAGCAGGAAAACGGTAGCGACAAGTCATGGGTGGGTATACCGGGTCGCGTGCATTCTGAGAAACGCCTGAGCTCAAATACATCTACACTTGCATCAGGAATTGGAAGATGGAAAGGTGGCTTCCAGGCTGCGGTCGCTTCGGTGGACTGGGGCGGGAGCTCCGACTGGGCAGTGATTGATTTCGACCTGAACATACCTGAACCATCCATGGGACTGGAACAGATACCTACATTGAGTGCTCAAAAACAACAAACAACACACCAGCTGACAGGAAAATAGGTCAGTCCCGTGGATGGTCTGGAAAAAAAGAGAGGTCAGCTGGGATTCAATAGGTTGATAGTTGGGGGCAATTGGAAAAATGGAAGTGGACATGGCTTGGGGGCCCTAAGTAAGTGGATCATGGACACCCCTGCACCCTTGGTTATTTTATATGTGTTCTGTTTAGCCCCTCACTTGCCACAGTGAGGCCCAGACCAACTGAAAGGGTGACAAACATCTGAATAGACCTCTTCTGGGAACTTCACTAATCCACCTTCAAGTCGGAGTCTGGAATGCGGCTCGCATCCGCTAGTAGAGGTCTTCTCATCCACCTGTTTGGTCTTTACAAAAAAAACACTGAACAGGGGACAGGGGCACTGCGTTTTCAAATCTATCCAGGTCCAGAAGCAGCTTTTTGTAATAGTCGCTCCGCACTTCAAGTCGCCCCCCCTCTGCCTCGGAGTCGAGCACTTGGACGGCGCTCCTCTAACAGCGCCACCGTGCCATCGCCCAACCCTCAGACCGAGGTCTCGGGAGTTACGACGCGCGTGGCGGGCGGCCGTGGGTGGCGTGGGTGGCGGGGGTGGCGTGGGTGGCGGGGGAGGGAAGAGCGAGAAGAGGTCTTTGACTGGAAAGCGCCACATCCATGGGGTATTGAGAGTACGTCTGCAACTCTTCCAGTCTCGTTTTGGACTGGACTATTCATCTGGGACCGGAAGCCCATCACCGACCTTCAGTGAAGGGGCAAAGTGCGGGGGGGAGCTCCAGTGAATGCCTTCCGGTGTATTTTCTGTGTGGGAGTGGAGTCCAGAAAGAATGCTGGTAGGATCAGAGCAACCAACAGAGTTTAAAGAACCCCAGTTCGCCTATCCCATATGTAATTTAGGTGCCGGGTCTATTTATGGTCACTTAACCTCTCTTGGAATGTCCTCCAATTCTGACAGTTGGTCTGTTCATGTCTGTTGAGTTCGACTCCAATTGCCCGTGGCAGTTGTCGTACGAGTACCAAAAAAGCTGTGGGACATCTTCCTACACAGGCACGGAGATGCTAAACACTCCATAGGATGGGGTCTTTACTCACATACAGGGGGGGTGAGGTTGAGGGGTGAATCTGCCGACTATGTGTGCCATACACGGTGACTGCATGTGTCTGGGAAGGAAGTGTGTGTCGTGAAGCAACTGAGCTCGACGCCTCCACCGAAGCCTTTGGAACCACGGTCTGCCCGAGCTCTCAAGCAACTTTCATCCCCTAAAAAGTGGGGTAAACTGGTCCATGCCCTCCCCACAGGCGTCCACAAACCTCCACCAAAGGCACCTGCGGCCAAGGTCTCATCTGGCAAATAAGCCAAAGAATGCCTCGAGGCTGAGTTGGGCAAAAGTGCTGGACCCTTGACTTGATGTATGTTTTTTTGTGCAAATGAGAGGAGGTTCCAGCCCATAGAAATCTGTAACACAAAAGACTATTCATCTTCAATCATCTTCAGTGACATGAACCTTTTCGGGGCTGGCAAAACACTTGCTCCTACTCCACTGGCCGCTAAAGTTCAGCTCTGGGGCTTTTCCTCCACCCAAATAACTCTGAACCTCTTCCTGATGTCTCATCAACCTTCCTCTGGGTGGGGAGCTTTGGCACTCGGATTGGTCCACAACACGGGGGCTGCAACTAAGAATCCCAACCACGACGGGACCAGTCCCCCCTGTTTGCTCGCCACCGTTGGAGGACTCTCTCAAAGGAAAAACACCAGTGATCACCCAGGTCAAGAACATCACCTCCGATCCGCACATCGTCTTCGCGCCCCCAGCCCAAAGGATCACCAGTGATCACCAAGTCAAGAAAACATCTACGCTCCAAGCGCCAAAAAACGTTCGGATCGGGATCCACGGAGTGAAAACGAACCCCCTCCCCCGTGGAACAAGGTCGGTTTTCGCCACCCGAGACGAGAGGAGGTCGACCTGGTCTCCACCTGAACGGACCCCCGATCTCATGGTCGTCGTACATCGTTGTACGTTCCACCCGAACGCGGAACCGCCACCGGGCGACGACTGGGTCGACCAAGCGACGACCGTCTTCGTTTTGGTCCGAACAACAAACGGTGCCATGTCAAACGGTCGACTTGGTGACTTGAACGAAAAAACTCGGAAGGTACTTGGACCCTGCAAACCTACCCCATAGGGTCCAGGTACCTCCTGAGGATGGTCTTGGAGGTGAAAGTACTTCCTGAGGATGGTCGAACTGGGGCCAAAGGACGTTAGGGTACATAACAGTGTCTCCGTCCTCACCTTCTCAAAGGGTGGCATGGATCCCAAAGGGTATCGTCATCGTCCATATCAGTATCTGTCTCATGTCTAAGAGTCTAAGACAACCAAAGGGTTCACCGGTCACCCCCAGCACGCAGCCCAGCTCCAGCTGCGGCCCAGGTGCACAAAGGGCGGATTGAGCAGTTGTGGCCCAGTGGCTGTTGCTGACTCCTGTGGCTGTCGCATGCCCGGAGCTGATGGGTGAACGATACCTGCTTGGTCCTTGACCTGCTTGCCCAAGTGGGCAACTGGGAGAGTTCATGTTGTTCCTTTCGATGATGACAAGAAGGTAGGACAAGTAAATGAAGACACAAAAAGAGTCTAAATGAATCAACTACCAATTCATATGAATCAACTACCAATTCATTGAACAAATGTTGTGAATTTCTGCTTGTCGGTGCTGAACGATGCCAGTTAAACCATTACAATTGGAGACGTTCTTTTTCAGGTTGGTTTGTGCAAGTTTGAGTCAACACACCACTCAACAACACAAACATGTATACGCAAACTATCCATGTTGATCAGTTACAGTACTTGCTTTAAGGATCTTCAAGGTCATAAATGGGTGTTGGGATAAATGCGAAACACTCCATGTATGGAATCTTTTGCCTACATTGGCACCCCTCGAACCACCCCTGCCCTGATCGGGAGCCATGTCGGCCAGTTCCCAGCGGTCATGTCTGGGTAGGTATTACAACCAGCAGTTCCATGTCAGCCCTTGGAGGATCCGTTCTGACCGAGACACCGAGACACTTCACTCCTCACAACCAGCTCCTGACTCCATCAGTGTCCCAAAATGTGTCAAGGAAAATCAGGCTCCAACCTTGTTCCAGGTGTGGTGGATGTTTGTTACATATGACATGACAAAACACGGTAGAAGACACACTTGGATCTCTGCACTGTCTTGCGCACTGCCATGGAGGTCTATACTCTCCATCATGGGTTGGTGGAGTTCACCACCTGTTTGGTCGCAAGAGGCTCATCCTTCTGGGCCATGCTCATCCGCCCAGTTTTCTGGCCACGCCCCGGCCGATGCTTAAAGGGTGGTTGGCAGGTGATCCATTTCGACGATCCGCGTTCCCGGTCCGTCCCCGCCTCGCCCAGATCCTGCTGCATCAGCACCTTGCGACCTGACGCGTGGCCCGGGTTTCGAGAGGCTCGCAGACTGGCCGGCCGAGGGGTCAATGCCAGGTATACCAGGGGCCACCCGCACGGCTTCACGAGGAACCCCTTGGTCATCAAACAACAAAACACAAAAGGCTAAGGGCGTAAACATGGTCCGGATCACGGTTCTAACTTGTTTCTGATTTGTGGGACTGGAAAAATGACATGGGAGACCCTGAAAACGCTGGACGTGATCTGCATTGGAGTGTTATATTGATCTACATCAGGGGGGTTTTAATGTCAAACACAAACGTCCTGGTACGTTGTGAACCTCTAGTGCTCCAACAAACTCCTCAAAAGGTGGGGAACGACCGCGCAAATTCCATTCTATTAGGATGCTATTTGGTGGTCAGGAAAATATTTCGATACTACTCATGCCGTGTGATCCAAATTTGTCAGTGTGTTTGGGTGCATACGTGGAGAATGTGATACTTTCGGCAACGTCACCAAACAATAAAAGGTAATAATATGCAATAATCATGTTTGTAAAAACACATACATGGAATGGTAAATTGGTTCCGACCCTCCCACTTTTAACTGTATAATTTGTAAGAACAAGAAATTGCAACACCTGGACCTAGTTCCTGTCTCCAACCACGAGCAAAAATCCAAAATTTGTTCCGGCATCTTGTTTTTTTCCACAGGACATTTATTTCAACACACCCAAAACACCTCGTGCAATGTTTTCCTTTGCGTTCCCCGCGTTCCCCACGTTCCACGCCGCTTGCCGCCACTGCACTGCCTCGGCCACTGCGCTGCCAGAAGACCACCGCAGCATCGAGGCCGCCCGAAGCGAGAGTCCAATCACGGCCTGGTCGCCCCGGTCTCGTGACTCCCATGATCTCGGTTGTCGTCGTCGAACTCGTCTTCGGTTTTCGTTCCTTCAATCATTTCGTTTCGGTGGTCGAGTCGTCGCTCTGGTTTTCGGTGGTCCAAACAACATGTTGGTAACCCAATAACACGCACATGTTTGTTTGCAAAGATCGGTGCAGAAATCATGCATTACAATTTTCAAAAAAGCGCAAAAACAACATCTGTGTTATCTAGACAATGGTTAATGTTGTGCCAACATCTGAGACCAATAATCAAGATATCAAACAACTGCAAAACATTGACATGTCAACAAACAACAAAAACGAAACGTTGCAAAGCAAAAACAACATTGAACAAACAAAAAACAAACAAACTGCACATAATGATTTTGATCAAACACACACACACGAATAAGGTCAAACAATGTCGACACAAATGCTTAGGTAAAAACATATTTGCAAACTATGCATCTGTTGAAACCAAAGTTGAAAACCATAAAGAAGAACCTTATATAATCTATCTTGATCACAAAACAAAGATTTGATCACAAAAATCTATACTGACCAATTTTGATCAACACTGATCTATGTCGATCAAATCTGTCTTTTCAGTCTTTGGTCAGAGACACACCGGCTTTCCTATTTTTTGGCGTAATGTGTTGGTTGTCATTTTGTATTTCATGCGTTTGTATTTTTGACCCTCAAACCCACCCCCAACATGTCCACACCTCAAAAGGCACTTGCAACTCCCAGTCCCAAAGGTACACATAGAATGATTCTCCGAAACCGAGAGAAACTTCTACCCTTTGCAAAGCAACTTCTCTGAAGGCTCTGGTTCCGTCCCGCAGCAAAACCACGTCGAAAACCAATCGGACCCAATCAGATTTCAACATAGTATATACATAAGCCTTGCCACTCGCCTTGCGCACTGGTTTACACTCCATTCCCAGACCAACCATATGTCATGTTAGGGTCATACATGGACTAACACATTGTGGAACTTTCTGATATACATGGATGTATGGTCTATAGGGCAGGAAACCCAGGAAACACAATCCGCAATGATGACATGTACTGTAATGATGATAACAAAAACTATATGAAACTGTCTTCGATCGTCGAGATCTCCGCTCTTCACTTGCAGGTCTGCTCCTCTTATTTTGATCGTCGGGACTCGGGACCATGAGTCTGCCCCCTCGACCTTGCCGTCCACCGTCTTCGTTTTTCGCGCTTCCCCACCCTCACCCGTCCCTTAACTCGCCTGGCTTCCAGGCCACGCAGCTGCAAATATTATCCTCAGCGCGAGGAAGATGGGGGGGTTGCCTTCAACATGTTCTGTAGGCAAGATAGGCAAGATCTGTGTGTGAGCAAAACACGCAAGCGCAGCAGTGCGCGAGCGTGATGAAGAGGGGAAGCCTCTTCACGACAGCGTGAAGAACACCAAATGAACTGGCTCCACCGACAGGAACTGCCTCAGTGACTCTAGGGACACTGAGTCCAGTCAGGTGGTAACGTCTACTTCATCATTCTTCATGGTACTGCAAAAAAGCAGCGCTGGTCTCTTCATTCCCGTCTTTGTTGGAGGCATCATCAGCGTCTTGCAAGGGTGCCAAGATGTTGAACACAGGAGCACCAGCCTCCTTGTTCTTCGTCTGCTTGGCCTGCATCATCTCGGAGCCGCTCTTCCGGTAAAATTCTGTCAATCAAGCGTGATGAAGCTTGAAGGCAGGGAACGCGACAGGATGAGCGTTGAGCCTGCTGATTGTATATGTCGAGTCCATGCCTGGAATGAGACGGCTGTAAAGTCTCAACCAACTTCTTGTACCCGGAAAGTTCAAAGTCCAACTTCCTTCGCAACATCACTCAGCTGTTGCAGCCGATTCTCCCTGGGTGAGTGTCTCTGGGTCTGTGATGCGTTCGTTCAGGTAATCGAGCACTACATCCGGCGATGCCATGAGACTGTTTCGGCCCTAATCCCAGCCCCGAATGCACAACAGGAACGAAAAGCCTGTGGCGCCTGGCTGCCACAGCTTGCCAGCTGTTGAGTCGCACTGCGTGATAGTACTGTGGTTGCAACGCAAAATTGGCAGCATCACTCGGCTGTGTGTGCCGCCCCAAACACGGTGATTGGACAAACGACCCCTGTTGGTAAACATAGATTGGGGGGTCCCAACTCCGGTGACCCTAGTGCATGTAAATCCAACTAAAACTACTCCGGTATGACGTAGTGAGACACCTTCCACCTTGCTGGTCTTCCTTCGCCCGTGCCTGCCTGAGACCTGCCGTCAAGCCGCGTGGCCCGCCTTTCCGGCCAAGGTCTTATCCACGCGCCTGGGCGCATCGATTGGCAAGCCATCACGCTCAGCGCCGCGAGCGCCGCGAGCTGTTTGGAACTGGAATATGCGCCGCCCCATATGGACCCCAAATCAACCAGGACTGATCGGTCAATAGGTCACTCCCAGACAAGTCGTGGGCCCCTGGTTTAGACCAAGGCGGCCCCAAGGGGACAACAGCTTCCATGATTGTTTGAGGGAGGGAAAATACATGCTCAAAACATGTTATGCTATAAATTTATACATTGTAGATTAGATTTGTCAAGGAAGCTTGAAAATGCACATGTTCCTGATTCCCAAGGAGATCCAGCACGAGAAACTCTCAGCAACACCAGGATCAAACCAGGCTGTCAAAAGATGTTGTCAGAACTTGTAAACCATGTGAATGGCTGGCTGAGAGTTGCGGCGCATGGGCGGCCCACCTGGGACCTGTTATGAATGGGACTGGTTGGGAGCTAGGCCACTGATGGCATGGGTGAATGGGATGGGGAACATGTTAGCCCCTGGCCACGACGTCCGGCCATGGGTACTCCCTGGACAACACCGCAACATGCGATCCTGAAGGAGACCACAACAAAACCTTCCGTTGATCTGAGGCAAACGTAGAACGGATGATTCTGATCTTCTGATATCAAATGATCCACGGATGGCTGTCAGAACGGTTACGTCTACCCCGGGGCACCCACCAGGTGGACTCTAGCTGACTGAAGTCAAGGAAATTCCTAAACTCGGGTCACCGAAAGAACTATCAAAAACCATTCTGTTTAAAGTTAATCGTCTTTGTCTCCCAGGGCGAGCCACATGCACCGCCCAGGCACCACGTGTTGAGGTCCAGCAAGTGCACGGGGCCCGCATCTTCCGCCACCGCGCACAAGTGCCCGGCGTGGTCGATGGAGATCTGGCGTCGGTCGATACAGGGGGCCCCGTGGACCCCGTGGAGGCCCCTGGATTGCGTGGGCCTGCTAAGCGAAGCAGCACTTCAAGTCCGAGCTAAGCTAGCAGCTAGGGCAGCTCGGAGAATGGACATGTTTTGAATGTGTTTTGTGTTCTAATGTGTTAATGGACCATGGATCTTGGATGATCTCTCTAACTTGTGTGAAGACTTCCAAAATGTCTGACAAAAGGGAAAACAGCGTCAGAAGACGACCAAGACATCCGAAGACTTCCATGAAATCGACCCTCGGAAGGAACATTCCTTCCCCTTCTTGGAACCCAAACACAGGCTCTCCACAAGTTGAACTGATGGAGGACTCCAAAAACTGTGTTTTCTGTGGTTTTTCCTATGTTTTCCTGGACCGGGGAGACATGTAAGGAGACAAGTGGAGAGACAAAGAAACAGTGGTACCGATGGAGCAAAATGCAAATCAACCACCCAGTCATTCATTGAGAAGTCAGAACCCCCTACAGCTTTAGCCAGATCTCTGGGGACTTCAGCTGTCTCAAGCAACATTGACATGTTGGTTGATGGTCTCCAAAATGGCTTTACATCATCATATGATAGGGATTTATTTCTGAGATCCACCGCCTCGGGCCGCTCGGTACCGGGACCTCGCCTGGTTGATCTCATCTCTCGCCAGGTCTCGCTCTCCACTGGGTTCCTCACCGGTGGGTCGTAGCCAAAACCCAAACTTAAAAAATGCGTTCGGTGGACTCCTCTCTGGTAATGACTCCTATAGCAAGACTACCAATGGAACTGGAAGAGTTACATACGTTAGGGGTGTCCTATTTCCTGGTCAGATCAGTAAACAATGTTCAGTATTATTCTAGAAGAATGCCTTTACATGCCTTTACCAACACTCATCATTCATCCACTGTTACAGGGAATCGGATAATCCCCAATACGTACATTTACTGTAGCCCATTTTCTCCCATTTAACCCCATCCCAATGACCTGAAAGCATCTATTCCAGTCCCATGTCTCTGGTCTGGTTTCCAACCGGCCCGGGTGGATGTACCGAGCAACACACTTCCTGAGACGTTTCTGAATAAAACTGGACTAGTTGACCACACCTTGGCTGTCCAGCTGCCTGATGCGCAAGATTCTTGCGTGGTCTGGTCAAAATGCATGTCTCCTTCAAGGCAGACGTGCAATCGGCGATTGTTTGGACAAATGTTTGCCCTTTGAGCCTTTGAGCCACCTCAAACTCCATCTCGATTTGCTTGACAAGTGGCAACTTTGCAATGTCAGGATCGTCAGGTCTATCTCTCCACTTGAATAGAGAGAGCCGTAAAGAAGGTGCATCAGGACTCACCTGGAAGAATTTGCAAAAGCTTACCGATGCCAGCTGTATGTTGGGAATCAAAATGGCAATGGGAATCAGAATGCAGCTGCTGCTGTTCCTCCAGCTGCCGCTGGTGCCGCTGTTCCTCCAGCTGCAGGCGCAGGTGCCAGTGGAGTGCCAATCCAGCAAGACAATCAAGTGGCTGATGATGGTGAACCGTAAGATAATGAGCCGACCTTCATGTAATCTACTGATGACTGATGAGACAATTTTAATTTTCATGATTGACACGGATGGCATGAATGACAAACGACTCATGACAATGATGTCGTCGTGTTTGCAGGTGTTGTCTAAAAGATCATTGAAAACAATGGAACACCAGTGTTGCTTTGAACATCTGAAGCGATGTGATCTTTTGCCACTAGTTTGCTTTGGGAGGTTGGGACTTGAGGAATGGAGTGGACGGGGTGAAGGTAACCAGGTAACAGTTCATGGAAAATGACATGTTTTTGTGTTTGTTCACTCCATGGCTTCTTGGTGCAAGCTCTTTTTGAGAAAACAATTTGTACCTCAAATCAGGGGATGCAACTATGCAGAAGCAGTTCTGCGGCGGTTTGACGTTGCAAGTATAGCTGGGGTCGAAAAAGATCCAAAAAAGAGTTGCAGTTTGCCATGCCTCTTCTTGGTAGTGGTGACCTGCTTCATGCATATAAGAGTTGCATGACTTCTGACATATGACATGTGACCTTATTTGTGTCATCGTGTTAGGGATGACTTGCTGCATTTATCTGTGGTGAAAGGACATGGATGGACCTGTTTTTGTTCTAGTGACGATCAGTACAAGAGATTAAGGACTTAATATATCTTGAAATTCTGACTGTCATTCATGACTTATGACATATGGTGAACTTGTGACACGGAACTCATGGCAGCACTGCTTGTGGCATGGCAGCAGCCGGGCATTCCACTATTACCTCACAACGCTGACAGAATCGTTCTCCGTTCTGGTACCAATTTTCCCTCAACCGTTGCTTATTGTCTTCATCAAGGCGGAGTTCTATTTTTGGACTTGGCGTGCTTTGTCTTTCATCAATCTTGATGATGTCCAGCTCAGGTGGAGCATTGTTCAAGTTCACTGGACTTTTCACACCCGACCTTGAAGTGACCTCGACTGGAGTCATCAGCAATTTTCAAGAGGTGGTGAAGTGTGCACATGGGACCTTTCAGAGTACCTGGAAGCTTCAATGGGACAGCATGACCTCATCAGGGACAGGGCTTTTGAGCACTTCTTGCGATGAGCCAAGTACACTCCTCGATGTCCTCCCGTTTTGACGTTGGTTGCAAAAACAAGGCGAAAACAAGCAAAACATTCATGGACAAAACACAAGTCTGGTGAACTCGTATGCTTGTTGTTGACCTCTGTAGTGACTTCATTGGCTCACGTTCTGCATCTCTACTACTGGCAGATTCACGCTGAAGAAGCTGAAAACATCCCTTCAAGACGATTGAGGCAGGGCAGGGAACTTGTTTCAGGTTAAACTGGTCAGGCTCAAGTAATACTATTTCCACCAGTCTTACAAATAGAAGCTTTGTTGTTGATGTCAAATGATGCCATAGCATATCAATAAATCCAAATGTACAAAAAATAGGTAAGTCATATACACATGACATGACTGGAGCCATGACCAATGTTTGTGCTTTTGGTGTGTCACAAACTTCCCCAACCACGAACAACCGTGGTTCTGAAGATCAACCTGCACGCTCTCAAAGAAAGATTCATGTGGCCGAAATCTGGCTTGTGATGCTCGGGATTTGAACATGTCTGTGACAAGACTTGCCAAGGTTAGGGCCAGAGAGGAACATGCAGGCAACACCCTGGAAAGTGCTGGCAAAGGAAGCTCCTACAAATGTACGATACAAGAATGGAACTTTGCTTCATTGGAGCTCAACATTTGACTCTGATCACAGACGGTTCCACCCATGGATGGCGAGACACCCTCATGACCTGTGTTTTCGACCCTATGGAATAGGGGCAGGCTGGGCAACTTGCATGGCTATTTGGCCTTCAAAGTTCGTGAGCCGAGGAGACTATGATTTAGACATCGAGGTGGAACGACTATACTAGCACAGAGAGAGGGTGAGAGACTGAGCAGTTACAAATTGCTCCAGGCATTATCAAAGCGGTTGTGGCTGGTGACTCGCAAGCAGCTTAGCATGACGGATTTGAAAGTGCCTGTGGATCAGCTTCCAGCATTTGAGAGGCAACCTGGAGATTTCAGGACAGTTGAAAATGGTTGGCTGCATGTGACCAAGGAAAAATGCATCTGCATCATCTGAGAATGCTGAGCTCCGTATTTCCTAAGCCGGCTGGTGGATGGCAGGGGGTGGGGCTTGAGCGATCGATGTGTCGTCTAAAGGAGGCTGGGTTGGCAGTGCTTGGTGGGGATGCTCCTGCGTGTCAAGCTGACGTGCGCGGCGTCTTCGCGGTGGAGATACCTCATAACGAGCTCGTAAGCATCCAATGAGTGGAGCAGCTCCAATCTCCCTGAGCCCGAAATTGGCTCTCCTGGCCCCATATACTGTTTTAGGTTTAACCGAACTATATAGTGGTTCAGAAAGGCACCCCTGCTAAAGCTAAGTCACATTGTCAATTACAGAGTATGCTTTTTCCCCACCTCTCAGGTGAGGGTTATTAGATTTTTAAGAGATGTGCCACAACTCCTTCTCATCAATGTCCTCGTCCTCGTCCCCATCCCCTCACAACAGCACTCTCGGACGCCAACAGCAAGCGCCAGATGCGGGTCAACAACGAGCGCCAGATCGCAGTGGGCAATCTTGGACCTCAACAGCAAGCCCCCACACAACACACAAACACAACCATGAACACACAACACACAAACATAAACACAACCACACAAAAAATATCCACAACCAAACAAAACACAACCAACAAAACAACCACAACCCCACAATAGACAACCAACAGCGCGCAACCACAAACCCCACAACCAACAACTCACAACCACAACCACAAACACACAACACAACACACAACACACAATACACGACCAACAACACAACCACAAACGCACAACCACAAACACACATTACACGACCACAAGTACAACCACGAACACACAACCAACAAAACACAAACACGACCAACAAGACACAACCACACATTACACAACCAACAAACACAACCACAAACACGCAACACAGAACCACAACCACACAACCATAAACCTTCCCGATGCGAACTCCCCAACACTAAAACAAGGCTCGGGGCTGACACACCGCCTTGCAACTGTGTGCGCGGTTGATTTGTGCTTTATGTTGGTCCGTGGAGCTCTTATTTATACAGTAGATGTTTCTTAGAAATGCATTTCCGGATGCATCACATCTCATGCGATTTTCCAAGTAGAATGCTTGCAAGCGTCTCCCTACAGCGAAACGCGCATTTTGGATTGGAGTGCGCAAAAAAGGTGTTAAACCATGTTTTAAAAACACAATTGTTTGACTGCAAGGTTTCCAGATGGCTTGCATCTTTTTCAAGTTTCCACAAGCCGTCAAGTTGCGTGTGTGCACTAGGCCACTAGGCCCCCACCCAACCCGACCCCCCGCCCCACCCCCATCTTCCAAAGTGCGTGCATGTGACATCACCTTCGAAGCAACCGGAACGTGACGTACGTGACAGGCGCAAGGGCGGTGTATAAGCCGCGGGCCTAAAGCAACAACGCCAAAACCGAGGACCCATAAGCAAAATCGAGAACCACTAAACCCCACCACCATGGCAACACGCTCCTCACCATGGCATGAACGCAATTGATTGAAATGTCATGTTGGGGATCACCCGAAGCAGTAATGTAATATATTAGTATGTTCTTTTCATGTTGTTTTCCCAAACTGTCGAGGCCAATGGACGAGTGCCTGGCTTGGCCGAATCGGAAGCCGGTTTGGGAACATGAGATGTCATGAAGGAATGTGCTGCAGGGGATCATCATCATGAGTCTTCCCACTTTTACTGTGAGACTCATGGTGGTCAAAGACCACCTGAAATAACGTCTTCTGCATGGTGGGAAGAAAGTCTTGTTCTGTGAACGTCTTTCTATGGGAGTCATAGAACGTCTTCCTACTGTGGGGGTCAACCAGAACCTCTACTGCGAAGCTGCTAGGCAAGCAGACGGACAATCCAGAAGGTCTCCCCACTCTGTACGTAGTCATGCCCCTGTTGTATGACATGCTCAGAAGAACATCGACTGCCACCCTCTGAGAAGGTATGTGGATCCCTAGGTCCTATAGGGATGATCAAACGATCCCTAGGCCAGAGAGATGATCTACACCATGGACCATGGAAGTTATAACATCTTGTGGCCGCCAGAGACATACGGAAGTTGTAGACGTCTGAGATGTGGCAACGAAAGAAAACCGGAAATTCCCTGTCAGCATGTCCTTCATTACCTGTCACCCTGTCTCTCCAACAACACGGGTAGAAGGCAAAAACCAACAATCCGCCAAGAGTCTTCCAACACATCTACAGTTACATGCATCTACAGTACATCCAAGCTATGCCTTGATGCACACGATGATACTTGCGCCTGTGGGGTCCGAGCGAGAAAGCAGCCAGCGAGTGATGCAGTGAGGCTCCCATGTCCCCGGAACGGTGGACGGTGAAACACCAAACTTGAGAAACCTGACCTGTTCATATGGATTCATATGGGGAAACCAATCACCCAACGAAAACATCAGCTTCACCATGTTAACTATGTTCACCACTGAGTGGAAAAGTGGAAAAAAACAAACGAATAAATCATAATAAATCTGTAGATTTATGATCTCAACTCGATTCACAATTCCCAATGTTGGATATGTCGGTTACACATGATCCTGATCTTCTGGGCGACATCCCTCAGCCGTCGTTCCGCCCCAAGGCCCAAGAGCTGCCCTCCTGCAGCAAGACCTTCTCGGACCGCAGGTCAAATCCAAGCACTTTCCCGCCAACGGCAGCCAAAAGCCTCATGGCTTCAGGTTGATTGAGAAGCAAAAGAAGCAAACTCACTCCCTTACGAGACTGGTGTGGTTCAGTCCTGAAGTTGGGCACACTGCGTGCAACTCCTTCATGGGACGCAAACAACTTCAGAATCCACATCAGCTGCATCCCTGAGATGTGAGGAAACCCCCAGTGGATTGGAACCTGGCAAAGATGTCTCATCATCTGAATGCTTGGACGTTCAAAACCCAATGCACAAGTTTCACAGAATTGGCTGGACCACTTCTGCCCCCCATCAGAACATGCATAACTTGGGGGGGCCCCCTGACAACTATTCTTTACGAAGGTTTGGATGTATAATTCTCTACATAAGGCTCATCAGAAAGCCTGCGCTTTCCACGTTTCCAAGGTCAATTTTCCACAGAAAACAAGCACACTTTCCACACTTTTTGTGTCTATTTTCCACGCATCCAGAGCCAAATTTCCACCTGTAACAGGCCAATTTTCCACACTTCTGGTGTCTATTTTCCACGCATCCAGAGCCAAATTTCCACCTGTAACAGGCCAATTTTCCACACTTCTGGAATCCATTTTCCACACTTCCAAAGCCCGTTTTTCCACCTGTAATTTCCAATCATTCATCCCACCTCGATCACTTCAAAATGAATGACACATCACATCAATATCATAAAGCACAGGCCGCGTGAACATATCAATCATATCCAATATCAAATGATCAAGTTGTTTCAAGTTGTATCATTTGGGGAATTTGGTGTATACGGCATGGGCCCAAAAGATATCCAACGGTACAATGCGCCGTAAATGCTTGTCACGCCACACAGTCTATCACAAACTTACATTGTCAATTGTCAATGATACTGTAGCTGTAACTGTTTGTTTGTTGTTCGTTACTTGTTTACTGTTTACTCTTACCGGTTTCTGTTTGCAGCGGTTTGTACGTTTCACGTTTGTTTTGCATCTCCGCCAATTCCCTATAGCCTATTGGCATGCTGCATGCTGCTTAGCCAATCGGCACAGCACTGCGGCCAACACTTTTTTTTGACAGCTGTGGGCTGCGAGTTTGATCAACAGCAGCAGCACCTCCACACCACAAAAGCCTGCGGCGTGTGGTGAACCAACACTGGACCCTATGATCACATGTAATCTGACTCTTGACCCCGAAACTCTGCGGAGGCCCACATGATTCACATGATGGACACCGGTCACTTGAATACAAAATTGGCTGAGCTGACATTAGGGGAGGGGCCTTGCCTTGCCTGTAGCCTACGGCCAAGGTCAGGCGTAGCCGCCAGGAAGAAGGACCGCTCCTAATTTGCAAGCGATCTCAAACAAAACAATAGTCAATAAATCTAAGCAATCTAGATCTGAATCTGGCTGCTCTGAACGGTATGG
Source organism: Durusdinium trenchii (assembly GCA_963970005.1). Classification (NCBI taxonomy): domain Eukaryota; class Dinophyceae; order Suessiales; family Symbiodiniaceae; genus Durusdinium; species Durusdinium trenchii. The sequence goes on from CAXAMN010002625.1 coordinate 303,756, forward strand.
GTTTGTTTTGTGGCATCAATGACTCAATGCCAATGAAGCATGCAGCATCTCATCTCTTTTTGCACGCTCTGTTTGAATCGGTCCCCCGACGCAACAATGCTCGCCCTCGAGACAGCACAGTTTTTACTTTGCCATCCTGAAGGATGTTAAGAGACATGAAGTTGCCGCTGACCCCTTGTCAAAAATAGGGACGAGTGAACCGGCAATCAAACGCGACATGAATCACAAGTAGGTAATGCAATAAACAAGTCAGTTTTGTGACTGCCGGTCAGCTTCGTTGCAGTTTGTGCAACACCCTACTGCAAGCTGAAGAAGCTTGTTCGTCAAGAATATCTTCCCGATAGGCCGCCCAAGTCCCCATGTCACGTTTTATGTCTTATGTAACTTCAACCTTGGAAAGTTTCACCGTTCTATATAGAATGCTCACATTTATCCAACATAACATAATATAATTTTAATAATACAATAAATAAAACATATCAATATCAATGAGTCAATGAGTATATCAATGTAATTTTTGAATCATATGATTCATATGTACTATCTCTGACTCTGACTATCTACCATCGCCAATCCATAAAAGTGAACAATATTGAATATGGAAGACTGGAAAACTGGAAAGCGGCCACAGGAATCAAACACCCAGAAGAACGCTAACCTCAAGCCTCACCCCACTCTGCAGTCTTCTTGTCCGGCGTGGCGGCCATCTTGGTCAAGAACATGTCAAGGTTGGCGGGGAGCTTCACTTGCCGAGATGTGACCATGACACGGGCCCTCCGGGCCAGCTGGCCACGGGTCTCGCCTGACTTCAGGGGGCGCCACAGTGCCTGGATGGTGGCCAGGCAACTGTTTAATGCCTTGCCTTTCTCGCATGACTCGCCAACCAAAGTTGCCGTTGCATCCTTGACTTCCTTCTTCACAGCATCGAAGGAATCATTTTTGATGGCGATGTCTTTCACAGCACTCAGGGCGGCGAATACTTCGTTCAAAGAGTCGACCTCTTTGACCAGCCCATGCAAGGATTTGGATGGCTTGGACTGGGCGACAAGAAGCAGCTTGGGCATGGTGACCTCCGTGCAACCAGCGTTGATCAGGTCATTCGTCTTCAGCAACTCCTCATTTGACAAGACTTCGTCCAGCTCCTGCAAAACCTTGCACTTCACATCCACCGCTGCCTTGACCACGGATTGGGCTGAACGGCAGAGCGCAGCCTCAACGATACCAATGAACTTGTTCGTCACAAAGATCTTAGCTCCATCACCATCACTCTCATTCAATGTGAGCGCTGTCATGGAACTCCCAAACTCCTCTAACTCGGCATAGGCAGAAGCAGTTGCCGTCAGGAACTCTTGGTATTTGGAAGACGTCACTTTGGGATCTTTAACTAGCCCGGCTTCCAAAGCTGAACAAGTTTTGCAAAGAGCCACCGTTTTCAAAGCTTTGGGCAAGAAGCACACCATCCAAATCCGCACCTGTGCTAAAGAAAGGCCAGATTCATCTTCTGCCTGGTCTGCATCACCACTACCTTCTGCTGCAGCAGCAGTCATACTGACCCCAAAGTCTGGCAGCTTCTTCTCAAGCCACTCTGGAAAGGATTTGACGATCTGCTCACACTGCTTTTGGGAAGATTTGATCGTGTCTTGGTCAATGTCGAGGTCCATGTCAACCTGCAGCTCTGGACCCTTGGAATCCACGAAAGCCAGCAGCTTTCGCGCGCCCAAGCGTGAGAGCAAAGGTGAGGCGACTGAATCCAATGTTTTGCGCAACATGGATAAAAGGCGGGCCTCTGCCAATTGCGAGAAGACCTGAAACTGAGGCAACCCCTTCACACCATCTGACGGGCTGAAGAGAATCGAGACTAAGGCTCCCAAATTCTCATCTGGATTGATCGGGTCCAAAGCATTTCCATCCACTAGGACGCTGAAGGTCAACTTGATGACTTTGGCCAGATTGGTCACTTCGCTGCTGCATTTGACGAGGTCCGTCAAATCCTTCTCGGCTCTCAAGCGGCCAAGGTGGTCAGAGGGAAGCGGAACTGTCTCCATTTCCTCGGCCACAGTCAGAACGGCCTGAAGGTCCTCTGACTTGAAGTCTTTGGGAAGGACGGCACCAGAAGTGATCTCAGTCATGTGCTTGATAAACAAAGTGAAGCACTTCTCCGACTCTTTGTTCCAAGCCTCACGCATCATCTTCTCTATGCGTTTGGCAAACTCCTCTAGAGGCGGCAAACACACAAAAGCAGCAGCAACAAATGCAATACTATTGACTCACTATTTTCTATTGACGGTCCATGCCCACCAACATGTAACATAACATAATTGTTCACTCGATTCCCTGGCAGTAACAGGAACAAATGGATCATGTGCACTAGGAAGGCAATAGCAAATGGAGAACGGGACAGCAGGAGCATGTCGACCATGCATCAAAATGACCGATCTTTGCTACCTAGCAAGGGCCTACAAGGCCAGGGTCGATCGAGTAGGCCGCTGAAAAGAAACGCAAAATTTCTAGCGATCCACTGGTACAAGGCAAACCTGGCAAACCCCGTCCTCGACCTCGTTTGCAACTGAACGAACTTCTTGTCCATGGATATCCATGAAGGTTTCGCTGGCCTTTTCTGTCACCTGTCATCGAGATTGGAATTTTGAACATAGTTCGAAATGAAGACACTCGGCTAGTTAGCATACCAGCAGATCATGTTTTCCACTGCCCATCTATCACTTCCCCCGCCAATGCGCACAGTTGCTTGAGATTGAGTTATAAGTTCAAACAAGCAACCTGTTCATGATTTAAAACATTTACAGTTACATTCATATGATTCATATGCCATATACAATTTTCATATAAGACTTTTTAGACATACACATTGTTCATATGAATATTGTATGTCACATAATGTAACATACAACTTTCATCTAAGACATGCTTATATTTATAAAGCGTATATTCAACACCAGGCCTCCACGCAGATTGCAAAAATCTTGCCAAAATGGTCTGCAGCGGCGGTGACATCGCCCAACATAGCATCCTCCTTGAGTGTGGGCGCTGCCTTGAGCAAATCAGCCGCTGTGTTCAATTTCACCACCAGTTCGACATCCCGCTTCCTGGCACTCACGGCTGATGTCACCCCTTCCAAGATCTGGAGCCCTGTTGGAAAATTGCACATGACTTTGTGCAGTTTGAGCTGTTTGTCGTCAGTAAAGCGGGTCGAGTTCTTCTCCAATTCATCCAACGTCACATCTTTGCTCAGTGGTGTCATCAGAGGCTTCAGCAAGGCAAACTCCTGTCGCACTGCCGAGTCCTCAGGCAATGCACTGTTGTTGCCCACAGCCACCTCCAACAGCAGCTTGACCTCTTCAACCTTGTTTTCCTCCCGCAGCAATGCCACACACAGCCTGGATCAATCGTTGCAGAATCCCGCCCCCGACGCAACTATCCTTACAGTATATTAAACTTTTTGCCACTGCACACGCAGCAATCAATGATAATTTATGGGAGATTGATTGGCTGGACTCAATTGTGACTTGATTTGATCTCACTTGTCATTGATATCCTTTGTGATATAGTATCACGGCATCAGCATGGCAAGCAATTCCATCACAAATTGCACCCAGAGTCTTGAGGCGCGAAGCTAACAAAAACTCAAAACGCTGTCCCAGCATTGGCGATAGTTGGTGAACAATTCGCCTTATCCGAACTCCAGTGTTCTACTAGTACAGTATAGTTTGGCACTGGTAATCATGGAGTTTGGAAGGTAACAAAAGCTGTGTGGAAACCAATGACCCGACCGCCACCTGGTAATTTCTCGCTCTTGGAACTTCTTGCGGGAGTCGATTGAAGTCAAGATTGACAGGTTGAACTTCCCCTCCGTGTCCCGCAGCAGCTCCATCACCTTGTTGTACTGCTTCCCAGCTGCCGCAGCGTCGACCTGGATTGGAACAAACAGTAACAAACACATCTTGGAATGAAACAGCTTGACTGGTGGGATGTGTGGAACATAAAATTTGTTTCCAATTATGTGGCTTCAAACGGCCAGTCACAAGACCCTCTATTACCTCTATAGTCTATAGTCATAGTCACTACAGTCCATAGAAATGTTAGAAATGCATATCTTATGTTGAAATTGGAAAAGGCACCATTTGCAGGGAATTCATCAACTTCAACTTCAACTGCGATCTCCTGTGGGCTTAGTAAATACCAAGGCACTTCTCGCTGAAGGGCCAAGTTGAACAAGCTGGCTGGTGGCGTGAAGTCGTCACTCTTGCTGGCACGAATCTTGTCGTAGAGATCCTCCCCAGACACGCTGCTATCATGCAGAGCTCCGACCATGTCCTACATTGGCAGAACATCAGGACCCAGGAGATGATGGGTGGTGATGGGCCCGAGGTCATGGGGCACCGGCAGGTGGAAGCTGCAGTGCTCAGAACACACCAATAAAAATTATAAAAATTGAAGGCAAGTTCCTGAGCTAAGCAAATGGAAATTCGGAAATACTATTCTATGCTATGTTTGCAATGTGTAAAGGGAAAACCCAATCATCAGCGCCAATGCCAACAAAACAAGGGAATGCCCGGCAAAATTGTTTTTTACGAGTCCTGCACTCCATGAAGAAGCTTGGACGAAGCACGAAGATTTTCCAAGCAAAGCATCCCGGGAGTTGCAGCAGCAGCTGAATCTGAGGCATCATACCCTTGGGTGTAGATGCCAACTAGTGCAGGTGTCAAACGGCTCTTCAAACGATCGCACAGCGCGCTCAACATCTTGGGTTTGACAATGTCAAAGCCCTCCTCTGACATCAGATTCTCCATCGCTTGCTTGCACTCAAGCAGCACCCTGTCAGCTGTCTGAATCTCCTTCGTTTGCTTAGTAAGTGGCTTTGGAATGTCAGAGCCTCCACCTTGACCCTTTCCCTTCGCAGAGGGCTTGGCCTTTGGTTGCCCCCTGGGACCACCTTCGCCACCACTCGCACGCTTGCGGGTCTTTGGCAGAGCGCCTGGCAGTGGTCAATTGGCGCAGAGGTAGAATGGACCATAAATACTTGACAGCGCCCGCCGCTAGCTTATAAAAATGAGAGACTCTAGATAGGACCCTAAAACAAGTTAAAACAAAACAAACTTGCAGTTGCTCAGCTGCACGTTCAAATTCATATCCGTCCATACTCTATATGGCCAAATAATTTGCCAAACCAAAGACTCACTCACACCAATGCCTACAAGAACATGACAACAACCTCAGCTAAGCCAAACTCCGCACCCCAATCTAATCTAGCCAGTCGCCTTCCAAGCCAGTGGAAACTGTAGGCCCAAAATCCAGCAAGTCATCAAATTCGTCAGTACCCTTCTTGCCGCCAGAAGCTGCTCCTTCTGCATTCAGGTACAAGTGTGTCTCGCCCTCTTTCTCCACCTTGTCCGGACAGCTCTATAGTCTATAGTCTATATAGCCTAGAGTCCTATGTAAAATCTCTAGAATCTATGATTTATTGCCTATGGATAGACAAAGATACGGTAATGTAATGTACTGTAACATAGTCAAGCATAGTAGTGCAGCCATGCAAATGCAGTAGTGGGGCTTTCCAACGTTCAATTGATTCAGATTGTGGGAATGAGGAATATATAGTATGAAATGTAAATTATGTATATATATAGATATATCTAATTGATTTCTGTGACCGTGACATTATCTGAATCCGCCAAACAACAAAGCCACACGTCACCCAACTTTTGGCCTCGACAGCACGTACCGAGGAAACATTCTGAACATGCTTCCAGGTGTTGTCAACTTCTTCGGCTGTTAGGGCTGTGGCAGAGCTAGCAGCTGTCAAAATGTTCGCCCCAAAGGCCCGCTTGAAATCTGTGACCTCGTAAGTGCCTGCAGCATTGGCAGGACGGGCAAAAACATAGCCCAGCCCAAAGTTTCCACGCCGGTACCCCACCCAAGAGAATGGAACCCCCACGGACTGCAAAACTCACAATAATGTCATGATAACTATTGCATACAATCAGTTCAAGCGATAGACTTTGATGGCGACTGCGGCTAGCAACCTGAAATGAAGACTTGCTGTGGATGGAGTTTATTTCCTTTTATTAATGGTGAATGGTGAACTTATGGAGGCTTACTTATGTTCCACTGTCAATGGTTTGGTGTAAATGTTGGTTTAAACCTGGCCTGTGGGAGAGCCATGAATTGCATCTCTGAGAACGCCAGTGACTTGGACACCACCAATCTTGATCCTGGACAGCTGGTCGGGGCGGGGATCGGAGCCCATAGCAGACTTGTAGACAGCTGGTGGCCACAGCACTCCCAACTTCTGTCTGGTCTCCACGCCACACTCTTGGTTCATGGTGATTGTATCCTCACGGTCGTCCTGGATCTCATCCACCGCTTTCTCCTGCCAGGGCACTGCGAATGAGAGACAGCTAAGAGTGGTCTGAAATCCAAAACTATACTATATCAATCAATCAATGTCAATCAATGAAGCCAGTCAGCTGTGCACCATAATTACAATCATGAATCATGGCCCCATGGACCATTGAATCATGGACATGTGACAGTGACATGGACCATGGACCTGGACCGGACTCATGGAACATCGCGGGCCATCCATCTATCAGTCAAAATTCCCAAAGTCTGATAGTTCTGTATGAACAATGTTGTTGGTCTTTGTTCCCCACCTTGTCACTCCGATTGGTGCGCCTCCTCTTCGATCCAGGTCCAGTTTGAACAGATCCCTCGTATGCTTCCAAGTCTGTCATATGCTTCAGGTAGGATGTCTCATCATCGGCAAGGCGCTTCGCATACTGTGACTTCGCCTCACTTGTGCTCAAGTCCGGGTTGCATCGACGAAGCTTGCCTGTGCAAAGCAAGCATTCCGCATGCCTGTCTGACTTGAACTGGAGATGCGGCTTCTCTGGCCGTGCCTCAACAACTGGGTTTGGAAAAGATCTGTCACGGCGGCAGTAACGGCATCCTTTGAAGCCTGTGCTTCCCCACTTGGAGCTTTGCGAGGCATGCGAAGGCAAGGACAAAGCCGACTCAGACGCCATGATTCAGTCCCACACAGTGCAGCAAAATGGACTCGCGCAAATGAAGCTCAAAAAACACGCCGGCAACAAATTAAACAACCCCCTTTGCTGTTGCTGCATTGCTCTTTCAACATCTTGCTACATTGGCATTGGTTACTAACTGACAGGACACAACAACATCAAAACAAGCTGCCACACAAAACACGGATTGTTAAGCAGCATTGGGCATTGATTGTTCTTTTCCTCCGCTTGGCCTCGGTGTGTTTTGCTCATGGAGGCTAAGTAGCCAGGGGCTGAGACTACTGCACTGAATTTATACACTGCCATTCAACATCGGCCACATTGAATTCCTAGAGTGGAGTTGAGTGGAGTTGAAATCACTCAAAGCTCCAACGCACCGACTAGAATCGCTGCCACACACAGGCGGCATGTCACGCAGGCCATTCACAAAAGTCATCTACTGTTCGCAACCTTTTTGCGTGAGGCTCTGAAAGTTGGCATTGTTTCTTCCGCACCATGATTGCGGACCGAAGCCGTGCCAGTAATGCTTGCTTGACAACAAACATAATGGCACAGCAATGCCCTTGGAAGGCATTACCTCCCAATGATCTGAGGAGCGAATCATCCATTTGTTCCACTCTGTCCTGCAAACTTGGTCCAAAGTGGATACCTTGCAGGAAAAGGGTCTCCAAACCAGTCAGGCAACGGCACTGGTGAAGGACAAGCTGCTGGCCGTTGGGCGTGACAATGTCCGCGTGGTTGTTCTTGATCTCTCGCTCTTTGCCGGACCTAAGGTTTTGGGACAGCTCTACTGTCGCAATACGTGTGTCTGGGAACTTCACGTTCAAGACAGCCAAAAGGTCAAACTGCCTTTCTGTGAGGGCATGGAGACCCGGAAATTCACAGAATACAGATTCAGCCGGGAAGGATGGCTCCCACCAATCACGGCCAGACTTCTCGAATGCCCTGCAGTGCTGCTCTGCCCACTTGGGCGCCTTTGCCACAGGTCTCGTTGTTCGGGCCGATCTCTTCTCACTTTTCTCTCGTGCAAGTTGAACTTGTCTTTGGACTACAGGGTGATCAAGAGGTAGGAGGAAATCTCGGAGGTCTCTGCAAGGAGCCTCCGAACAATCACAAAGTCGATCCACAAGATCGTGGGCCATGTTTGTCACTGTGTCCTCCTCAAGCCCGGCTTCCTCCAGCATCCAAGCTGGCAAACCAATCATCCAAACTCTATGGCGAGAAACTGGTATGCCAAACATCCGCGGGTCCAGGATGAATGCCAACAGGAAGATCCCAGCCTTTCGCATTGCCAATTCACAGTAGTCCAAGTTGGAGTGCCATGCTTCACCATCTGCGTTGACACCCTTGGGTGGAATTGTGAGACCCATCACATTTTCGAGGAGCAACCCGGTAAAGATTTTCTTGCCCTTCTTATCCTCCATGAGGGTATTGCAGTAGTCTGCAATATCTTCAAAGACTTTACCGGTGCGGCGACCGGCATCCCGCACTACCCACCGAGCATCATCCGCTGCTGGATTGAGCTTACTCACATCCTGGCAAGGAAAGCCAACCATCAAATCAGTAACAACTGGAAGACCTGTTCGATGTGTGCCATGCAGCAGGTCATAGACAGCGTCCTCATCAGGGTCACATTTCTTGGTCAATTCTGAAGTGTCCCCCAGGAGCATTTGCATTTCACTGAAGTCAAATGTGTCAGTGAACATGGTCGTCAGGAAACGCTGCTTCATCTCATCTTTCTCGCACGAAAAGGCGTGTATCACATCCAATCTGGTGTGAAAGACTCGTTGCCAAGCCTTTGCAAAGGCTTTGGCGACCAAAACAGCAACATCTGTCCCGCTGCAAGCAGTTCCAACTACGATGTCCTCTAAAGGTAGTTGCAGGAGATCTGCCCTACTGCCATCATCCAAGCGCTGAAGAGCCTGGACTATGAAGTCCTCCATTTGGGATGCCCCGTTCACAACAAAGGAAGTCTTGGGTTTCGCATAGAGGTCAGCTTCACTGAAAGAACTGGAAGAATTGGAACACTTCGGTCGGTATGCTTTCACTCGAACCAAATCCGCATCCTCGGACATAGGCAAATTCAATTTCGGGTCAGGAAGGACACTGTCCCGATCACCACTGCGGCTCGCCCCACCAGTAGTGTCACCACTGGCTGCTGCACCACCGTCATCACCACCGTCATCTGAAGGGCTCTCCTGGAATGGCAGTGGCTAACCGTGGTGCCCGCAGTCTGGAGTCAAACGCACAGCACATACAATAAAATAATATTGTGTTAGTTTATGTTAAGTTATATTGTCATATGTTCGTGTCATTTGCCGGTGTGCGTTTGTTTCTCCGTGGTCTCGTCCATCTAAACCAATAAAGCACCCACCATGTCAAGACATCCCCTCAATGTGTGTTCCAGAAATGCTTGACATCAAAAAATTTAGCTCCTTGTCCCCGGGCTCAGAGTCAGGAGGCTCTTCTTTCGTGACATAACCCAAGCCAGAGACAGACTGTGTAGACGTAGATGTGGCCCCAGGCTCTTTCTTCACAACTGGCCCAACAGGTTCTTTCTTCACAACAGCATCAATTGCAGTCGCAGCAGCAGGTCTCTTAAGAGTCCGTTTAGGCGGCATTGCAGGGGTAGCCTATAGGCTAGGAGCCTGTTTAAGCTCCACGTTGAGCCCTGCAAAGAGTCAACCAACAATAGTTTCTTGTGCAAGCAAGTCACATTAGTGACCTATCATGTCCGACTCTTGGCGCAGCGAAAGATTGGAAACAATCAAATTTCATGATTCATGCCCATGAAAATCAATGCGGCGTCTACAAGGACAAATTAAAACACTGACATAAAATTGTAAAATTGCATGATTACTTGATCTGTGACAAGCCATCCGAATAGCCTGTCCTCCACCAATGCAGCTGAAACCAGAAACTGCCTGCAAAGCAGCTGCAACACTGATAACTGATATGATAGGTCCCTATAATGGTCCCTATAAGTGGAAACATCAACCGATGTTCGTCGAAGACGGTATGGTAAATGTTGCGCTGCCCTATAAGCTGAGTCGTCCCTCCCATGTGGAAACATTGGAAAGTACCGGCTCAGCTCCAGCTCAACTTGTGGAAACTTCTGTGGAAACACGTGTGGAGTCATGTGGAAAACACCGGCCCAGATTGTGGAAACTTTTGTGGAATCACATGTGGAGTCATGTGGAAAACATTGGACAAGAACCAGCCCAGATTGTGGAAACTAATGTGAACACACCTGTAGAGTCATGTGGAAAAAGCATTGGAAAACAATGGAAAACACCAGCTCAGATTGTGGAAACTTATGTGAAAACACTTGTGGAACTATATGAAAAAATGGATGTGCATAAAGAGAAGAGTGCTGGGCCCAACTACATTAAGTTGGTGGGGCCAAGTTTCCGCACATTTTCCGCACAGTTTCCGCAGATTTTCCGCACAGTTTCCGCACATTTTCCGCACATTTTCCGCACAGTTTC